>OX387716.1:36063855-36635072 GCA_947577245.1 Andrena bucephala | reverse complement strand
TTATTTATAATTATTTTCAATTATTTTCAATTAATTTCAATTATTTTCAATTATTTTCAATTATTTATAATTATTTTCAATTATTTATCAATTATTTTCAATTATTCATAATTAATTTCAATTATTCATAATTAATTTAAATTATTTTCAATTATTTTCAATTATTTTCAATTATTTTCAATTATTTTCAATTATTTTCAATTATTTTCAATTATTTTCAATTATTTTCAATTATTTTCAATTATTTTCAATTATTTTCAATTATTTTCAATTATTTTCAATTATTTATCAATTATTTTCAATTATTTATCATTATTTTCAATTATTTATAAATCTTTTAAATTATTTTTAATTATTTTCAATTATTTTCAATTATTTTCAATTATTTTCAATTATTTTCAATTATTTTCAATTATTTTCATTTATTTTCAATTATTTTCAATTATTTCCAATTATTTCCAATTATTTTCAATTATTTATCAATTATTTTCAATTATTTATAATTATTTTCAATTATTTTCAATTATTTTCAACTATTTTCAATTATTTTCAATTATTTATAATTATTTTCTATTATTTATCAGTTATTTTCAATTATTTTCAATTATTTTCAATTATTTATCAATTATTTTCAATTATTTATCAATTATTTTCATTTATTTTCAATTATTTTCAATTATTCATAATTATTTCCAATTATTTTCAATTATTTATAATTATTTTCAATTATTTATAATTATTTATCAATTATTTTCAATTATTCATAATTAATTTCAATTATTTTCAATTATTCATAATTAATTTAAATTATTTTCAATTATTTTCAATTATTTTCAATTCTTTTCAATTATTTTCAATTCTTTTCAATTATTTTCAATTATTTTCAATTATTTTCAATTATTTTCAATTATTTTCAATTATTTTCAATTATTTTCAATTATTTTCAATTATTTCCAATTATTTTCAATTATTTATCAATTATTTTCAATTATTTATAATTATTTTCAATTATTTTCAATGATTTTCAAATATTTATAAATTATTTTCAATTATTTATAATTATTTCCAATTATTTATAATTCTTTTAAATTATTTTCAATTATTTTCAATTATTTTCAATTATTTATCAATTATTTTCAAATATTTATCATTATTTTCAATTATTTTCAATTATTTTGAATTATTTTCAATTTTTTATCAATTATTTATAATTATTTTCAATTATTTTCAATTATTTTCAATTATTTTCAATTATTTATAATTATTTTCAATTATTTATCAATTATTTTCAATTATTCATAATTAATTTCAATTATTTTCAATTATTCATAATTAATTTAAATTATTTTCAATTATTTTCAATTATTTTCAATTATTTTCAATTATTTTCAATTATTTTCAATTATTTTCAATTATTTTCAATTATTTTCAATTATTTTCAATTATTTCCAATTATTTTCAATTATTTTCAATTATTTTCATTTATTTTCAATTATTTTCAATTATTTCCAATTATTTTCAATTATTTATCAATTATTTTCAATTATTTATAATTATTTTCAATTATTTATAAATCTTTTAAATTATTTTCAATTATTTTCAATTATTTTCAATTATTTATCAATTATTTTCAATTATTTATCATTATTTTCAATTATTTTCAATTATTTTCAATTATTTTCAATTATTTTCAATTATTTTCAATTATTTTCAATTATTTTCAATTATTTTCAATTATTTTCATTTATTTTCAATTATTTTCAATTATTTCCAATTATTTTCAATTATTTATCAATTATTTTCAATTATTTATAATTATTTTCAATTGTTTTCAATGATTTTCAATTATTTATAAATTATTTTCAATTATTTATAATTATTTTCAATTATTTATAAATCTTTTAAATTATTTTCAATTATTTTCAATTATTTTCAATTATTTATCAATTATTTTCAATTATTTATCATTATTTTCAATTATTTTGAATTATTTTCAATTTTTTATCAATTATTTATAATTATTTTCAATTATTTATAATTATTTCAATTATTTTCAATTATTTTCAATTATTTATAATTATTTTCAATTATTTATCAATTATTTATAATTAATTTCAATTATTTTCAATTATTTTCAATTATTTTCAATTATTTATAATTATTTCCAATTATTTATCAATTATTTTCAATTATTTTCAATTATTTTCAATTATTTATAATTATGTCCAATTATTTTCAATTATTTATAATTATGTCCAATTATTTTCAATTATTTATAATGATTTTCAATTATTTATAATTATTTCAATTATTTTCAATTATATTCAATTATTTATAAATATTTTCAATTATTTATCAATTATTTATAATTAATTTCAATTATTTTCAATTATTTTCAATTATTTTCAATTATTTATAAATTATTTTCAATTATTTACAATTATTTTCTATTATTTTCAATTATTTTAAATTATTTTCAATTATTTATAATTATTTTCAATTATTTTCAATTATTTTCAATTATTTATAATTATTTTCTATTATTTATCAGTTATTTTCAATTATTTTCAATTATTTTCAATTATTTATCAATTATTTTCAATTATTTATCAATTATTTTCAATTATTTTCAATTATTTATAATTATTTCCAATTATTTATAATTAATTTAAATTATTTTCAATTATTTTCAATTATTTTCAATTATTTATCAATTATTTCAATTATTTATAATTATTTTCAATAATTTATCATTTATTTTCAATTATTTATAATTATTTTCAATTATTTATAATTCTTTTCAATTATTTTCAATTATTTTCAATTATTTTCAATTATTTTCAATTATTTATCAATTATTTATAATTAATTTCAATTATTTTCAATTATTTCCAATTATTTTCAATTATTTATAATTATTTCCAATTATTTTCAATTATTTTCAATTATTTATAATAATGTCCAATTATTTTCAATTATTTATAATTATTTCAATTATTTTCAATTATATTCAATTATTTATAATTATTTTCATTTATTTATCAATTATTTATAATTAATTTCAAATATTTTCAATTATTTTCAATTATTTATAAATTATTTTCAATTATTTATAATTATTTTCTATTATTTTCAATTATTTTCAATTATTTTCAATTATTTTCAATTATTTATAATTATTTTCAATTATTGTCCATTATTTTCAATTATTTTCAATTATTTATAATTATTATCTATTATTTATCAGTTATTTTCAATTATTTTCAATTATTTTCAATTATTTTCAATTATTTATCAATTATTTTCAATTATTTTCAATTATTTATAATTATTTCCAATTATTTATCAATTATTTTCAATTATTTTCAATTATTTTCAATTATTTATAATTATTTCCAATTATTTTCAATTATTTATAATTATTTTCAATTATTTATAATTATTTTCAATTATTTTCAATTATTTTCAATTATTTTCATTTATTTTCAATTATTTTCAATTATTTCCAATTATTTTCAATTATTTATCAATTATTTTCAATTATTTATCAATTATTTTCAATTATTTATAATTATTTTCAATTGTTTTCAATGATTTTCAATTATTTATAAATTATTTTCAATTATTTATAATTATTTTCAATTATTTATAAATCTTTTAAATTATTTTCAATTATTTTCAATTATTTTCAATTATTTATCAATTATTTTCAATTATTTATCATTATTTTCAATTATTTTCAATTATTTTGAATTATTTTCAATTTTTTATCAATTATTTATAATTATTTTCAATTATTTATAATTATTTCAATTATTTTCAATTATTTTCAATTATTTTCAATTATTTATAAATTATTTTCAATTATTTATAATTATTTTCTATTATTTATAATTATTTTCAATTATTTTCAATTATTTTCAATTATTTTCATTTATTTTCAATTATTTTCAATTATTTCCAATTATTTTCAATTATTTATCAATTATTTTCAATTATTTATAATTATTTTCAATTGTTTTCAATGATTTTCAATTATTTATAAATTATTTTCAATTATTTATAATTATTTTCAATTATTTATAAATCTTTTAAATTATTTTAAATTATTTTCAATTATTTTCAATTATTTATCAATTATTTTCAATTATTTATCATTATTTTCAATTATTTTCAATTATTTTGAATTATTTTCAATTTTTTATCAATTATTTATAATTATTTTCAATTATTTATAATTATTTCAATTATTTTCAATTATTTTCAATTATTTATAATTATTTTCAATTATTTATCAATTATTTATAATTAATTTCAATTATTTTCAATTATTTTCAATTATTTTCAATTATTTATAATTATTTCCAATTATTTATCAATTATTTTCAATTATTTTCAATTATTTTCAATTATTTATAATTATGTCCAATTATTTTCAATTATTTATAATTATGTCCAATTATTTTCAATTATTTATAATGATTTTCAATTATTTATAATTATTTCAATTATTTTCAATTATATTCAATTATTTATAATTATTTTCAATTATTTATCAATTATTTATAATTAATTTCAATTATTTTCAATTATTTTCAATTATTTTCAATTATTTATAAATTATTTTCAATTATTTACAATTATTTTCTATTATTTTCAATTATTTTAAATTATTTTCAATTATTTATACTTATTTTCAATTATTTTCAATTATTTTCAATTATTTATAATTATTTTCTATTATTTATCAGTTATTTTCAATTATTTTCAATTATTTTCAATTATTTATCAATTATTTTCAATTATTTATCAATTATTTTCAATTATTTTCAATTATTTATAATTATTTCCAATTATTTATAATTAATTTAAATTATTTTCAATTATTTTCAATTATTTTCAATTATTTATCAATTATTTCAATTATTTATAATTATTTTCAATAATTTATCATTTATTTTCAATTATTTATAATTATTTTCAATTATTTATAATTCTTTTCAATTATTTTCAATTATTTTCAATTATTTTCAATTATTTTCAATTATTTTCAATTATTTATCAATTATTTATAATTAATTTCAATTATTTTCAATTATTTCCAATTATTTTCAATTATTTATAATTATTTCCAATTATTTTAAATTATTTTCAATTATTTATAATAATGTCCAATTATTTTCAATTATTTATAATTATTTTCAATTATTGTCCATTATTTTCAATTATTTTCAATTATTTATAATTATTATCTATTATTTATCAGTTATTTTCAATTATTTTCAATTATTTTCAATTATTTTCAATTATTTATCAATTATTTTCAATTATTTTCAATTATTTATAATTATTTCCAATTATTTATCAATTATTTTCAATTATTTTCAATTATTTTCAATTATTTATAATTATTTCCAATTATTTTCAATTATTTATAATTATTTTCAATTATTTATAATTATTTTCAATTATTTTCAATTATTTTCAATTATTTTCATTTATTTTCAATTATTTTCAATTATTTCCAATTATTTTCAATTATTTATCAATTATTTTCAATTATTTATAATTATTTTCAATTGTTTTCAATGATTTTCAATTATTTATAAATTATTTTCAATTATTTATAATTATTTTCAATTATTTATAAATCTTTTAAATTATTTTCAATTATTTTCAATTATTTTCAATTATTTATCAATTATTTTCAATTATTTATCATTATTTTCAATTATTTTCAATTATTTTGAATTATTTTCAATTTTTTATCAATTATTTATAATTATTTTCAATTATTTATAATTATTTCAATTATTTTCAATTATTTTCAATTATTTATAATTATTTTCAATTATTTATCAATTATTTATAATTAATTTCAATTATTTTCAATTATTTTCAATTATTTTCAATTATTTATAATTTATTCCAATTATTTATCAATTATTTTCAATTATTTTCAATTATTTTCAATTATTTATAATTATGTCCAATTATTTTCAATTATTTATAATTATGTCCAATTATTTTCAATTATTTATAATGATTTTCTATTATTTATAATTATTTCAATTATTTTCAATTATATTCAATTATTTATCAATTATTTATAATTAATTTCAATTATTTTCAATTATTTTCAATTATTTTCAATTATTTATAAATTATTTTCAATTATTTATAATTATTTTCTATTATTTTCAATTATTTTCAATTATTTTCAATTATTTATAATTATTTTCAATTATTTTCAATTATTTTCAATTGTTTATAATTATTTTCTATTATTTATCAGTTATTTTCAATTATTTTCAATTATTTTCAATTATTTATCAATTATTTTCAATTATTTATCAATTATTTTCAATTATTTTCAATTATTTATAATTATTTCCAATTATTTATAATTAATTTAAATTATTTTCAATTATTTTCAATTATTTTCAATTATTTATCAATTATTTCAATTATTTATAATTATTTTCAATAATTTACCATTTATTTTCAATTATTTATAATTATTTTCAATTATTTATAATTCTTTTCAATTATTTTCAATTATTTTCAATTATTTTCAATTATTTTCAATTATTTTCAATTATTTTCAATTATTTTCAATTATTTATAATTATTTTCAATTATTTATCAATTATTTTCAATTATTCATAATTAATTTCAATTATTTTCAATTATTCATAATTAATTTAAATTATTTTCAATTATTATCAATTATTTTCAATTCTTTTCAATTATTTTCAATTATTTTCAATTATTTTCAATTATTTTCAATTATTTATAATTATTTCAATTATTTTCAATTATATTCAATTATTTATCAATATTTTCAATTATTTATCAATTATTTATAATTAATTTCAATTATTTTCAATTATTTTCAATTATTTTCAATTATTTATTAATTATTTTCAATTATTTATAATTATTTTCTATTATTTATCAATTATTTTCAATTTTTCATAATTAATTTCAATTATTTTCAATTATTCATAATTAATTTAAATTATTTTCAATTATTTTCAATTATTTTCAATTATTTTCAATTATTTATAATTATGTCCAATTATTTTCAATTATTTATAATTATTTTCAATTATTTATAATTATTTCAATTATTTTCAATTATATTCAATTATTTATAAATATTTTCAATTATTTATCAATTATTTATAATTAATTTCAATTATTTTCAATTATTTTCAATTATTTTCAATTATTTATAAATTTTTTGCAATTATTTATAATTATTTTCTATTATTTTCAATTATTTTCAATTATTTTCAATTATTTATCAATTATTTTCAATTATTTATCAATTATTTATCAATTATTTTCAATTATTTTCAATTATTTATAATTATTTCCAATTATTTATCAGTTATTTTCAATTATTTTCAATTATTTTCAATTATTTATAATTATTTCCAATTATTTTCAATTATTTATAATTATTTTCAATTATTTATAATTATTTTCAATTATTTTCAATTATTTTCAATTATTTTCATTTATTTTCAATTATTTTCAATTATTTCCAATTATTTTCAATTATTTATCAATTATTTTCAATTATTTTCAATTATTTATAATTATTTTCAATTATTTTCAATGATTTTCAATTATTTATCAATTATTTTCAATTATTTATAATTATTTTCTATTATTTATAAATCTTTTAAATTATTTTCAATTATTTTCAATTATTTTCAATTATTTATCAATTATTTTCAATTATTTATCATTATTTTCAATTATTTTCAATTATTTTGAATTATTTTCAATTTTTTATCAATTATTTATAATTATTTTCAATTATTTATAATTATTTCAATTATTTTCAATTATTTTCAATTATTTTCAATTATTTATAAATTATTTTCAATTATTTATAATTATTTTCTATTATTTATAATTATTTTCAATTATTTTCAATTATTTTCAATTATTTTCATTTATTTTAAATTATTTTCAATTATTTCCAATTATTTTCAATTATTTATCAATTATTTTCAATTATTTATAATTATTTTCAATTGTTTTCAATGATTTTCAATTATTTATAAATTATTTTCAATTATTTATAATTATTTTCAATTATTTATGAATCTTTTAAATTATTTTCAATTATTTTCAATTATTTTCAATTATTTATCAATTATTTTCAATTATTTATCATTATTTTCAATTATTTTCAATTATTTTGAATTATTTTCAATTTTTTATCAATTATTTATAATTATTTTCAATTATTTATAATTATTTCAATTATTTTCAATTATTTTCAATTATTTATAATTATTTTCAATTATTTATCAATTATTTATAATTAATTTCAATTATTTTCAATTATTTTCAATTATTTTCAATTATTTATAATTATTTCCAATTATTTATCAATTATTTTCAATTATTTTCAATTATTTTCAATTATTTATAATTATGTCCAATTATTTTCAATTATTTATAATTATGTCCAATTATTTTCAATTATTTATAATGATTTTCAATTATTTATAATTATTTCAATTATTTTCAATTATATTCAATTATTTATAATTATTTTCAATTATTTATCAATTATTTATAATTAATTTCAATTATTTTCAATTATTTTCAATTATTTTCAATTATTTATAAATTATTTTCAATTATTTACAATTATTTTCTATTATTTTCAATTATTTTAAATTATTTTCAATTATTTATACTTATTTTCAATTATTTTCAATTATTTTCAATTATTTATAATTATTTTCTATTATTTATCAGTTATTTTCAATTATTTTCAATTATTTTCAATTATTTATCAATTATTTTCAATTATTTATCAATTATTTTCAATTATTTTCAATTATTTATAATTATTTCCAATTATTTATAATTAATTTAAATTATTTTCAATTATTTTCAATTATTTTCAATTATTTATCAATTATTTCAATTATTTATAATTATTTTCAATAATTTATCATTTATTTTCAATTATTTATAATTATTTTCAATTATTTATAATTCTTTTCAATTATTTTCAATTATTTTCAATTATTTTCAATTATTTTCAATTATTTTCAATTATTTATCAATTATTTATAATTAATTTCAATTATTTTCAATTATTTATAATTATTTCCAATTATTTTAAATTATTTTCAATTATTTATAATAATGTCCAATTATTTTCAATTATTTATAATTATTTTCAATTATTGTCCATTATTTTCAATTATTTTCAATTATTTATAATTATTATCTATTATTTATCAGTTATTTTCAATTATTTTCAATTATTTTCAATTATTTTCAATTATTTATCAATTATTTTCAATTATTTTCAATTATTTATAATTATTTCCAATTATTTATCAATTATTTTCAATTATTTTCAATTATTTTCAATTATTTATAATTATTTCCAATTATTTTCAATTATTTATAATTATTTTCAATTATTTATAATTATTTTCAATTATTTTCAATTATTTTCAATTATTTTCATTTATTTTCAATTATTTTCAATTATTTCCAATTATTTTCAATTATTTATCAATTATTTTCAATTATTTATAATTATTTTCAATTGTTTTCAATGATTTTCAATTATTTATAAATTATTTTCAATTATTTATAATTATTTTCAATTATTTATGAATCTTTTAAATTATTTTCAATTATTTTCAATTATTTTCAATTATTTATCAATTATTTTCAATTATTTATCATTATTTTCAATTATTTTCAATTATTTTGAATTATTTTCAATTTTTTATCAATTATTTATAATTATTTTCAATTATTTATAATTATTTCAATTATTTTCAATTATTTTCAATTATTTATAATTATTTTCAATTATTTATCAATTATTTATAATTAATTTCAATTATTTTCAATTATTTTCAATTATTTTCAATTATTTATAATTTATTCCAATTATTTATCAATTATTTTCAATTATTTTCAATTATTTTCAATTATTTATAATTATGTCCAATTATTTTCAATTATTTATAATTATGTCCAATTATTTTCAATTATTTATAATGATTTTCTATTATTTATAATTATTTCAATTATTTTCAATTATATTCAATTATTTATCAATTATTTATAATTAATTTCAATTATTTTCAATTATTTTCAATTATTTTCAATTATTTTCAATTATTTATAAATTATTTTCAATTATTTATAATTATTTTCTATTATTTTCAATTATTTTCAATTATTTTCAATTATTTATAATTATTTTCAATTATTTTCAATTATTTTCAATTGTTTATAATTATTTTCTATTATTTATCAGTTATTTTCAATTATTTTCAATTATTTTCAATTATTTATCAATTATTTTCAATTATTTATCAATTATTTTCAATTATTTTCAATTATTTATAATTATTTCCAATTATTTATAATTAATTTAAATTATTTTCAATTATTTTCAATTATTTTCAATTATTTATCAATTATTTCAATTATTTATAATTATTTTCAATAATTTACCATTTATTTTCAATTATTTATAATTATTTTCAATTATTTATAATTCTTTTCAATTATTTTCAATTATTTTCAATTATTTTCAATTATTTTCAATTATTTTCAATTATTTTCAATTATTTATAATTATTTTCAATTATTTATCAATTATTTTCAATTATTCATAATTAATTTCAATTATTTTCAATTATTCATAATTAATTTAAATTATTTTCAATTATTATCAATTATTTTCAATTCTTTTCAATTATTTTCAATTATTTTCAATTATTTTCAATTATTTTCAATTATTTATAATTATTTCAATTATTTTCAATTATATTCAATTATTTATAAATATTTTCAATTATTTATCAATTATTTATAATTAATTTCAATTATTTTCAATTATTTTCAATTATTTTCAATTATTTATTAATTATTTTCAATTATTTATAATTATTTTCTATTATTTATCAATTATTTTCAATTATTCATAATTAATTTCAATTATTTTCAATTATTCATAATTAATTTAAATTATTTTCAATTATTTTCAATTATTTTCAATTATTTTCAATTATTTATAATTATGTCCAATTATTTTCAATTATTTATAATTATTTTCAATTATTTATAATTATTTCAATTATTTTCAATTATATTCAATTATTTATAAATATTTTCAATTATTTATCAATTATTTATAATTAATTTCAATTATTTTCAATTATTTTCAATTATTTTCAATTATTTATAAATTTTTTGCAATTATTTATAATTATTTTCTATTATTTTCAATTATTTTCAATTATTTTCAATTATTTATCAATTATTTTCAATTATTTATCAATTATTTATCAATTATTTTCAATTATTTTCTATCATTTATAATTATTTCCAATTATTTATCAGTTATTTTCAATTATTTTCAATTATTTTCAATTATTTATAATTATTTCCAATTATTTTCAATTATTTATAATTATTTTCAATTATTTATAATTATTTTCAATTATTTTCAATTATTTTCAATTATTTTCATTTATTTTCAATTATTTTCAATTATTTCCAATTATTTTCAATTATTTATCAATTATTTTCAATTATTTATAATTATTTTCAATTATTTTCAATGATTTTCAATTATTTATCAATTATTTTCAATTATTTATAATTATTTTCTATTATTTATAAATCTTTTAAATTATTTTCAATTATTTTCAATTATTTTCAATTATTTATCAATTATTTTCAATTATTTATCATTATTTTCAATTATTTTCAATTATTTTGAATTATTTTCAATTTTTTATCAATTATTTATAATTATTTTCAATTATTTATAATTATTTCAATTATTTTCAATTATTTTCAATTATTTTCAATTATTTATAAATTATTTTCAATTATTTATAATTATTTTCTATTATTTATAATTATTTTCAATTATTTTCAATTATTTTCAATTATTTTCATTTATTTTCAATTATTTTCAATTATTTCCAATTATTTTCAATTATTTATCAATTATTTTCAATTATTTATAATTATTTTCAATTGTTTTCAATGATTTTCAATTATTTATAAATTATTTTCAATTATTTATAATTATTTTCAATTATTTATAAATCTTTTAAATTATTTTCAATTATTTTCAATTATTTTCAATTATTTATCAATTATTTTCAATTATTTATCATTATTTTCAATTATTTTCAATTATTTTGAATTATTTTCAATTTTTTATCAATTATTTATAATTATTTTCAATTATTTATAATTATTTCAATTATTTTCAATTATTTTCAATTATTTATAATTATTTTCAATTATTTATCAATTATTTATAATTAATTTCAATTATTTTCAATTATTTTCAATTATTTTCAATTATTTATAATTATTTCCAATTATTTATCAATTATTTTCAATTATTTTCAATTATTTTCAATTATTTATAATTATGTCCAATTATTTTCAATTATTTATAATTATGTCCAATTATTTTCAATTATTTATAATGATTTTCAATTATTTATAATTATTTCAATTATTTTCAATTATATTCAATTATTTATAATTATTTTCAATTATGTATCAATTATTTATAATTAATTTCAATTATTTTCAATTATTTTCAATTATTTTCAATTATTTATAAATTATTTTCAATTATTTACAATTATTTTCTATTATTTTCAATTATTTTAAATTATTTTCAATTATATATAATTATTTTCAATTATTTTCAATTATTTTCAATTATTTATAATTATTTTCTATTATTTATCAGTTATTTTCAATTATTTTCAATTATTTTCAATTATTTATCAATTATTTTCAATTATTTATCAATTATTTTCAATTATTTATCAATTATTTTCAATTATTTTCAATTATTTATAATTATTTCCAATTATTTATAATTAATTTAAATTATTTTCAATTATTTTCAATTATTTTCAATTATTTATCAATTATTTCAATTATTTATAATTATTTTCAATAATTTATCATTTATTTTCAATTATTTATAATTATTTTCAATTATTTATAATTCTTTTCAATTATTTTCAATTATTTTCAATAATTTTCAATTATTTTCAATTATTTTCAATTATTTATCAATTATTTATAATTAATTTCAATTATTTTCAATTATTTCCAATTATTTTCAATTATTTATAATTATTTCCAATTATTTTAAATTATTTTCAATTATTTATAATAATGTCCAATTATTTTCAATTATTTATAATTATTTTCAATTATTGTCCATTATTTTCAATTATTTTCAATTATTTATAATTATTATCTATTATTTATCAGTTATTTTCAATTATTTTCAATTATTTTCAATTATTTTCAATTATTTATCAATTATTTTCAATTATTTTCAATTATTTATAATTATTTCCAATTATTTATCAATTATTTTCAATTATTTTCAATTATTTTCAATTATTTATAATTATTTCCAATTATTTTCAATTATTTATAATTATTTTCAATTATTTATAATTATTTTCAATTATTTATAATTATTTTCAATTATTTTCAATTATTTTCAATTATTTTCATTTATTTTCAATTATTTTCAATTATTTCCAATTATTTTCAATTATTTATCAATTATTTTCAATTATTTATAATTATTTTCAATTGTTTTCAATGATTTTCAATTATTTATAAATTATTTTCAATTATTTATAATTATTTTCAATTATTTATAAATCTTTTAAATTATTTTCAATTATTTTCAATTATTTTCAATTATTTATCAATTATTTTCAATTATTTATCATTATTTTCAATTATTTTCAATTATTTTGAATTATTTTCAATTTTTTATCAATTATTTATAATTATTTTCAATTATTTATAATTATTTCAATTATTTTCAATTATTTTCAATTATTTATAATTATTTTCAATTATTTATCAATTATTTATAATTAATTTCAATTATTTTCAATTATTTTCAATTATTTTCAATTATTTATAATTTATTCCAATTATTTATCAATTATTTTCAATTATTTTCAATTATTTTCAATTATTTATAATTATGTCCAATTATTTTCAATTATTTATAATTATGTCCAATTATTTTCAATTATTTATAATGATTTTCTATTATTTATAATTATTTCAATTATTTTCAATTATATTCAATTATTTATCAATTATTTATAATTAATTTCAATTATTTTCAATTATTTTCAATTATTTTCAATTATTTATAAATTATTTTCAATTATTTATAATTATTTTCTATTATTTTCAATTATTTTCAATTATTTTCAATTATTTATAATTATTTTCAATTATTTTCAATTATTTTCAATTGTTTATAATTATTTTCTATTATTTATCAGTTATTTTCAATTATTTTCAATTATTTTCAATTATTTATCAATTATTTTCAATTATTTATCAATTATTTTCAATTATTTTCAATTATTTATAATTATTTCCAATTATTTATAATTAATTTAAATTATTTTCAATTATTTTCAATTATTTTCAATTATTTATCAATTATTTCAATTATTTATAATTATTTTCAATAATTTACCATTTATTTTCAATTATTTATAATTATTTTCAATTATTTATAATTCTTTTCAATTATTTTCAATTATTTTCAATTGTTTATAATTATTTTCTATTATTTATCAGTTATTTTCAATTATTTTCAATTATTTTCAATTATTTATCAATTATTTTCAATTATTTATCAATTATTTTCAATTATATTCAATTATTTATAATTATTTCCAATTATTTATAATTAATTTAAATTATTTTCAATTATTTTCAATTATTTTCAATTATTTATCAATTATTTCAATTATTTATAATTATTTTCAATAATTTACCATTTATTTTCAATTATTTATAATTATTTTCAATTATTTATAATTCTTTTCAATTATTTTCAATTATTTTCAATTATTTTCAATTATTTTCAATTATTTTCAATTATTTTCAATTATTTTCAATTATTTATAATTATTTTCAATTATTTATCAATTATTTTCAATTATTCATAATTAATTTCAATTATTTTCAATTATTCATAATTAATTTAAATTATTTTCAATTATTATCAATTATTTTCAATTCTTTTCAATTATTTTCAATTATTTTCAATTATTTTCAATTATTTTCAATTATTTATAATTATTTCAATTATTTTCAATTATATTCAATTATTTATAAATATTTTCAATTATTTATCAATTATTTATAATTAATTTCAATTATTTTCAATTATTTTCAATTATTTTCAATTATTTATTAATTATTTTCAATTATTTATAATTATTTTCTATTATTTATCAATTATTTTCAATTATTCATAATTAATTTCAATTATTTTCAATTATTCATAATTAATTTAAATTATTTTCAATTATTTTCAATTATTTTCAATTATTTTCAATTATTTATAATTATGTCCAATTATTTTCAATTATTTATAATTATTTTCAATTATTTATAATTATTTCAATTATTTTCAATTATATTCAATTATTTATAAATATTTTCAATTATTTATCAATTATTTATAATTAATTTCAATTATTTTCAATTATTTTCAATTATTTTCAATTATTTATAAATTTTTTGCAATTATTTATAATTATTTTCTATTATTTTCAATTATTTTCAATTATTTTCAATTATTTATCAATTATTTTCAATTATTTATCAATTATTTATCAATTATTTTCAATTATTTTCAATTATTTATAATTATTTCCAATTATTTATCAGTTATTTTCAATTATTTTCAATTATTTTCAATTATTTATAATTATTTCCAATTATTTTCAATTATTTATAATTATTTTCAATTATTTATAATTATTTTCAATTATTTTCAATTATTTTCAATTATTTTCATTTATTTTCAATTATTTTCAATTATTTCCAATTATTTTCAATTATTTATCAATTATTTTCAATTATTTATAATTATTTTCAATTATTTTCAATGATTTTCAATTATTTATCAATTATTTTCAATTATTTATAATTATTTTCTATTATTTATAAATCTTTTAAATTATTTTCAATTATTTTCAATTATTTTCAATTATTTATCAATTATTTTCCATTATTTATCATTATTTTCAATTATTTTCAATTATTTTGAATTATTTTCAATTTTTTATCAATTATTTATAATTATTTTCAATTATTGATAATTATTTCAATTATTTTCAATTATTTTCAATTATTTATAATTATTTTCAATTATTTATAATTATTTTCAATTATTTATCAATTATTTATAATTAATTTCAGTTATTTTCAATTATTTTCAATTATTTTCAATTATTTTCAATTATTTTCAATTATTTTCAATTATTTATCAATTATTTTCAATTATTTATAATTACTTTCAATTATTTTCAATTATTTATAAATTATTTATAATTGTATTCAATTATTTATAATTATTTTCAATTATTTTCAATTATTTTCAATTATTTTCAATTATTTTCAATTATTTTCACTTATTTATAATTATTTTCAATTATTTATAATTATTTCAATTATTTTCAATTATATTCAATTATTTATAGTTATTTTCAATTATTTATCCATTATTTATAATTAATTTAAATTATTTTCAATTATTTTCAATTATTTTCAATTATTTATAAATTTTTTGCAATTATTTATAATTATTTTCTATTATTTTCAATTATTTTCAATTATTTTCAATTATTTATCAATTATTTTCAATTATTTATCAATTATTTTCAATTATTTTCAATTATTTATAATTATTTCCAATTATTTATCAGTTATTTTCAATTATTTTCAATTATTTTCAATTATTTATAATTATTTCCAATTATTTTCAATTATTTATAATTATTTTCAATTATTTATAATTATTTTCAATTATTTTCAATTATTTTCAATTATTTTCATTTATTTTCAATTATTTTCAATTATTTCCAATTATTTTCAATTATTTATCAATTATTTTCAATTATTTATAATTATTTTCAATTATTTTCAATGATTTTCAATTATTTATCAATTATTTTCAATTATTTATAATTATTTTCCATTATTTATAATTCTTATAAATTATTTTCAATTATTTTCAATTATTTTCAATTATTTATCAATTATTTTCAATTATTTATCATTATTTTCAATTATATTCAATTATTTTGAATTATTTTCAATTTTTTATCAATTATTTATAATTATTTTCAATTATTTTCAATTATTTTCAATTATTTTCAATTATTTATAATTATTTTCAATTATTCATAATTAATTTCAATTATTTTCAATTATTCATAATTAATTTAAATTATTTTCAATTATTTTCAATTATTTTCAATTATTTTCAATTATTTTCAATTATTTTCAATTATTTTCAATTATTTTCAATTATTTCCAATTATTTTCAATTATTTATCAATTATTTTCAATTATTTATAATTATTTTCAATTATTTTCAATGATTTTCAATTATTTATAAATTATTTTCAATTATTTATAATTGTTTTCAATTATTTATAAATCTTTTAAATAATTTTCAATTATTTTCAATTATTTTCAATTATTTTCAATTATTTATCAATTATTTTCAATTATTTATCATTATTTTCAATTCTTTTCAATTATTTTGAATTATTTTCAATTTTTTATCAATTATTTATAATTATTTTCAATTATTTATAATTATTTCAATTATTTTCAATTATTTATAATTATTTTCAATTATTTATCAATTATTTATAATTAATGTCAATTATTTTCAATTATTTTCAATTATTTTCAATTATTTATAATTATTTTCTATTATTTTCAATTATTTTCAATTATTTTCAATTATTTATAATTATTTTCAATTATTGTCCATTATTTTCAATTATTTTCAATTATTTATAATTATTATCTATTATTTATCAGTTATTTTCAATTATTTTCAATTATTTTCAATTATTTTCAATTATTTATCAATTATTTTCAATTATTTTCAATTATTTTCAATTATTTATCAATTATTTTCAATTATTTATCATTATTTTCAATTATTTTCAATTATTTTGAATTATTTTCAATTATTTTCAATTATTTTCAATTATTTTCAATTATTTATAATTATTTTCAATTATTTTCAATTATTTTCAATTATTTATAATTATTTTCAATTATTTATCAATTATTTTCAATTATTCATAATTAATTTCAATTATTTTCAATTATTCATAATTAATTTAAATTATTTTCAATTATTTTCAATTATTTTCAATTATTTTCAATTATTTATAATTATGTCCAATTATTTTCAATTATTTATAATTATTTTCAATTATTTATAATTATTTCAATTATTTTCAATTATATTCAATTATTTATAAATATTTTCAATTATTTATCAATTATTTATAATTAATTTCAATTATTTTCAATTATTTTCAATTATTTTCAATTATTTATAAATTTTTTGCAATTATTTATAATTATTTTCTATTATTTTCAATTATTTTCAATTATTTTCAATTATTTATCAATTATTTTCAATTATTTATCAATTATTTTCAATTATTTTCAATTATTTATAATTATTTCCAATTATTTATCAGTTATTTTCAATTATTTTCAATTATTTTCAATTATTTATAATTATTTCCAATTATTTTCAATTATTTATCAATTATTTTCAATTATTTTCAATTATTTATAATTATTTCCAATTATTTATCAGTTATTTTCAATTATTTTCAATTATTTTCAATTATTTATAATTATTTCCAATTATTTTCAATTATTTATAATTATTTTCAATTATTTATAATTATTTTCAATTATTTTCAATTATTTTCATTTATTTTCAATTATTTTCAATTATTTTCAATTATTTATAATTATTTCCAATTATTTATCAGTTATTTTCAATTATTTTCAATTATTTTCAATTATTTATAATTATTTCCAATTATTTTCAATTATTTATAATTATTTTCAATTATTTATAATTATTTTCAATTATTTTCAATTATTTTCAATTATTTTCATTTATTTTCAATTATTTTCAATTATTTCCAATTATTTTCAATTATTTATCAATTATTTTCAATTATTTATAATTATTTTCAATTATTTTCAATGATTTTCAATTATTTATCAATTATTTTCAATTATTTATAATTATTTTCCATTATTTATAATTCTTATAAATTATTTTCAATTATTTTCAATTATTTTCAATTATTTATCAATTATTTTCAATTATTTATCATTATTTTCAATTATATTCAATTATTTTGAATTATTTTCAATTTTTTATCAATTATTTATAATTATTTTCAATTATTTTCAATTATTTTCAATTATTTTCAATTATTTGTAATTATTTTCAATTATTCATAATTAATTTCAATTATTTTCAATTATTCATAATTAATTTAAATTATTTTCAATTATTTTCAATTATTTTCAATTCTTTTCAATTATTTTCAATTATTTTCAATTATTTTCAATTATTTTCAATTATTTTCAATTATTTTCAATTATTTTCAATTATTTCCAATTATTTTCAATTATTTATCAATTATTTTCAATTATTTATAATTATTTTCAATTATTTTCAATGATTTTCAATTATTTATAAATTATTTTCAATTATTTATAATTGTTTTCAATTATTTATAAATCTTTTAAATAATTTTCAATTATTTTCAATTATTTTCAATTATTTTCAATTATTTATCAATTATTTTCAATTATTTATCATTATTTTCAATTCTTTTCAATTATTTTGAATTATTTTCAATTTTTTATCAATTATTTATAATTATTTTCAATTATTTATAATTATTTCAATTATTTTCAATTATTTATAATTATTTTCAATTATTTATCAATTATTTATAATTAATGTCAATTATTTTCAATTATTTTCAATTATTTTCAATTATTTATAATTATTTTCTATTATTTTCAATTATTTTCAATTATTTTCAATTATTTATAATTATTTTCAATTATTGTCCATTATTTTCAATTATTTTCAATTATTTATAATTATTATCTATTATTTATCAGTTATTTTCAATTATTTTCAATTATTTTCAATTATTTTCAATTATTTATCAATTATTTTCAATTATTTTCAATTATTTTCAATTATTTATCAATTATTTTCAATTATTTATCATTATTTTCAATTATTTTCAATTATTTTGAATTATTTTCAATTATTTTCAATTATTTTCAATTATTTTCAATTATTTATAATTATTTTCAATTATTTTCAATTATTTTCAATTATTTTCAATTATTTATAATTATTTTCAATTATTTATCAATTATTTTCAATTATTCATAATTAATTTCAATTATTTTCAATTATTCATAATTAATTTAAATTATTTTCAATTATTTTCAATTATTTTCAATTATTTTCAATTATTTATAATTATGTCCAATTATTTTCAATTATTTATAATTATTTTCAATTATTTATAATTATTTCAATTATTTTCAATTATATTCAATTATTTATAAATATTTTCAATTATTTATCAATTATTTATAATTAATTTCAATTATTTTCAATTATTTTCAATTATTTTCAATTATTTATAAATTTTTTGCAATTATTTATAATTATTTTCTATTATTTTCAATTATTTTCAATTATTTTCAATTATTTATCAATTATTTTCAATTATTTATCAATTATTTTCAATTATTTTCAATTATTTATAATTATTTCCAATTATTTATCAGTTATTTTCAATTATTTTCAATTATTTTCAATTATTTATAATTATTTCCAATTATTTTCAATTATTTATAATTATTTTCAATTATTTATAATTATTTTCAATTATTTTCAATTATTTTCAATTATTTTCATTTATTTTCAATTATTTTCAATCATTTCCAATTATTTTCAATTATTTATCAATTATTTTCAATTATTTATAATTATTTTCAATTATTTTCAATGATTTTCAATTATTTATCAATTATTTTCAATTATTATTAATTATTTTCTATTATTTATAAATCTTTTAAATTATTTTCAATTATTTTCAATTATTTTCAATTATTTATCAATTATTTTCAATTATTTATCATTATTTTCAATTATTTTCAATTATTTTGAATTATTTTCAATTTTTTATCAATTATTTATAATTATTTTCAATTATTTATAATTATTTCAATTATTTTCAATTATTTTCAATTATTTATAATTATTTTCAATTATTTATAATTATTTTCAATTATTTATCAATTATTTATAATTAATTTCAATTATTTTCAATTATTTTCAATTATTTTCAATTATTTTCAATTATTTTCAATTATTTATCAATTATTTTCAATTATTTTCAATTATTTATAAATTATTTATAATTGTATTCAATTATTTATAATTATTTTCAATTATTTTCAATTATTTTCAATTATTTTCAATTATTTTCAATTATTTTCAATTATTTATAATTATTTCAATTATTTTCAATTATATTCAATTATTTATAGTTATTTTCAATTATTTATCAATTATTTATAATTAATTTAAATTATTTTCAATTATTTTCAATTATTTATAAATTTTTTGCAATTATTTATAATTATTTTCTATTATTTTCAATTATTTTCAATTATTTTCAATTATTTATCAATTATTTTCAATTATTTATCAATTATTTTCAATTATTTTCAATTATTTATAATTATTTCCAATTATTTATCAGTTATTTTCAATTATTTTCAATTATTTTCAATTATTTGTTACGTACGCAGACTTATCTTTGACTTTCTAACCCTTTCGGGTGTCCGGAATGCACGTGACCCGGCGGGGTCACCGTTTCCTGCAGTGGTGTGATGCAACCGAGTTTTCCCCGAAAACTAATATTCAATGAAGGCACTCATGTCCCCACTACTTTCTAACCGAATTTCACCGTATAAAAGGGCCATGAATCTACACTCGGGGGCTCATTTCAAATCTAGTACGCATAGACGAAAGAGGCTTATTTACTTCAACTTAAACCAGACAGTACGTAGAGTTGCTGATAGGTGTTGTTACTATTAAACTCTTTGGGACCCCCGCATTTCTCAGTGCGTCAAAACCGAGAGGTGGACTTAGGTACCGCGACAATTAAACACTAAAAACATTTGTAAAAGACTGAACTTATAGAATATAATTAGTTATTTCTAACCCAGAGTTCTTTTATTTAAATTAACCATTATCTGAATTTCCACTTCGAGATAAACCCACATAGATACTCCTTTACCGCTCAAGGTGTATCACTTTATAAAGTTACGAGGCTAAACTAACATTTCCTAGTGGCTCCCGGGGATACCAGACCCCGGTTCGTCCACGACAACCAACCTCCTAGTGGCTCCCGGGGATACCAGACCCCGGTTCGTCCACGACAACCAACCTCCTAGTGGCTCCCGGGGATACCAGACCCCGGTTCGTCCACGACTTCCACCTTCCTAGCGGCTCCCGGGGATACCAGACCCCGGTTCGTCCGTGAAAGCTTACCTTCCTAGTGGCTCCCGGGAATACCAGACCCCGGTTCGTCCACGACAACCAACCTCCTTATAGCGGCTCCCGGGGATACCAGACCCCGGTTCGTCCGCTACTAACAAACTCCAAAAACAAACTCAATCCTCGGCCTCGCAGCCGCCACTCACATTGCCCTCAGCCTCGGCTCGTAACAAATTGGTGACAGCGGTGGGATTTATTCTCTTAGCTGGTTATTCAGATTTTGATGTGCTTTCGGCACAAGCCAAATCTTACGGCCCCGCGTCCGAGAAGGCCTATTAGAGTTAGGCCGGAATATCGCGAGAATATTTGTATTAAAGGTTGGACTACAACCTTGGTCGATGGTAGCAAAATCTGTTCACAGTGTGCTTTAACCACGCCTAAAGAAATATCAAGTACCGCATTAGAACATCGGTTTCAGCGTAATCCGCCTGTAGTTCTTTGCGAATCTTGTAACGAGTTCTTGTACGAGACTCAACCAATTTTGTATTGCCCTCGTTGCACACTAAATTACCTCACGCACGGTCCGTGAACGGTTCGGATAATTTGAAGCAATCAAATTATCTGTAAAAGGAAAGAAAATCTTTCGCTTTTACTTTTAACGCCTGTTCGGGTCGTTACTTTATTAATTAATCATGCCCGGAAGCCAAGCCTCGGCCTCTCCGGAGGATATAGCTAATCTGACTTTGTCAATGGCCAATTCAATGGCATTACTTACACAGCGTAACTGCATACAGTACGCCGCAGCCTCAATTCCGGTTTTCGACGGTGAGACTCCAGCCCTCTCGGTTTTCGCGCAGAATGTAGAAAACGGGTTGGCATTGATACCGCCAAATACGGAGCCTGAATATCTGACAATCGTATTAACAAAACTCACGGGTCCTGCGAGAATTAGTATTCGGTACAAGACATTTTCTGATACGTCGGAGTTATTAAAATATCTTAAAAAACGTTACGCTCCGGGACGTAATCTAGCGCATTTCCAAGGGGAAATCGCTCGACTTAAAATTCGTAACGACGAATCTTTAAGAAGATATATCGACCGAGTTAGTCATCTCGCTCATCGCTCTCGCGCAGCAATTCGGGATCGGTACGGTGCGAACGCCGATGAAATAACGAAGGAAATGGACAAAGACATACTGGAGAATTTCATCGAGGGATTACCAGAACGCGTTGCGTGGCGAATGGCGGCATTGGGCCAAAAACACAAGGATTTGGACGAGGCGATTGAGGCCGTCCTCCTAGTAGATCGTCGCCTCAGGAATCGCCGTGAAACCCACGACGACCGATCGATAGATTATGACGACGAGTATCGCGGAAGAAGACGGAGCCGTGAACGGGATCACGGGCCGCGACCTCTGTACCCTCAGTCACCCTCTCCCTCGCGTTATCGCAGGCAATACTTTAGGGACAGGAGCGCATCTGGTTCGGAAAATGAATACGAAGATCGACCAAAACGCGTGACGGCTATGACCTTACGTAGGAGCGATTCACGTTCCCCATCCTATAATTCTGACGCGTCAGAACAGGGTAATTACCGCGATAGGAAATACACTGGGAGAAATAGTGATAGGCAAGAATTATACTGTTGGAATTGCGGTGTAAAGGGACACGACGGGAAGAGTTGTAGGGAAAGAAGCAGATTTCAGCGTAGAACTAGATCACCGATAACTTCGTCCGCCGGACCAAGTAAATCTTTAAACTTCGAGGACGCTCATCGCAACGGCGATCCGGTGAGTGTTTTAAAAAAGGATCGCCCAAAAACAATCCGGTTCACCGACGAGAAGAACAAAGATTATTCAAAGAGGCGCCAATACCGAGAATCAGAGTTGACGTCCCAGAATTGGAAAACGGACAAGGGGAGTTTCTCATAGACGGAGGGGCCTCCGTTAACCTAGTCGCCCTTAACGTATTAGGAGATAAGGCCGAAATCACTTCCAGAGAAAAGATAGAGATAACGAGTCTGTCTCCTTCGCCCATTCACACTTTGGGAACCACTACGTTGCATATCAATGGCATTCCAGCGTATTTCTATGTGATTAAAGATCTCCCCGTAGTCGCAGATGGTCTCATAGGAAGCCCTTTTTTGCTACAAGAGCAAGCAGAGATTTCCTACCATCACAAAACACTCGTCACTCACAGTCAACCGGTTAGGCCTATCAGATTTATTAACTTCCCAGAAATGGAGGAACAGTTCAACTCTTCCAAAATAAAGCACCGAATTCCTGGAAGGACAACGCAGCAGATAGCGTTGTTAGTGGCCAACCCGGAGGTCAAGGAAGGTTATCTTCCGCGTCTCAAGACACCAAAGAACGTTTTCATCGGCGAAGCTGTGGTATCTAATCAAGATGGAAAATGTTACGTTTTAGCCACCAACACCGGAGACGAGGAAGAAGAAATAGATTTGGAGCCTCAATATTTACAACCCTACGATACCATGGACACCTCCGACGAAGACCCAATTTCATCGTATTTATCACAACCCATCAACGAACAAAATAGAGGTCAGAATATATGGAACACCCTAAAAACTGATCACCTTAATCCTGAAGAAAAACGACACATTGAGGACATTATTCAAGAATTCTCTGATAGGTTTTTCTTGCCGGGAGATAACCTTGATAAAGTTCCAAATTTCCATCACTCTATTCACGTAACTGACGAAATTCCTATTAATACAAGACAGTACAGATACCCACTTGTACATCAAGAGGAGATTCAACGGCAAGTAGGAGCATTGTTATCACAAGGCATTATCAAACCGTCTACATCACCATACAATTCACCCCTGTGGATCGTACCTAAAAAGGCCGATTCTGATGGCAACAAACGCTGGCGTATGGTCATCGATTTTCGGGCGTTAAATGAAAAAACCATCAGTGATAAATATCCACTTCCTCAGATTACTGAAATTTTGGATAAGCTGGGGAGTGCAAAATATTTTTCAGTTTTTGATTTGGCCAATGGTTTCCATCAAATCGAAATGGATCCAAAGGACCAAGCGAAAACGGCTTTCACCACTCCGTATGGGCATTACGAGTTTGCGCGTATGCCTTTTGGGTTGAAGAACGCACCACCAACATTCCAACGCCTTATGGACCAGGTTTTAACAGGTATGCAAGGAACTGAATTATTTGTATATCTGGACGACATCGTGGTTTACTCCTCGTCGCTCCGGGAACACGAAATCAAAGTTAGGAAATTATTGAATCGCCTGCGTGAACACGGACTCACACTCCAAACCAACAAATGTGAATTTCTCCGCAAAGAAGTTGCATACTTGGGACACATAGTATCAGCAGATGGGGTAAAACCGCATCCAGGGAAGTTGCAAGCAGTGAAGAACTTTCCTGTGCCCAAGACACAAAGAAACATCCAGCAATTCTTGGGTTTAACAGGATATTATCGCCGTTTTATTCAAGACTACTCACTGAAGGCAAAACCATTAATTCAACTTTTGGGAAAAGGAATTAGATTCAAATGGGCCGAAGAGCAACAGCGAAGCTTTGAAAAATTACGAGACGAGCTTTGTGAAGCACCAATTCTACAGTATCCAAACTTCAACCGACCATTTGTCATCACTACAGACGCCTCAGATTTCGCAATCGGAGCAGTTCTAAGCCAAGGAGACATAGGTTCTGATTTACCAATAGCTTATGCTTCCCGAAGCTTAAATCAAGCCGAGAAAAATTATTCCGCCACGGAGAAAGAATGCTTAGCCATGGTATACGCAGTTCAATACTTTAGATCATACATTTTTGGTCAGGAGTTCACTCTAGTTACTGACCATCGACCTTTGGTTTGGTTGCATTCGGTCAAAGATCCGACTTCGCGATTAGTTAAATGGAAACTAAAACTTCTTGAGTATGAATACAAGGTCGTGCACAAAGCTGGAAAAATCAACAAAAATGCTGATGCATTATCACGAAACCCTACAGCAGTTTGCTTACCTCTCTCCTCTAAGGGGAAGATGATCTCTGACACCAACACCATAGGACATCGCATCAGGACATTATGCCGAAACCAAAAGGTGAAGCTAAACTACAAAGAACCCAGTTCCGAAGATTCTGATGAAGCCACTACACCAGTTGCTCGCCGAACACAGCGAAAACCTAAACCACCACAAACCACGTTAAAAAGGAAAATATTACCTCCTTCATTATCAACCGTACAACCTGCACCGGTAAACCGGGAAGAGGAGGAACCCATTGAGGAGGACAGAACTTTAACCGCAGATTCAAATCCTTTCTGTGACTCAAATTCCTTGGACGCTACATTAATACCCGCAGATCAAAGTCAACTATTTTCACAGACAATCATGGAAGGACCAAACGGTTCCAATCTCCCTATATCACCAGTATCATCATCCACGTTCAGTAATCCAATTACCACATCCACACCTATTCCTCTAAGAAACATGACGACCCCTTTACAAAATATATCCATCCCTTTACAAAATTTATCCCTTGGAACAAATACTCCCAGGATGGTGGATACCGTTCTGATAGATTCTGAATCTTCACCACCTGAAGATAGCAGTTCGGATCAAGAGGAACCACCCAATATCCCAACCATACCACAGTCAACCATATCAAGCAGTAATCTTCAAAATCCACCAGAAGATACCAGGAAACAACTGATTGAGGAATCACATAGCAGCCTCGTTGGAGGACACAAAGGTGTTACCAAAACATTCAATCGACTACAAACCAAATACCACTGGCCTGGTATGCGAAGAGACGTACAGGATTTCATCAGGAAATGTAAGAGCTGTCAGGAACAAAAATTAGTTAGAGCAAAAACACGGCAACCTATGATCATCACCGATACGCCTTTGGAGCCCTTCGATAAACTAGCTTTGGACACCGTTGGACCTCTTCCGGAGACTCCTGCTGGGAACCGTTACATTCTAACAATGCAAGACAGCCTCACGAAATATTGCATCGCAGTTGCAGTACCGAATATTCGAGCCACTACAATCGCAGATGCTTTTGCACGTCATTTTATTTCAATCTTTGGGACACCGCGTTCAATATTAACGGATAAAGGAACCAGTTTTGTGGGAAAGATAATGACACACCTCGCTGAAATCTTCAAGATAAAACAACTAACTACTTCCGGATACAGGCCTCAAACAAACGGTTCTTTGGAGAGAAGCCATATCGTCCTTACAGAATATTTAAAACATTACATGGAGTCGCATGAAGAATGGGATATCTTCATTCCATTTGCCATGTTTTCCTATAATACATCTGTGCACGAAGCCACTAACTTCACACCACACGAGCTGGTATTTGGAAAAATGGCTCGTTTTCCCAGTGCTTTTGATGTCGATCAAAATACAGAAACCTACGGGAATTATCTTACAGAACTAATCACTCGGATGACAAATATCCGCAACACTGCAGCGGATCACCTCAACAGAGCAAAGGAACGATCAAAACGGTACTACGACAGACGAGCACGCCCGCAACAATTCAAAGAAGGGGAATACGCCTACGTTATAAAGGAACCTCGATTAAGCAAATTCGATCCTCATTATATCGGACCATATAAAATAGTTGACGTATCAGATTTACATAACGTAGTCCTGAGTACTGATAATCGCAAACTAATTACTAAACATCAGGATAAATTAAAGCACGCATTTCATCCTGACGATTCTTCGGAATCAGAATGAAAATCATCATACTCCTTCCAGTCATTATGCCAGTGCCACACAATCTTTTCCGATCCGAAGAAGACGAGGGAGAAGAATTTTATGGACCCTGGGATGGAGTTAGACCTACGGATTATCCAGAAGTATACAGGAAGCTTTCGACGTTGTTCTGCGTACAACCATGGACTTTGCACATTTATGAAGCCGAGACTCACCGAATTTGCGAAATTTGCTGGGGAAAATTGCAACGACACGAGCAAGCGGTATTCACCGAAGGAGGATGGCATTCTGTCTGCGTAAATCAGTCGTTGCGAAAAAACTGCACTTGCGAAGTCTGCGGCAGCAGAATCGCTGCTCACCGGCCTGCAACCGAATGTTCGGAGTGCATTGAGGAATATTTCGAGATGGATCGCGAGACCTGGATACAAGTTGAAGCAGGAAAAACCGTCGACGTAATAACGCGATGGTAGACTCGCGTCGATATTAGTTATTTAAAAAAAAAAAAAATAAAAAAAAAAAAAAATAAAATAAAAATAAATAAATAAATAAAAATAAAATAAAAATAATAATAATAATAATAGTAATAATGGTAATAATAATAATAATATAAAAATATATATATATATAAATAAGTACATTATAATAATAAATACGTCAGAAATAAAGAAAACCAACCCAAGGGAAGCAATAGGCTGAAAACGGCAGGACTCGGGATAACACAACGTTCTGTTCGCAGGAGCGATAACGGACGGGAAGAACATGATTTGGATCTTCGTTCTCATTCTATCTGCTGCTTATGGCATCGGGGAGAAGGTCGAGGAAGATTACACCATCACTCCATTGAAATATAACACTGGGTTGTACTTCGAAAGACTGCAACCCTTGAGATTTTACCGTACGCAATGGAAACTGGTAACCTCTCTCGAGATAACAGATTATTTAAAGAACAGGCCAGCCGTGGAGGAGCATATCAAGCGTGCCAAAGACATTTGTACTAGAAGGGGACTCGACGCGTGCCCCGCAGACGAGCTTGGCCCAGCCATAATTAAAAAACTAGAAGACAGCCGCAGATACAGCGACATGCTAGGAGCAACCTTAGGAGGGGGTCAACGTAGACGGTCCCGAGGAACTCGTGTTACCAGGGGCGCACCCTTATCGTTCATCGGCACAATTAGTAAAGTCCTATTCGGCACTTTATCGGAAGACGACGAAGTCCATTATAATCAAGCACTCGATCGGTTATACTCACAACAAAGAGATATAGCCGAAATAATAATAAACCAAACCCATATTGTACGTTCAGAGTTTGACAATTTCAATTCACAAATTCAGAATGTCTCTGCACAGGTTCAGGCTTTGGTTCAAAAATCCACTACAATAATTGAGACATTACAAAAAACCCAATACGCCATTCGGAGGACGAGACTGGAAAATTTCCTACGGAACTGGATGCTCGTATTGGATTCAGCAACTGACGAATTCCGTTCTCATCTTATAATAATGGTGGACGCTATTTTATTTGCAAAACAAGGAATATTACATCCTGCCATCTGGTCACCCAAACAACTCTGGACCGTCGCTGAGAAGATCAAGAATGCCACCACCTATGAGTTTCCATTGACTCCTACCGAATTACTTTCTGAACAAATTAACGGTATTACGGAACTCAAGATCGTATGTACTGAGGGTAGAGCGTTATTCCAGCTGACGGTGCCGCTGTTAGATTCCGAATTTTTCAATCTGTACAGAATTCATTCGAACCCATCAACACAATCTTATAGATCGAAACAATTAACTCTTTATGTAAAAGCTACTGCCCCGTACATGGCAATGTCAATGGACGAACGTACCTATGCCACGCCGGATATACAATTTATACGAAACTGTTTCCATCACCACAAGCAAGTCATCTGCCAAGCCGCCTTGCCGATGTACAAGACAGAAGCCCAACCAATTTGCGAGGTGGAATTACTACGCAAACCAAACCAGGATACTTGGAAAAAGTGCGACGTTCAGGTATCACTACTTGCTGGTGAGATATGGGAACCACTAGAATCCAAGCAAGCCTGGTTGTACTACGCAAAGGCGGAGAAACGGATTCAGTTTTTCTGCAAGGGACGATCAGTGGGCACGGATTATATTCACAATGCTGGAATAATTCGCTTAAAACCCGGATGTGCAGCAACCACAGATTCCACGCAGGTGCAATCATTGAACACCTTGTCCACTATCGAGGAACATCTATATGCACCGGAAATCTCAATAAATCTAACGCAACTTTCACCGGAGTTTGGTGAACCTCATCTAAACATCCTGGAGGAATTAACTCATATAAACACTAAGAATCAACAAGGTAAAGAATGGAGCAGGACGGAAGCAGCCATTTCTCTAAAGAACATCGAACATCAAGCACAGCAGCTAAAATCACGCAGCACTTTTGAAACCCATTTAAACACAGGAGTCTACACCGGGGGAAGCGTGATGACATTGTTTATGATGGCCGGTGCAGTATTGGGAATCCTCAAATTGAAACCGCTGTGTAGAAGGGGATCAATGAATACGGCCAGTGTAACCGAAGACGGCGTTATCTCGCAGGAGTCGGTGGAGGTACTTGAAATGAAGGATACTAAGCCGTCAACACCCAACATGGTGCCGCGAAAGCCTCTCATCCCCAAATCAGCCCTGACTGTCATATAAAGAAGGAAAAATGCAATAATAGTTAAGATAGGCTAACTCTATAGGAATAGACCGTTTTTCTGAATAAAAGGACTCAGTCACCCCAAAAAACCTCAGAGTTTCACTGCAACGCTCAAAGGGTGAACATCGAAATGTGCTCCGACAAAAGTACACAAACCGAAACCGACGAAGGTACGCGCACCATCTCCGTGCAAACCGGGGAGCAAGGCGCCTGGACCAAAGAAATCCGAGTCGGATATGTGATCTTTCCCACCGGAAAATTCGTTCCGGGCCAAGGAGAGGTAGCTCGAGCAAGGGGCAGCCAAACAAAGACTACCTGGGGCACTGACCATGGGTGTCAGGCGACCGAAGAGGACCTCACGGACCAGATGGCGAAAGAAATCTATAAAAACAATGGGACCATAGTCTCATATTATTGGGAAAACGACCTGATGCTGGCCCACTTGACGGACGACAACATTAAGGACTGGACCCCTGGTGACTTGCTGAAGGCGCAGTTCAATACGAGGCATTGCAGAGAGGACCCTATCCAGAGGAACGAAGACTGATGCCACCCATCACCCACGACATCGCCCCACAGTACACAACAATTATCACATACACACACCGCAATAGGCCGCAGAAGGTTTGGTTTCATCACACCTCTGCACGAGTGAGTAATATTTTGTTTGGTCGCGTGCATTTCCGACACCGAAAGGTGGAAAAGCATCGTAATAAACGATGTTTTATCTAAGGGGGGAGGTGTTACGTACGCAGACTTATCTTTGACTTTCTAACCCTTTCGGGTGTCCGGAATGCACGTGACCCGGCGGGGTCACCGTTTCCTGCAGTGGTGTGATGCAACCGAGTTTTCCCCGAAAACTAATATTCAATGAAGGCACTCATGTCCCCACTACTTTCTAACCGAATTTCACCGTATAAAAGGGCCATGAATCTACACTCGGGGGCTCATTTCAAATCTAGTACGCATAGACGAAAGAGGCTTATTTACTTCAACTTAAACCAGACAGTACGTAGAGTTGCTGATAGGTGTTGTTACTATTAAACTCTTTGAGACCCCCGCATTTCTCAGTGCGTCAAAACCGAGAGGTGGACTTAGGTACCGCGACAATTAAACACTAAAAACATTTGTAAAAGACTGAACTTATAGAATATAATTAGTTATTTCTAACCCAGAGTTCTTTTATTTAAATTAACCATTATCTGAATTTCCACTTCGAGATAAACCCACATAGATACTCCTTTACCGCTCAAGGTGTATCACTTTATAAAGTTACGAGGCTAAACTAACATTTCCTAGTGGCTCCCGGGGATACCAGACCCCGGTTCGTCCACGACAACCAACCTCCTAGTGGCTCCCGGGGATACCAGACCCCGGTTCGTCCACGACTTCCACCTTCCTAGCGGCTCCCGGGGATACCAGACCCCGGTTCGTCCGTGAAAGCTTACCTTCCTAGTGGCTCCCGGGAATACCAGACCCCGGTTCGTCCACGACAACCAACCTCCTTATAGCGGCTCCCGGGGATACCAGACCCCGGTTCGTCCGCTACTAACAAACTCCAAAAACAAACTCAATCCTCGGCCTCGCAGCCGCCACTCACATTGCCCTCAGCCTCGGCTCGTAACATATTTATAATTATTTCCAATTATTTTCAATTATTTATAATTATTTTCAATTATTTATAATTATTTTCAATTATTTTCAATTATTTTCAATTATTTTCATTTATTTTCAATTATTTTCAATTATTTCCAATTATTTTCAATTATTTATCAATTATTTTCAATTATTTATAATTATTTTCAATTATTTTCAATGATTTTCAATTATTTATCAATTATTTTCAATTATTTATAATTATTTTCTATTATTTATAAATCTTTTAAATTATTTTCAATTATTTTCAATTATTTTCAATTATTTATCAATTATTTTCAATTATTTATCATTATTTTCAATTATTTTCAATTATTTTGAATTATTTTCAATTTTTTATCAATTATTTATAATTATTTTCAATTATTTATAATTATTTCAATTATTTTCAATTATTTTCAATTATTTTCAATTATTTATAATTATTTTCAATTATTTATCAATTATTTATAATTAATTTCAATTATTTTCAATTATTTTCAATTATTTTCAATTATTTTCAATTATTTTCAATTATTTTCATTTATTTTCAATTATTTATCAATTATTTTCAATTATTTATAATTACTTTCAATTATTTATAATTATTTATAAATTATTTATAATTGTATTAAATTATTTATAATTATTTTCAATTATTTTCAATTATTTTCAATTATTTTCAATTATTTTCAATTATTTTCACTTATTTATAATTATTTTCAATTATTTATAATTATTTCAATTATTTTCAATTATATTCAATTATTTATAGTTATTTTCAATTATTTATCAATTATTTATAATTAATTTAAATTATTTTCAATTATTTTCAATTATTTTCAATTATTTATAAATTATTTTCAATTATTTATAATTATTTTCTATCATTTTCAATTATTTTCAATTATTTTCAATTATTTTCAATTATTTTCAATTATTTTCAATTATTTTCAATTATTTCCAATTATTTTCAATTATTTATCAATTATTTTCAATTATTTATAATTATTTTCAATTATTTTCAATGATTTTCAAATAATTATAAATTATTTTCAATTATTAAAATTATTTTCAATTATTTATAATTCTTATAAATTATTTTCAATTATTTTCAATTATTTTCAATTATTTATCAATTATTTTCAATTATTTATCATTATTTTCTATTATATTCAATTATTTTGAATTATTTTCAATTTTTTATCAATTATTTATAATTATTTTCAATTATTTTCAATTATTTTCAATTATTTTCAATTATTTATAATTATTTTCAATTATTTATCAATTATTTTCAATTATTCATAATTAATTTCAATTATTTTCAATTATTCATAATTAATTTAAATTATTTTCAATTATTTTCAATTATTTTCAATTCTTTTCAATTATTTTCAATTATTTTCAATTATTTTCAATTATTTTCAATTATTTTCAATTATTTCCAATTATTTTCAATTATGTATCAATTATTTTCAATTATTTATAATTATTTTCAATTATTTTCAATGATTTTCAATTATTTATAAATTATTTTCAATTATTTATAATTGTTTTCAATTATTTATAAATCTTTTAAATAATTTTCAATTATTTTCAATTATTTTCAATTATTTTCAATTATTTATCAATTATTTTCAATTATTTATCATTATTTTCAATTATTTTCAATTATTTTGAATTATTTTCAATTTTTTATCAATTATTTATAATTATTTTCAATTATTTATAATTATTTCAATTATTTTCAATTATTTATAATTATTTTCAATTATTTATCAATTATTTATAATTAATGTCAATTATTTTCAATTATTTTCAATTATTTTCAATTATTTATAATTATTTCCAATTATTTATCAATTATTTTCAATTATTTTCAATTATTTTCAATTATTTATAATTATGCCCAATTATTTTCACTTGGTTATAATTATTTTCAATTATTTATAATTATTTCAATTATTTTCAATTATATTCAATTATTTTCAATTATTTTCAATTATTTATAATTATTTTCAATTATTTATCAATTATTTTCAATTATTCATAATTAATTTCAATTATTTTCAATTATTCATAATTAATTTAAATTATTTTCAATTATTTTCAATTATTTTCAATTCTTTTCAATTCTTTTCAATTATTTTCAATTATTTTCAATTATTTTCAATTATTTTCAATTATTTTCAATTATTTTCAATTATTTCCAATTATTTTCAATTATTTATCAATTATTTTCAATTATTTATAATTAATTTCAATTATTTTCAATGATTTTCAATTATTTATAAATTATTTTCAATTATTTATAATTATTTTCAATTATTTATCAATCTTTTAAATTATTTTCAATTATTTTCAATTATTTTCAATTATTTTCAATTATTTTCAATTATTTATCAATTATTTTCAATTATTTATCATTATTTTCAATTATTTTCAATTTTTTATCAATTATTTATAATTATTTTCAATTATTTATAATTATTTCAATTATTTTCAATTATTTATAATTATTTCAATTATTTTCAATTATTTTCAATTATTTATAATTATTTTCAATTATTTATAATTATTTCAATTATTTTCAATTATATTCAATTATTTATAATTATTTTCAATTATTTATCAATTATTTATAATTAATTTCAATTATTTTCAATTATTTTCAATTATTTTCAATTATTTTCAATTATTTTCAATTATTTCCAATTATTTTCAATTATTTATCAATTATTTTCTATTATTTATAATTATTTTCAATTATTTTCAATGATTTTCAAATATTTATAAATTATTTTCAAGTATTTATAATTATTTTCAATTATTTATAATTCTTTTAAATTATTTTCAATTATTTTCAATTATTTTCAATTATTTATCAATTATATTCAATTATTTATCATTATTTTCAATTATTTTCAATTATTTTGAATTATTTTCAATTTTTTATCAATTATTTATAATTATTTTCAATTATTTTCAATTATTTTCAATTATTTTCAATTATTTATAATTATTTTCAATTATTTATCAATTATTTTCAATTATTTATCAATTATTTTCAATTATTCATAATTAATTTCAATTATTTTCAATTATTCATAATTAATTTAAATTATTTTCAATTATTTTCAATTATTTTCAATTCTTTTCAATTATTTTCAATTATTTTCAATTATTTTCAATTATTTTCAATTATTTTCAATTATTTTCAATTATTTACAATTATTTTCAATTATTTATCAATTATTTTCAATTATTTATAATTATTTTCAATTATTTTCAATGATTTTCAATTATTTATAAATTATTTTCAATTATTTATAATTGTTTTCAATTATTTATAAATCTTTTAAATTATTTTCAATTATTTTCAATTATTTCCAATTATTTTCAATTATTTATCAATTATTTTCAATTATTTATAATTATTTTCAATTATTTTCAATGATTTTCAATTATTTATCAATTATTTTCAATTACTTATAATTATTTTCTATTATTAATAAATCTTTTAAATTATTTTCAATTATTTTCAATTATTTTCAATTATTTATCAATTATTTTCAATTATTTATCATTATTTTCAATTATTTTCAATTATTTTGAATTATTTTCAATTTTTTATCAATTATTTATAATTATTTTCAATTATTTATAATTATTTCAATTATTTATAATTATTTCAATTATTTTCAATTATTTTCAATTATTTATAATTATTTTCAAATATTTATAATTATTTTCAATTATTTATCAATTATTTATAATTAATTTCAATTATTTTCAATTATTTTCAATTATTTTCAATTATTTATAATTATTTCCAATTATTTTCAATTATTTTCAATTATTTTCAATTATTTATCAATTATTTTCAATTATTTATAATTACTTTCAATTATTTTCAATTATTTATAAATTATTTATAATTGTATTCAATTATTTATAATTATTTGCAATTATTTTCAATTATTTTCAATTATTTTCAATTATTTTCAATTATTTTCACTTATTTATAATTATTTTCAATTATTTATAATTATTTCAATTATTTTCAATTATATTCAATTATTTATAGTTATTTTCAATTATTTATCAATTATTTATAATTAATTTAAATTATTTTCAATTATTTTCAATTATTTTCAATTATTTATAAATTTTTTGCAATTATTTATAATTATTTTCTATTATTTTCAATTATTTTCAATTATTTTCAATTATTTATCAATTATTTTCAATTATTTATCAATTATTTTCAATTATTTTCAATTATTTATAATTATTTCCAATTATTTATCAGTTATTTTCAATTATTTTCAATTATTTTCAATTATTTATAATTATTTCCAATTATTTTCAATTATTTATAATTATTTTCAATTATTTATAATTATTTTCAATTATTTTCAATTATTTTCAATTATTTTCATTTATTTTCAATTATTTTCAATTATTTCCAATTATTTTCAATTATTTATCAATTATTTTCAATTATTTATAATTATTTTCAATTATTTTTAATGATTTTCAATTATTTATCAATTATTTTCAATTATTTATAATTATTTTCTATTATTTATAAATCTTTTAAATTATTTTCAATTATTTTCAATTATTTTCAATTATTTATCAATTATTTTCAATTATTTATCATTATTTTCAATTATTTTCAATTATTTTGAATTATTTTCAATTTTTTATCAATTATTTATAATTATTTTCAATTATTTATAATTATTTCAATTATTTTCAATTATTTTCAATTATTTATAATTATTTTCAATTATTTATAATTATTTTCAATTATTTATCAATTATTTATAATTAATTTCAATTATTTTCAATTATTTTCAATTATTTTCAATTATTTTCAATTATTTTCAATTATTTTCAATTATTTTCAATTATTTATCAATTATTTTCAATTATTTATAATTACTTTCATTTATTTTCAATTATTTATAAATTATTTATAATTGTATTCAATTATTTATAATTATTTTCAATTATTTTCAATTATTTTCAATTATTTTCAATTATTTTCAATTATTTTCACTTATTTATAATTATTTTCAATTATTTATAATTATTTCAATTATTTTCAATTATATTCAATTATTTATAGTTATTTTCAATTATTTATCAATTATTTATAATTAATTTAAATAATTTTCAATTATTTTCAATTATTTATAAATTATTTTCAATTATTTATAATTATTTTCTATTATTTTCAATTATTTTCAATTATTTTCAATTATTTATAATTATTTCAATTATTTTCAATTATTTATAATTATTTTCAATTATGTATCAATTATTTATAATTAATGTCAATTATTTTCAATTATTTTCAATTATTTTCAATTATTTATAATTATTTCCAATTATTTATCAATTATTTTCAATTATTTTCAATTATTTTCAATTATTTATAATTATGTCCAATTATTTTCAATTATTTATAATTATTTTCAATTATTTATAATTATTTCAATTATTTTCAATTATATTCAATTATTTTCAATTATTTTCAATTATTTATAATTATTTTCAATTATTTATCAATTATTTTCAATTATTCATAATTAATTTCAATTATTTTCAATTATTCATAATTAATTTAAATTATTTTCAATTATTTTCAATTATTTTCAATTCTTTTCAATTATTTTCAATTATTTTCAATTATTTTCAATTATTTTCAATTATTTTCAATTATTTTCAATTATTTTCAATTATTTCCAATTATTTTCAATTATTTATCAATTATTTTCAATTATTTATAATTAATTTCAATTATTTATCAATCTTTTAAATTATTTTCAATTATTTTCAATTATTTTCAATTATTTTCCATTATTTATCATTATTTTCAATTATTTTCAATTATTTTGAATTATTTTCAATTTTTTATCAATTATTTATAATTATTTTCAATTATTTATAATTATTTCAATTATTTTCAATTATTTATAATTATTTCAATTATTTTCAATTATTTTCAATTATTTATAATTATTTTCAATTATTTATAATTATTTCAATTATTTTCAATTATATTCAATTATTTATAATTATTTTCAATTATTTATCAATTATTTATAATTAATTTCAATTATTTTCAATTATTTTCAATTATTTTCAATTATTTATAAATTATTTTCAATTATTTATAATTATTTTCTATTATTTTCAATTATTTTCAATTATCTATAATTATTTTCTATTATTTATCAGTTATTTTCAATTATTTTCAATTATTTTCAATTATTTATCAATTATTTTCAATTATTTATCAATTATTTTCAATTATTTATCAATTATTTTCAATTATTTATAATTATTTCCAATTATTTATCAATTATTTTCATTTATTTTCAATTATTTTCAATTATTCATAATTATTTCCAATTATTTTCAATTATTTATAATTATTTTCAATTATTTATAATTATTTATCAATTATTTTCAATTATTCATAATTAATTTAAATTATTCATAATTAATTTAAATTATTTTCAATTATTTTCAATTATTTTCAATTCTTTTCAATTATTTTCAATTATTTTCAATTATTTTCAATTATTTTCAATTATTTTCAATTATTTTCAATTATTTTCAATTATTTTCAATTATTTCCAATTATTTTCAATTATTTATCAATTATTTTCAATTATTTATAATTATTTTCAATTATTTTCAATGATTTTCAAATATTTATAAATTATTTTCAAGTATTTATAATTATTTTCAATTATTTATAATTCTTTTAAATTATTTTCAATTATTTTCAATTATTTTCAATTATTTATCAATTATATTCAATTATTTATCATTATTTTCAATTATTTTCAATTATTTTGAATTATTTTCAATTTTTTATAATTATTTTCAATTATTTTCAATTATTTTCAATTATTTTCAATTATTTATAATTATTTTCAATTATTTATCAATTATTTTCAATTATTCATAATTAATTTCAATTATTTTCAATTATTCATAATTAATTTAAATTATTTTCAATTATTTTCAATTATTTTCAATTCTTTTCAATTATTTTCAATTATTTTCAATTATTTTCAATTATTTTCAATTATTTTCAATTATTTCCAATTATTTTCAATTATTTATCAATTATTTTCAATTATTTATAATTATTTTCAATTATTTTCAATGATTTTCAATTATTTATAAATTATTTTCAATTATTTATAATTGTTTTCAATTATTTATAAATCTTTTAAATTATTTTCAATTATTTTCAATTATTTTCAATTATTTTCAATTATTTTCAATTATTTATCAATTATTTTCAATTATTTATAATTACTTTCAATTATTTTCAATTATTTATAAATTATTTATAATTGTTTTCAATTATTTATAATTATTTTCAATTATTTTCAATTATTTTCAATTATTTTCAATTATTTTCACTTATTTATAATTATTTTCAATTATTTTCAATTATTTATAATTTATTTTCAATTATTTTCAATTATTTTCAATTATTTTCAATTATTTATCAATTATTTTCAATTATTTATAATTAATTTAAATTATTTTCATTTATTTTCAATTATTTTCAATTATTTATCAATTATTTTCAATTATTTATAATTATTTTCAATAATTTATCATTTATTTTCAATTATTTATAATTATTTTCAATAATTTATAATTCTTTTCAATTATTTTCAATTATTTTCATTTATTTTCAATTATTTTCAATTATTTTCAATTATTTTCAATTATTTATAATTATTTGCATTTATTTTCAATTATTTTCAATTATTTATAATTATTTTCAATTATTTATCAATTATTTTCAATTATTCATAATTAATTTCAATTATTTTCAATTATTCATAATTAATTTAAATTATTTTCAATTATTTTCAATTCTTTTCAATTATTTTCAATTATTTTCAATTATTTTCAATTATTTTCAATTATTTTCCATTATTTTCAATTATTTTCAATTATTACCAATTATTTTCAATTATTTATCAATTATTTTCAATTATTTATAATTAATTTCAATTATTTTCAATGATTTTCAATTATTTATAAATTATTTTCAATTATTTATAATTATTTTCAATTATTTATAAATCTTTTAAATTATTTTCAATTATTTTCAATTATTTATCAATTATTTTCAATTATTTATCATTATTTTCAATTATTTTCAATTATTTTGAATTATTTTCAATTTTTTATCAATTATTTATAATTATTTTCAATTATTTATAATTATTTCAATTATTTTCAATTATTTATAATTATTTTCAATTATTTATCAATTATTTATAATTAATTTCAATTATTTTCAATTATTTTCAGTTATTTTCAATTATTTATAATTATTTCCAATTATTTATCAATTATTTTCAATTATTTTCAATTATTTTCAATTATTTATAATTATGTCCAATTATTTTCAATTATTTATAATTATTTTCAATTATTTATAATTATTTCAATTATTTTCAATTATATTCAATTGTTTATAATTATTCTCAATTATTTATCAATTATTTATAATTAATTTCAATTATTTTCAATTATTTTCAATTATTTTCAATTATTTTCAATTATTTTCAATTATTTATAAATTATTTTCAATTATTTATAATTATTTTCTATTATTTTCAATTATTTTCACTTATTTTCAATTATTTATAATTATTTTCAATTATTTTCAATTATTTTCAATTATTTATAATTATTTTCTATTATTTATCAGTTATTTTAAATTACTTTCAATTATTTTCAATTATTTTCAATTATTTATCAATTATTTTCAATTATTTATCATTATTTTCAATTATTTTCAATTATTTTGAATTATTTTCAATTTTTTATCAATTATTTTTAATTATTTTCAATTATTTATAATTATTTCAATTATTTTCAATTATTTTCAATTATTTATAATTATTTTCAATTATTTATCAATTATTTATAATTAATTTCAATTATTTTCAATTATTTTCAATTATTTTCAATTATTTATAATTATTTCAATTATTTTCAATTATTTTCAATTATTTATAATTATTTTGAATTATTTTCAATTATTTATAATTATGTCCAATTATTTTCAATTATTTATAATTATTTTCAATTATTTATAATTATTTCAATTATTTTCAATTATATTCAATTATTTATAATTATTTTCAATTATTTATCAATTATTTATAATTATTTTCAATTATTTTCAATTATTTTCAATTATTTATAATTATGTCCAATTATTTTCAATTATTTATAATTATTTTCAATTATTTATAATTATTTCAATTATTTTCAATTATATTCAATTATTTATAATTATTTTCAATTATTTATCAATTATTTATAATTAATTTCAATTATTTTCAATTATTTTCAATTATTTTCAATTATTTATAAATTATTTTCAATTATTTATAATTATTTTCTATTATTTTCAATTATTTTCAATTATTTTCAATTATTTATAATTATTTTCAATTATTTTCAATTATTTTCAATTATTTTCAATTATTTTTAATTATTTATAATTATTTTCTATTATTTATCAGTTATTTTCAATTATTATCAATTATTTTCAATTATTTATCAATTATTTTCAATTATTTTCAATTATTTTCAATTATTTATAATTATTTCCAATTATTTATCAATTATTTTCATTTATTTTCAATTATTTTCAATTATTCATAATTATTTCCAATTATTTTCAATTATTTATAATTATTTTCAATTATTTATAATTATTTACCAATTATTTTCAAATATTCATAATTAATTTCAATTATTTTCAATTATTCATAATTAATTTAAATTATTTTCAATTATTTTAAATTATTTTCAATTCTTTTCAATTATTTTCAATTATTTTCAATTATTTTCAATTATTTTCAATTATTTTCAATTATTTTCAATTATTTATAAATTATTTTCAATTATTTATAATTATTTTCTATTATTTTCAATTATTTTCAATTATTTATAATTATTTTCAATTATTTTCAATTATTTTCAATTATTTATAATTATTTTCTATTATTTATCAGTTATTTTCAATTATTTTCAATTATTTTCAATTATTTTCAATTATTTATCTATTATTTTCAATTATTTTCAATTATTTATAATTATTTACAATTATTTATCAATTATTTTCAATTATTTTCAATTATTTTCAATTATTTATAATTATTTCCAATTATTTTCAATTATTTATAATTATTTTCAATTATTTATAATTATTTTCAATTATTTTCAATTATTTTCAATTATTTTCATTTATTTTCAATTATTTTCAATTATTACCAATTATTTTCAATTATTTATCAATTATTTTCAATTATTTATAATTATTTTCAATTGTTTTCAATGATTTTCAATTATTTATAAATTATTTTCAATTATTTATAATTATTTTCAATTATTTATAAATCTTTTAAATTATTTTCAATTATTTTCAATTATTTTCAATTATTTATCAATTATTTATCATTATTTTCAATTATTTTCAATTATTTTGAATTATTTTCAATTTTTTATCAATTATTTATAATTATTTTCAATTATTTATAATTATTTCAATTATTTTCAATTATTTATAATTATTTTCAATTATTTATCAATTATTTATAATTAATTTCAATTATTTTCAATTATTTTCAATTATTTTCCATTATTTATAATTATTTCCAATTATTTATCAATTATTTTCAATTATTTTCAATTATTTTCAATTATTTATAATTATGTCCAATTATTTTCAATTATTTATAATTATGTCCAATTATTTTCAATTATTTATAATAATTTTCAATTATTTATAATTATTTCAATTATTTTCAATTATATTCAATTATTTATAATTATTTTCAATTATTTATCAATTATTTATAATTAATTTCAATTATTTTCAATTATTTTCAATTATTTTCAATTATTTATAAATTATTTGCAATTATTTATAATTATTTTCAATTATTTTCAATTATTTTCAATTATTTTCAATTATTTTCAATTATTTATAATTATTTTCAATTATTTTCAATTATTTTCAATTATTTTCAATTATTTATAATTATTTTCTATTATTTATCAGTTATTTTCAATTATTTTCAATTATTTTCAATTATTTATCAATTATTTTCAATTATTTATCAATTATTTTCAATTATTTTCAATTATTTATAATTATTTCCAATTATTTATAATTAATTTAAATTATTTTCAATTATTTTCAATTATTTTCAATTATTTATCAATTATTTCAATTATTTATAATTATTTTCAATAATTTATCATTTATTTTCAATTATTTATAATTATTTTCAATTATTTATAATTCTTTTCAATTATTTTCAATTATTTTCAATTATTTTCAATTATTTTCAATTATTTATCAATTATTTATAATTAATTTCAATTATTTTCAATTATTTCCAATTATTTTCAATTATTTATAATTATTTCCAATTATTTATCAATTATTTTCAATTATTTTCAATTATTTTCAATTATTTATAATAATGTCCAATTATTTTCAATTATTTATAATTATTTCAATTATTTTCAATTATATTCAATTATTTATAATTATTTTCATTTATTTATCAATTATTTATAATTAATTTCAAATATTTTCAATTATTTTCAATTATTTTCAATTATTTATAAATTATTTTCAATTATTTATAATTATTTTCAATTATTTTCAATTATTTTCAATTATTTATAATTATTTTCAATTATTGTCCATTATTTTCAATTATTTTCAATTATTTATAATTATTATCTATTATTTATCAGTTATTTTCAATTATTTTCAATTATTTTCAATTATTTTCAATTATTTATCAATTATTTTCAATTATTTTCAATTATTTATAATTATTTCCAATTATTTATCAATTATTTTCAATTATTTTCAATTATTTTCAATTATTTATAATTATTTCCAATTATTTTCAATTATTTATAATTATTTTCAATTATTTATAATTATTTTCAATTATTTTCAATTATTTTCAATTATTTTCATTTATTTTCAATTATTTTAAATTATTTCCAATTATTTTCAATTAGTTATCAATTATTTTCAATTATTTATAATTATTTTCAATTGTTTTCAATGATTTTCAATTATTTATAAATTATTTTCAATTATTTATAATTATTTTCAATTATTTATAATTATTTTCAATTATTTATAAATCTTTTAAATTATTTTCAATTATTTTCAATTATTTTCAATTATTTATCAATTATTTTCAATTATTTATCATTATTTTCAATTATTTTCAATTATTTTGAATTATTTTCAATTTTTTATCAATTATTTATAATTATTTTCAATTATTTATAATTATTTCAATTATTTTCAATTATTTTCAATTATTTATAATTATTTTCAATTATTTATCAATAATTTATAATTAATTTCAATTATTTTCAATTATTTTCAATTATTTTCAATTATTTATAATTATTTCCAATTATTTATCAATTATTTTCAATTATTTTCAATTATTTTCAATTATTTATAATTATGTCCAATTATTTTCAATTATTTATAATTATGTCCAATTATTTTCAATTATTTATAATGATTTTCAATTATTTATAATTATTTCAATTATTTTCAATTATATTCAATTATTTATAATTATTTTCAATTATTTATCAATTATTTATAAATAATTTCAATTATTTTCAATTATTTTCAATTATTTTCAATTATTTATAAATTATTTTCAATTATTTATAATTATTTTCTATTATTTTCAATTATTTTCAATTATTTTCAATTATTTATAATTATTTTCAATTATTTTCAATTATTTTCAATTATTTATAATTATTTTCTATTATTTATCAGTTATTTTCAATTATTTTCAATTATTTTCAATTATTTATCAATTATTTTCAATTATTTATCAATTATCTTCAATTATTTTCAATTATTTATAATTATTTCCAATTATTTATAATTAATTTATATTATTTTCAATTATTTTCAATTATTTTCAATTATTTATCAATTATTTCAATTATTTATAATTATTTTCAATAATTTATCATTTATTTTCAATTATTTATAATTATTTTCAATTATTTATAATTCTTTTCAATTATTTTCAATTATTTTCAATTATTTTCAATTATTTTCAATTATTTTCAATTATTTTCAATTATTTTCAATTATTTATAATTATTTTCAATTATTTATCAATTATTTTCAATTATTCATAATTAATTTCAATTATTTTCAATTATTCATAATTAATTTAAATTATTTTCAATTATTATCAATTATTTTCAATTCTTTTCAATTATTTTCAATTATTTTCAATTATTTATAATTATTTTCAATTATTTTCAATTATTTATAATTATGTCCAATTATTTTCAATTATTTATAATTATTTTCAATTATTTATAATTATTTCAATTATTTTCAATTATATTCAATTATTTATAAATATTTTCAATTATTTATCAATTATTTATAATTAATTTCAATTATTTTCAATTATGTTCAATTATTTTCAATTATTTATAAATTATTTTCAATTATTTATAATTATTTTCTATTATTTTCAATTATTTTCAATTATTTTCAATTATTTATCAATTATTTTCAATTATTTATCAATTATTTTCAATTATTTTCAATTATTTATAATTATTTCCAATTATTTATCAGTTATTTTCAATTATTTTCAATTATTTTCAATTATTTATAATTATTTCCAATTATTTTCAATTATTTATAATTATTTTCAATTATTTTCAATTATTTTCAATGATTTTCAATTATTTATCAATTATTTTCAATTATTTATAATTATTTTCTATTATTTATAAATCTTTTAAATTATTTTCAATTATTTTCAATTATTTTCAATTATTTATCAATTATTTTCAATTATTTATCATTATTTTCAATTATTTTCAATTATTTTGAATTATTTTCAATTTTTTATCAATTATTTATAATTATTTTCAATTATTTATAATTATTTCAATTATTTTCAATTATTTTCAATTATTTATAATTATTTTCAATTATTTATAATTATTTTCAATTATTTATCAATTATTTATAATTAATTTCAATTATTTTCAATTATTTTCAATTATTTTCAATTATTTTCAATTATTTTCAATTATTTTCAATTATTTTCAATTATTTTCAATTATTTTCAATTATTTATCAATTATTTTCAATTATTTATAATTACTTTCAATTATTTTCAATTATTAATAAATTATTTATAATTGTATTCAATTATTTATAATTATTTTCAATTATTTTCAATTATTTTCAATTATTTTCAATTATTTTCAATTATTTTCAATTATTTTCACTTATTTATAATTATTTTCAATTATTTATAATTATTTCAATTATTTTCAATTATATTCAATTATTTATAGTTATTTTCAATTATTTATCAATTATTTATAATTAATTTAAATTATTTTCAATTATTTTCAATTATTTTCAATTATTTATAAATTATTTTCAATTATTTATAATTATTTTCTATTATTTTCAATTATTTTCAATTATTTTCAATTATTTTCAATTATTATCAATTATTTTCAATTATTTCCAATTATTTTCAATTATTTATCAATTATTTTCAATTATTTATAATTATTTTCAATTATTTTCAATGATTTTCAATTATTTATAATTATTTTCAATTATTTATAATTCTTATAAATTATTTTCAATTATTTTGAATTATTTTCAATTATTTATCAATTATTTTCAATTATTTATCATTATTTTCAATTATATTCAATTATTTTGAATTATTTTCAATTTTTTATCATTTATTTATAATTATTTTCAATTATTTTCAATTATTTTCAATTATTTTCAATTATTTATAATTATTTTCAATTATTTATCAATTATTTTCAATTATTCATAATTAATTTCAATTATTTTCAATTATTCATAATTAATTTAAATTATTTTCAATTATTTTCAATTATTTTCAATTCTTTTCAATTATTTTCAATTATTTTCAATTATTTTCAATTATTTTCAATTATTTTCAATTATTTATCAATTATTTTCAATTATTTATAATTATTTTCAATTATTTTCAATGATTTTCAATTATTTATAAATTATTTTCAATTATTTATAATTGTTTTCAATTATTTATAAATCTTTTAAATAATTTTCAATTATTTTCAATTATTTTCAATTATTTTCAATTATTTATCAATTATTTTCAATTATTTATCATTATTTTCAATTATTTTCAATTATTTTGAATTATTTTCAATTTTTTATCAATTATTTATAATTATTTTCAATTATTTATAATTATTTCAATTATTTTCAATTATTTTCAATTATTTATAATTATTTTCAATTATTTATAATTATTTTCAATTATTTATCAATTATTTATAATTAATTTCAATTATTTTCAATTATTTTCAATTATTTTCAATTATTTTCAATTATTTTCAATTATTTTCAATTATTTTCAATTATTTATCAATTATTTTCAATTATTTATAATTACTTTCAATTATTTTCAATTATTTATAAATTATTTATAATTGTATTCAATTATTTATAATTATTTTCAATTATTTTCAATTATTTTCAATTATTTTCAATTATTTTCAATTATTTTCACTTATTTATAATTATTTTCAATTATTAATAATTATTTCAATTATTTTCAATTATATTCAATTATTTATAGTTATTTTCAATTATTTATCAATTATTTATAATTAATTTAAATTATTTTCAATTATTTTCAATTATTTATAAATTATTTTCAATTATTTCTAATTATTTTCTATTATTTTCAATTATTTTCAATTATTTTCAATTATTTTCAATTATTATCAATTACTTTCAATTATTTCCAATTATTTTCAATTATTTATCAATTATTTTCAATTATTTATAATTATTTTCAATTATTTTCAATGATTTTCAAATAATTATAAATTATTTTCAATTATTTATAATTATTTTCAATTATTTATAATTCTTATAAATTATTTTCAATTATTTTCAATTATTTTCAATTATTTATCAATTATTTTCGATTATTTATCATTATTTTCAATTATATTCAATTATTTTGAATTATTTTCAATTTTTTATCAATTATTTATAATTATTTTCAATTATTTTCAATTATTTTCAATTATTTTCAATTATTTTCAATTATTTATAATTATTTTCAATTATTTATCAATTATTCATAATTAATTTCAATTATTTTCAATTATTCATAATTAATTTAAATTATTTTCAATTATTTTCAATTATTTTCAATTATTTTCAATTCTTTTCAATTATTTTCAATTATTTTCAATTATTTTCAATTATTTTCAATTATTTATCAATTATTTTCAATTATTTATAATTATTTTCAATTATTTTCAATGATTTTCAATTATTTATAAATTATTTTCAATTATTTATAATTGTTTTCAATTATTTATAAATCTTTTAAATAATTTTCAATTATTTTCAATTATTTTCAATTATTTTCAATTATTTATCAATTATTTTCAATTATTTATCATTATTTTCAATTATTTTCAATTATTTTGAATTATTTTTAATTTTTTATCAATTATTTATAATTATTTTCAATTATTTATAATTATTTCAATTATTTTCAATTATTTATAATTATTTTCAATTATTTATCAATTATTTATAATTAATGTCAATTATTTTCAATTATTTTCAATTATTTTCAATTATTTATAATTATTTCCAATTATTTATCAATTATTTTCAATTATTTTCAATTATTTTCAATTATTTATAATTATGTCCAATTATTTTCAATTATTTATAATTATTTTCAATTATTTATAATTATTTCAATTATTTTCAATTATATTCAATTATTTTCAATTATTTTCAATCATTTATAATTATTTTCAATTATTTATCAATTATTTTCAATTATTCATAATTAATTTCAATTATTTTCAATTATTCATAATTAATTTAAATTATTTTCAATTATTTTCAATTATTTTCAATTTTTTTCAATTATTTTCAATTATTTTCAATTATTTTCAATTATTTTCAATTATTTTCAATTATTTCCAATTATTTTCAATTATTTATCAATTATTTTCAATTATTTATAATTAATTTCAATTATTTTCAATGATTTTCAATTATTTATAAATTATTTTCAATTATTTATAATTATTTTCAATTATTTATCAATCTTTTAAATTATTTTCAATTATTTTCAATTATTTTCAATTATTTATCAATTATTTTCAATTATTTATCATTATTTTCAATTATTTTCAATTATTTTGAATTATTTTCAATTTTTTATCAATTATTTATAATTATTTTCATTTATTTATAATTATTTCAATTATTTTCAATTATTTATAATTATTTCAATTATTTTCAATTATTTTCAATTATTTATAATTATTTTCAATTATTTATAATTATTTCAATTATTTTCAATAATATTCAATTATTTATAATTATTTTCAATTATTTATCAATTATTTATAATTAATTTCAATTATTTTCAATTATTTTCAATTATTTTCAATTATTTATAAATTATTTTCAATTATTTATAATTATTTTCTATTATTTTCAATTATTTTCAATTATTTTCAATTATTTATAATTATTTTCAATTATTTTCAATTATTTTCAATTATTTATAATTATTTTCTATTATTTATCAGTTATTTTCAATTATTTTCAATTATTTTCAATTATTTATCAATTATTTTCAATTATTTATCAATTATTTTCAATTATTTATCAATTATTTTCAATTATTTTCAATTATTTATAATTATTTCCAATTATTTATCATTTATTTTCAATTATTTTCCATTATTTATAATTATTTCCAATTATTTTCCATTATTTATAATTATTTTCAATTATTTATAATTATTTTCAATTATTTTCAATTATTTTCAATTATTTTCATTTATTTTCAATTATTTTCAATTATTTCCAATTATTTTCAATTATTTATCAATTATTTTCAATTATTTATAATTATTTTCAATTATTTTCAATGATTTTCAATTATTTATAAATTATTTTCCATTATTTATAATTATTTTCAATTATTTATAAATCTTTTAAATTATTTTCAATTATTTTCAACTATTTTCAATTATTTATCAATTATTTTCAATTATTTATCATTATTTTCAATTATTTTCAATTATTTTCAATTATTTTCAATTATTTATCAATTATTTTCAATTATTTATCATTATTTTCAATTATTTTCAATTATTTTGAATTATTTTCAATTTTTTATCAATTATTTATAATTATTTCCAATTATTTTCAATTATTTATCAATTATTTTCAATTATTTATAATTATTTTCAATTATTTATAATTATTTTCAATTATTTATCAATTATTTATAATTAATTTCAATTATTTTCAATTATTTTCAATTATTTTCAATTATTTTCAATTATTTTCAATTATTTTCAATTATTTTCAATTATTTTCAATTATTTTCAATTATTTATCAATTATTTTCAATTATTTATAATTACTTTCAATTATTTTCAATTATTAATAAATTATTTATAATTGTATTCGATTATTTATAATTATTTTCAATTATTTTCAATTATTTTCAATTATTTTCAATTATTTTCAATTATTTTCAATTATTTTCACTTATTTATAATTATTTTCAATTATTTATAATTATTTCAATTATTTTCAATTATATTCAATTATTTATAGTTATTTTCAATTATTTATCAATTATTTATAATTAATTTAAATTATTTTCAATTATTTTCAATTATTTTCAATTATTTATAAATTATTTTCAATTATTTATAATTATTTTCTATTATTTTCAATTATTTTCAATTATTTTCAATTATTTTCAATTAATATCAATTATTTTCAATTATTTCCAATTATTTTCAATTATTTATCAATTATTTTCAATTATTTATAATTATTTTCAATTATTTTCAATGATTTTCAAATAATTATAAATTATTTTCAATTATTTATAATTATTTTCAATTATTTATAATTCTTATAAATTATTTTCAATTATTTTCAATTATTTTCAATTATTTATCAATTATTTTCAATTATTTATCATTATTTTCAATTATATTCAATTATTTTGAATTATTTTCAATTTTTTATCATTTATTTATAATTATTTTCAATTATTTTCAATTATTTTCAATTATTTTCAATTATTTATAATTATTTTCAATTATTTATCAATTATTTTCAATTATTCATAATTAATTTCAATTATTTTCAATTATTCATAATTAATTTAAATTATTTTCAATTATTTTCAATTATTTTCAATTCTTTTAAATTATTTTCAATTATTTTCAATTATTTTCAATTATTTTCAATTATTTTCAATTATTTATAAATTATTTTCAATTATTTATAATTATTTTCAATTATTTTCAATGATTTTCAATTATTTATAAATTATTTTCAATTATTTATAATTGTTTTCAATTATTTATAAATCTTTTAAATAATTTTCAATTATTTTCAATTATTTTCAATTATTTTCAATTATTTATCAATTATTTTCAATTATTTATCATTATTTTCAATTATTTTCAATTATTTTGAATTATTTTCAATTTTTTATCAATTATTTATAATTATTTTCAATTATTTATAATTATTTCAATTATTTTCAATTATTTTCAATTATTTATAATTATTTTCAATTATTTATAATTATTTTCAATTATTTATCAATTATTTATAATTAATTTCAATTATTTTCAATTATTTTCAATTATTTTCAATTATTTTCAATTATTTTCAATTATTTTCAATTATTTTCAATTATTTATCAATTATTTTCAATTATTTATAATTACTTTCAATTATTTTCAATTATTTATAAATTATTTATAATTGTATTCAATTATTTATAATTATTTTCAATTATTTTCAATTATTTTCAATTATTTTCAATTATTTTCAATTATTTTCACTTATTTATAATTATTTTCAATTATTAATAATTATTTCAATTATTTTCAATTATATTCAATTATTTATAGTTATTTTCAATTATTTATCAATTATTTATAATTAATTTAAATTATTTTCAATTATTTTCAATTATTTTCAATTATTTATAAATTATTTTCAATTATTTCTAATTATTTTCTATTATTTTCAATTATTTTCAATTATTTTCAATTATTTTCAATTATTATCAATTATTTTCAATTATTTCCAATTATTTTCAATTATTTATCAATTATTTTCAATTATTTATAATTATTTTCAATTATTTTCAATGATTTTCAAATAATTATAAATTATTTTCAATTATTTATAATTATTTTCAATTATTTATAATTCTTATAAATTATTTTCAATTATTTTCAATTATTTTCAATTATTTATCAATTATTTTCGATTATTTATCATTATTTTCAATTATATTCAATTATTTTGAATTATTTTCAATTTTTTATCAATTATTTATAATTATTTTCAATTATTTTCAATTATTTTCAATTATTTTCAATTATTTTCAATTATTTTCAATTATTTATAATTATTTTCAATTATTTATCAATTATTCATAATTAATTTCAATTATTTTAAATTATTCATAATTAATTTAAATTATTTTCAATTATTTTCAATTATTTTCAATTATTTTCAATTCTTTTCAATTATTTTCAATTATTTTCAATTATTTTCAATTATTTTCAATTATTTATCAATTATTTTCAATTATTTATAATTATTTTCAATTATTTTCAATGATTTTCAATTATTTATAAATTATTTTCAATTATTTATAATTGTTTTCAATTATTTATAAATCTTTTAAATAATTTTCAATTATTTTCAATTATTTTCAATTATTTATCAATTATTTTCAATTATTTATCATTATTTTCAATTATTTTCAATTATTTTGAATTATTTTTAATTTTTTATCAATTATTTATAATTATTTTCAATTATTTATAATTATTTCAATTATTTTCAATTATTTATAATTATTTTCAATTATTTATCAATTATTTATAATTAATGTCAATTATTTTCAATTATTTTCAATTATTTTCAATTATTTATAATTATTTCCAATTATTTATCAATTATTTTCAATTATTTTCAATTATTTTCAATTATTTATAATTATGTCCAATTATTTTCAATTATTTATAATTATTTTCAATTATTTATAATTATTTCAATTATTTTCAATTATATTCAATTATTTTCAATTATTTTCAATCATTTATAATTATTTTCAATTATTTATCAATTATTTTCAATTATTCATAATTAATTTCAATTATTTTCAATTATTCATAATTAATTTAAATTATTTTCAATTATTTTCAATTATTTTCAATTCTTTTCAATTATTTTCAATTATTTTCAATTATTTTCAATTATTTTCAATTATTTTCAATTATTTTCAATTATTTCCAATTATTTTCAATTATTTATCAATTATTTTCAATTATTTATAATTAATTTCAATTATTTTCAATGATTTTCAATTATTTATAAATTATTTTCAATTATTTATAATTATTTTCAATTATTTATCAATCTTTTAAATTATTTTCAATTATTTTCAATTATTTTCAATTATTTATCAATTATTTTCAATTATTTATCATTATTTTCAATTATTTTCAATTATTTTGAATTATTTTCAATTTTTTATCAATTATTTATAATTATTTTCAATTATTTATAATTATTTCAATTATTTTCAATTATTTATAATTATTTCAATTATTTTCAATTATTTTCAATTATTTATAATTATTTTCAATTATTTATAATTATTTCAATTATTTTCAATTATATTCAATTATTTATAATTATTTTCAATTATTTATCAATTATTTATAATTAATTTCAATTATTTTCAATTATTTTCAATTATTTTCAATTATTTATAAATTATTTTCAATTATTTATAATTATTTTCTATTATTTTCAATTATTTTCAATTATTTTCAATTATTTATAATTATTTTCAATTATTTTCAATTATTTTCAATTATTTATAATTATTTCCTATTATTTATCAGTTATTTTCAATTATTTTCAATTATTTTCAATTATTTATCAATTATTTTCAATTATTTATCAATTATTTTCAATTATTTATCAATTATTTTCAATTATTTTCAATTATTTATAATTATTTCCAATTATTTATCATTTATTTTCAATTATTTTCCATTATTTATAATTATTTCCAATTATTTTCCATTATTTATAATTATTTTCAATTATTTATAATTATTTTCAATTATTTTCAATTATTTTCAATTATTTTCATTTATTTTCAATTATTTTCAATTATTTCCAATTATTTTCAATTATTTATCAATTATTTTCAATTATTTATAATTATTTTCAATTATTTTCAATGATTTTCAATTATTTATAAATTATTTTCCATTATTTATAATTATTTTCAATTATTTATAAATCTTTTAAATTATTTTCAATTATTTTCAACTATTTTCAATTATTTATCAATTATTTTCAATTATTTATCATTATTTTCAATTATTTTCAATTATTTTCAATTATTTTCAATTATTTATCAATTATTTTCAATTATTTATCATTATTTTCAATTATTTTCAATTATTTTGAATTATTTTCAATTTTTTATCAATTATTTATAATTATTTTCAATTATTTATAATTATTTCAATTATTTTCAATTATTTATAATTATTTCAATTATTTTCAATTATTTTCAATTATTTATAATTATTTTCAATTATTTATAATTATTTCAATTATTTTCAATTATATTCAATTATTTATAATTATTTTCAATTATTTATCAATTATTTATAATTAATTTCAATTATTTTCAATTATTTTCAATTATTTTCAATTATTTATAAATTATTTTCAATTATTTATAATTATTTTCTATTATTTTCAATTATTTTCAATTATTTTCAATTATTTATAATTATTTTCAATTATTTTCAATTATTTTCAATTATTTATAATTATTTTCTATTATTTATCAGTTATTTTCAATTATTTTCAATTATTTTCAATTATTTATCAATTATTTTCAATTATTTATCAATTATTTTCAATTATTTATCAATTATTTTCAATTATTTTCAATTATTTATAATTATTTCCAATTATTTATCATTTATTTTCAATTATTTTCCATTATTTATAATTATTTCCAATTATTTTCCATTATTTATAATTATTTTCAATTATTTATAATTATTTTCAATTATTTTCAATTATTTTCAATTATTTTCATTTATTTTCAATTATTTTCAATTATTTCCAATTATTTTCAATTATTTATCAATTATTTTCAATTATTTATAATTATTTTCAGTTATTTTCAATGATTTTCAATTATTTATAAATTATTTTCCATTATTTATAATTATTTTCAATTATTTATAAATCTTTTAAATTATTTTCAATTATTTTCAACTATTTTCAATTATTTATCAATTATTTTCAATTATTTATCATTATTTTCAATTATTTTCAATTATTTTCAATTATTTTCAATTTTTTATCAATTATTTATAATTATTTTCAATTATTTATAATTATTTCAATTATTTTCAATTATTTTCAATTATTTATCAATTATTTATAATTAATTTCAATTATTTTCAATTATTTTCAATTATTTTCAATTATTTATAATTATTTCCAATTATTTTCAATTATTTTCAATTATTTTCAATTATTTATAATTATGTCCAATTATTTTCAATTATTTATAATTATTTTCAATTATTTATAATTATTTCAATTATTTTCAATTATATTCAATTATTTATAATTATTTTCAATTATTTATCAATTATTTATAATTAATTTCAATTATTTTCAATTATTTTCAATTATTTTCAATTATTTATAAACTATTTTCAATTATTTATAATTATTTTCAATTATTTTCATTATTTTCAATTATTTATAATTATTTTCAATTATTTTCAATTATTTTCAATTATCTATAATTATTTTCTATTATTTATCAGTTATTTTCAATTATTTTCAATTATTTTCAATTATTTATCAATTATTTTCAATTATTTATCAATTATTTTCAATTATTTTCAATTATTTATAATTATTTCCAATTATTTATCAATTATTTTCATTTATTTTCAATTATTTTCAATTATTCATAATTATTTCCAATTATTTTCAATTATTTATAATTATTTTCAATTATTTATAATTATTTATCAATTATTTTCAATTATTCATAATTAATTTCAATTATTTTCAATTATTCATAATTAATTTAAATTATTTTCAATTATTTTCAATTATTTTCAATTCTTTTCAATTATTTTCAATTATTTTCAATTATTTTCAATTATTTTCAATTATTTTCAATTATTTTCAATTATTTTCAATTATTTTCAATTATTTTCAATTATTTCCAATTATTTTCAATTATTTATCAATTATTTTCAATTATTTATAATTATTTTCAATTATTTTCAATGATTTTCAAATATTTATAAATTATTTTCAAGTATTTATAATTATTTTCAATTATTTATAATTCTTTTAAATTATTTTCATTATTTTCAATTATTTTCAATTATTTATCAATTATATTCAATTATTTATCATTATTTTCAATTATTTTCAATTATTTTGAATTATTTTCAATTTTTTATCAATTATTTATAATTATTTTCAATTATTTTCAATTATTTTCAATTATTTTCAATTATTTATAATTATTTTCAATTATTTATCAATTATTTTCAATTATTCATAATTATTTTCAATTATTTATCAATTATTCATAATTAATTTAAATTATTTTCAATTATTTTCAATTATTTTCAATTCTTTTCAATTATTTTCAATTATTTTCAATTATTTTCAATTATTTTCAATTATTTTCAATTATTTTCAATTATTTCCAATTATTTTCAATTATTTATCAATTATTTTCAATTATTTATAATTATTTTCAATTATTTTCAATGATTTTCAATTATTTATAAATTATTTTCAATTATTTATAATTGTTTTCAATTATTTATAAATCTTTTAAATTATTTTCAATTATTTTCAATTATTTTCAATTATTTTCATTTATTTTCAATTATTTTCAATTATTTTCAATTATTTTCAATTATTTTCAATTATTTTTAATTATTTGCAATTATTTTCAATTATTTTGAATTATTTATAATTATTTTCAATTATTTATCAATTATTTTCAATTATTCATAATTAATTTCAATTATTTTCAATTATTCATAATTAATTTAAATTATTTTCAATTATTTTCAATTATTTTCAATTCTTTTCAATTATTTTCAATTATTTTCAATTATTTTCAATTATTTTCAATTATTTTCAATTATTTTCAATTATTTTCCATTATTTTCAATTATTTTCAATTATTTCCAATTATTTTCAATTATTTATCAATTATTTTCAATTATTTATAATTAATTTCAATTATTTTCAATGATTTTCAATTATTTATAAATTATTTTCAATTATTTATAATTATTTTCAATTATTTATAAATCTTTTAAATTATTTTCAATTATTTTCAATTATTTTCAATTATTTATCAATTATTTTCAATTATTTATCATTATTTTCAATTATTTTCAATTATTTTGAATTATTTTCAATTTTTTATCAATTATTCATAATTAATTTCAATTATTTTAAATTATTCATAATTAATTTAAATTATTTTCAATTATTTTCAATTATTTTCAATTATTTTCAATTATTATCAATTATTTTCAATTATTTCCAATTATTTTCAATTATTTATCAATTATTTTCAATTATTTATAATTATTTTCAATTATTTTCAATGATTTTCAAATAATTATAAATTATTTTCAATTATTTATAATTATTTTCAATTATTTATAATTCTTATAAATTATTTTCAATTATTTTCAATTATTTTCAATTATTTATCAATTATTTTCGATTATTTATCATTATTTTCAATTATATTCAATTATTTTGAATTATTTTCAATTTTTTATCAATTATTTATAATTATTTTCAATTATTTTCAATTATTTTCAATTATTTTCAATTATTTTCAATTATTTTCAATTATTTATAATTATTTTCAATTATTTATCAATTATTCATAATTAATTTCAATTATTTTAAATTATTCATAATTAATTTAAATTATTTTCAATTATTTTCAATTATTTTCAATTATTTTCAATTCTTTTCAATTATTTTCAATTATTTTCAATTATTTTCAATTATTTTCAATTATTTATCAATTATTTTCAATTATTTATAATTATTTTCAATTATTTTCAATGATTTTCAATTATTTATAAATTATTTTCAATTATTTATAATTGTTTTCAATTATTTATAAATCTTTTAAATAATTTTCAATTATTTTCAATTATTTTCAATTATTTATCAATTATTTTCAATTATTTATCATTATTTTCAATTATTTTCAATTATTTTGAATTATTTTTAATTTTTTATCAATTATTTATAATTATTTTCAATTATTTATAATTATTTCAATTATTTTCAATTATTTATAATTATTTTCAATTATTTATCAATTATTTATAATTAATGTCAATTATTTTCAATTATTTTCAATTATTTTCAATTATTTATAATTATTTCCTATTATTTATCAATTATTTTCAATTATTTTCAATTATTTTCAATTATTTATAATTATGTCCAATTATTTTCAATTATTTATAATTATTTTCAATTATTTATAATTATTTCAATTATTTTCAATTATATTCAATTATTTTCAATTATTTTCAATCATTTATAATTATTTTCAATTATTTATCAATTATTTTCAATTATTCATAATTAATTTCATTTATTTTCAATTATTCATAATTAATTTAAATTATTTTCAATTATTTTCAATTATTTTCAATTCTTTTCAATTATTTTCAATTATTTTCAATTATTTTCAATTATTTTCAATTATTTTCAATTATTTTCAATTATTTCCAATTATTTTCAATTATTTATCAATTATTTTCAATTATTTATAATTAATTTCAATTATTTTCAATGATTTTCAATTATTTATAAATTATTTTCAATTATTTATAATTATTTTCAATTATTTATCAATCTTTTAAATTATTTTCAATTATTTTCAATTATTTTCAATTATTTATCAATTATTTTCAATTATTTATCATTATTTTCAATTATTTTCAATTATTTTGAATTATTTTCAATTTTTTATCAATTATTTATAATTATTTTCAATTATTTATAATTATTTCAATTATTTTCAATTATTTATAATTATTTCAATTATTTTCAATTATTTTCAATTATTTATAATTATTTTCAATTATTTATAATTATTTCAATTATTTTCAATTATATTCAATTATTTATAATTATTTTCAATTATTTATCAATTATTTATAATTAATTTCAATTATTTTCAATTATTTTCAATTATTTTCAATTATTTATAAATTATTTTCAATTATTTATAATTATTTTCTATTATTTTCAATTATTTTCAATTATTTTCAATTATTTATAATTATTTATAATTATTTTCTATTATTTATCAGTTATTTTCAATTATTTTCAATTATTTTCAATTATTTATCAATTATTTTCAATTATTTATCAATTATTTTCAATTATTTATCAATTATTTTCAATTATTTTCAATTATTTATAATTATTTCCAATTATTTATCATTTATTTTCAATTATTTTCCATTATTTATAATTATTTCCAATTATTTTCCATTATTTATAATTATTTTCAATTATTTATAATTATTTTCAATTATTTTCAATTATTTTCAATTATTTTCATTTATTTTCAATTATTTTCAATTATTTCCAATTATTTTCAATTATTTATCAATTATTTTCAATTATTTATAATTATTTTCAATTATTTTCAATGATTTTCAATTATTTATAAATTATTTTCCATTATTTATAATTATTTTCAATTATTTATAAATCTTTTAAATTATTTTCAATTATTTTCAACTATTTTCAATTATTTATCAATTATTTTCAATTATTTATCATTATTTTCAATTATTTTCAATTATTTTCAATTATTTTCAATTATTTATCAATTATTTTCAATTATTTATCATTATTTTCAATTATTTTCAATTATTTTGAATTATTTTCAATTTTTTATCAATTATTTATAATTATTTTCAATTATTTATAATTATTTCAATTATTTTCAATTATTTATAATTATTTCAATTATTTTCAATTATTTTCAATTATTTATAATTATTTTCAATTATTTATAATTATTTCAATTATTTTCAATTATATTCAATTATTTATAATTATTTTCAATTATTTATCAATTATTTATAATTAATTTCAATTATTTTCAATTATTTTCAATTATTTTCAATTATTTATAAATTATTTTCAATTATTTATAATTATTTTCTATTATTTTCAATTATTTTCAATTATTTTCAATTATTTATAATTATTTTCAATTATTTTCAATTATTTTCAATTATTTATAATTATTTTCTATTATTTATCAGTTATTTTCAATTATTTTCAATTATTTTCAATTATTTATCAATTATTTTCAATTATTTATCAATTATTTTCAATTATTTATCAATTATTTTCAATTATTTTCAATTATTTATAATTATTTCCAATTATTTATCATTTATTTTCAATTATTTTCCATTATTTATAATTATTTCCAATTATTTTCCATTATTTATAATTATTTTCAATTATTTATAATTATTTTCAATTATTTTCAATTATTTTCAATTATTTTCATTTATTTTCAATTATTTTCAATTATTTCCAATTATTTTCAATTATTTATCAATTATTTTCAATTATTTATAATTATTTTCAGTTATTTTCAATGATTTTCAATTATTTATAAATTATTTTCCATTATTTATAATTATTTTCAATTATTTATAAATCTTTTAAATTATTTTCAATTATTTTCAACTATTTTCAATTATTTATCAATTATTTTCAATTATTTATCATTATTTTCAATTATTTTCAATTATTTTCAATTATTTTCAATTTTTTATCAATTATTTATAATTATTTTCAATTATTTATAATTATTTCAATTATTTTCAATTATTTTCAATTATTTATCAATTATTTATAATTAATTTCAATTATTTTCAATTATTTTCAATTATTTTCAATTATTTATAATTATTTCCAATTATTTTCAATTATTTTCAATTATTTTCAATTATTTATAATTATGTCCAATTATTTTCAATTATTTATAATTATGTTCAATTATTTATAATTATTTCAATTATTTTCAATTATATTCAATTATTTATAATTATTTTCAATTATTTATCAATTATTTATAATTAATTTCAATTATTTTCAATTATTTTCAATTATTTTCAATTATTTATAAACTATTTTCAATTATTTATAATTATTTTCAATTATTTTCATTATTTTCAATTATTTATAATTATTTTCAATTATTTTCAATTATTTTCAATTATCTATAATTATTTTCTATTATTTATCAGTTATTTTCAATTATTTTCAATTATTTTCAATTATTTATCAATTATTTTCAATTATTTATCAATTATTTTCAATTATTTTCAATTATTTATAATTATTTCCAATTATTTATCAATTATTTTCATTTATTTTCAATTATTTTCAATTATTCATAATTATTTCCAATTATTTTCAATTATTTATAATTATTTTCAATTATTTATAATTATTTATCAATTATTTTCAATTATTCATAATTAATTTCAATTATTTTCAATTATTCATAATTAATTTAAATTATTTTCAATTATTTTCAATTATTTTCAATTCTTTTCAATTATTTTCAATTATTTTCAATTATTTTCAATTATTTTCAATTATTTTCAATTATTTTCAATTATTTTCAATTATTTTCAATTATTTTCAATTATTTCCAATTATTTTCAATTATTTATCAATTATTTTCAATTATTTATAATTATTTTCAATTATTTTCAATGATTTTCAAATATTTATAAATTATTTTCAAGTATTTATAATTATTTTCAATTATTTATAATTCTTTTAAATTATTTTCATTATTTTCAATTATTTTCAATTATTTATCAATTATATTCAATTATTTATCATTATTTTCAATTATTTTCAATTATTTTGAATTATTTTCAATTTTTTATCAATTATTTATAATTATTTTCAATTATTTTCAATTATTTTCAATTATTTTCAATTATTTATAATTATTTTCAATTATTTATCAATTATTTTCAATTATTCATAATTATTTTCAATTATTTATCAATTATTCATAATTAATTTAAATTATTTTCAATTATTTTCAATTATTTTCAATTCTTTTCAATTATTTTCAATTATTTTCAATTATTTTCAATTATTTTCAATTATTTTAAATTATTTTCAATTATTTCCAATTATTTTCAATTATTTATCAATTATTTTCAATTATTTATAATTATTTTCAATTATTTTCAACGATTTTCAATTATTTATAAATTATTTTCAATTATTTATAATTGTTTTCAATTATTTATAAATCTTTTAAATTATTTTCAATTATTTTCAATTATTTTCAATTATTTTCATTTATTTTCAATTATTTTCAATTATTTTCAATTATTTTCAATTATTTTCAATTATTTTTAATTATTTGCAATTATTTTCAATTATTTTGAATTATTTATAATTATTTTCAATTATTTATCAATTATTTTCAATTATTCATAATTAATTTCAATTATTTTCAATTATTCATAATTAATTTAAATTATTTTCAATTATTTTCAATTATTTTCAATTCTTTTCAATTATTTTCAATTATTTTCAATTATTTTCAATTATTTTCAATTATTTTCAATTATTTTCAATTATTTTCCATTATTTTCAATTATTTTCAATTATTTCCAATTATTTTCAATTATTTATCAATTATTTTCAATTATTTATAATTAATTTCAATTATTTTCAATGATTTTCAATTATTTATAAATTATTTTCAATTATTTATAATTATTTTCAATTATTTATAAATCTTTTAAATTATTTTCAATTATTTTCAATTATTTTCAATTATTTATCAATTATTTTCAATTATTTATCATTATTTTCAATTATTTTCAATTATTTTGAATTATTTTCAATTTTTTATCAATTATTTATAATTATTTTCAATTATTTATAATTATTTCAATTATTTTCAATTATTTATAATTATTTCAATTATTTTCAATTATTTTCAATTATTTATAATTATTTTCAATTATTTATCAATTATTTATAATTAATTTCAATTATTTTCAATTATTTTCAGTTATTTTCAATTATTTATAATTATTTCCAATTATTTATCAATTATTTTCAATTATTTTCAATTATTTTCAATTATTTATAATTATGTCCAATTATTTTCAATTATTTATAATTATTTTCAATTATTTATAATTATTTCAATTATTTTCAATTATATTCAATTGTTTATAATTATTTTCAATTATTTATCAATTATTTATAATTAATTTCAATTATTTTCAATTATTTTCAATTATTTTCAATTATTTATAAATTATTTTCAATTATTTATAATTATTTTCTATTATTTTCAATTATTTTCAATTATTTTCAATTATTTATAATTATTTTCAATTATTTTCAATTATTTTCAATTATTTATAATTATTTTCTATTATTTATCAGTTATTTTAAATTATTTTCAATTATTTTCAATTATTTTCAATTATTTATCAATTATTTTCAATTATTTATCATTATTTTCAATTATTTTCAATTATTTTGAATTATTTTCAATTTTTTATCAATTATTTATAATTATTTTCAATTATTTATAATTATTTCAATTATTTTCAATTATTTTCAATTATTTATAATTATTTTCAATTATTTATCAATTATTTATAATTAATTTCAATTATTTTCAATTATTTTCAATTATTTTCAATTATTTATAATTATGTCCAATTATTTTCAATTATTTTCAATTATTTTCAATTATTTATAACTATGTCCAATTATTTTCAATTATTTATAATTATTTTCAATTATTTATAATTATTTCAATTATTTTCAATTATATTCAATTATTTATAATTATTTTCAATTATTTATCAATTATTTATAATTAATTTCAATTATTTTCAATTATTTTCAATTATTTATAAATTATTTTCAATTATTTATAATTATTTTCTATTATTTTCAATTATTTTCAATTATTTTCAATTATTTATAATTATTTTCAATTATTTTCAATTATTTTCAATTATTTATAATTATTTTCTATTATTTATCAGTTATTTTCAATTATTATCAATTATTTTCAATTATTTATCAATTATTTTCAATTATTTATCAATTATTTTCAATTATTTTCAATTATTTATAATTATTTCCAATTATTTATCAATTATTTTCATTTATTTTCAATTATTTTCAATTATTCATAATTATTTCCAATTATGTTCAATTATTTATAATTATTTTCAATTATTTATAATTATTTACCAATTATTTTCACTTATTCATAATTAATTCCAATTATTTTCAATTATTCATAATTAATTTAAATTATTTTAAATTATTTTCAATTATTTTCAATTATTTTCAATTATTTTCAATTATTTTCAATGATTTTCAAATATTTATAAATTATTTTCAATTATTTATAATTATTTTCAATTATTTATAATTCTTTTAAATTATTTTCAATTATTTTCAATTATTTTCAATTATTTATCAATTATTTTGAATTATTTTCAATTATTTTCAATTATTTTGAATTATTTTCAATTTTTTATCAATTATTTATAATTATTTTCAATTATTTTCAATTATTTATAATTATTTCCAATTATTTATCAATTATTTTCATTTATTTTCAATTATTTTCAATTATTCATAATTATTTCCAATTATTTTCAATTATTTATAATTATTTTCAATTATTTATAATTATTTACCAATTATTTTCAATTATTCATAATTAATTTAAATTATTTTCAATTATTCATAATTAATTTAAATTATTTTCAATTATTTTAAATTATTTTCAATTCTTTTCAATTATTTTCAATTATTTTCAATTATTTTCAATTATTTTCAATTATTTTCAATTATTTATAAATTATTTTCAATTATTTATAATTATTTTCTATTATTTTCAATTATTTTCAATTATTTATAATTATTTTCAATTATTTATAATTATTTTCTATTATTTATCAGTTATTTTCAATTATTTTCAATTATTTTCAATTATTTTCAATTATTTATCAATTATTTTCAATTATTTTCAATTATTTATAATTATTTACAATTATTTATCAATTATTTTCAATTATTTATCAATTATTTTCAATTATTTTCAATTATTTTCAATTATTTATAATTATGTCCAATTATTTTCAATTATTTATAATTATTTTCAATTATTTATAATTATTTCAATTATTTTCAATTATATTCAATTATTTTCAATTATTTATAATTATTTCCAATTATTTATCAATTATTTTCAATTATTTTCAATTATTTTCAATTATTTATAATTATTTTCAATTATTTATCAATTATTTATAATTAATTTAAATTATTTTCAATTATTTCCAATTATTTTCAATTATTTATAATTATTTCCAATTATTTATCAATTATTTTCAATTATTTTCAATTATTTTCAATTATTTATAATAATGTCCAATTATTTTCAATTATTTATAATTATTTCAATTATTTTCAATTATTTATAATTATTTTCATTTATTTATCAATTATTTATAATTAATTTCAAATATTTTCAATTATTTTCAATTATTTTCAATTATTTATAAATTATTTTCAATTATTTATAATTATTTTCTATTATTTTCAATTATTTTCAATTATTTTAAATTATTTATAATTATTTTCAATTATTGTCCATTATTTTCAATTATTTTCAATTATTTATAATTATTATCTATTATTTATCAGTTATTTTCAATTATTTTCAATTATTTTCAATTATTTTCAATTATTTATCAATTATTTTCAATTATTTTCAATTATTTATAATTATTTCCAATTATTTATCAATTATTTTCAATTATTTTCAATTATTTTCAATTATTTATAATTATTTCCAATTATTTTCAATTATTTATAATTATTTTCAATTATTTATAATTATTTTCAATTATTTTCAATTATTTTCAATTATTTTCATTTATTTTCAATTATTTTCAATTATTACCAATTATTTTCAATTATTTATCAATTATTTTCAATTATTTATAATTATTTTCAATTGTTTTCAATGATTTTCAATTATTTATAAATTATTTTCAATTATTTATAATTATTTTCAATTATTTATAAATCTTTTAAATTATTTTCAATTATTTTAAATTATTTTCAATTATTTTCAATTATTTTCAATTATTTATCAATTATTTCAATTATTTATAATTATTTTCAATAATTTATCATTTATTTTCAATTATTTATAATTATTTTCAATTATTTATAATTCTTTTCAATTATTTTCAATTATTTTCAATCATTTTCAATTATTTTCAATTATTTATCAATTATTTATAATTAATTTCAATTATTTTCAATTATTTCCAATTATTTTCAATTATTTATAATTATTTCCAATTATTTATCAATTATTTTCAATTATTTTCAATTATTTTCAATTATTTATAATAATGTCCAATTATTTTCAATTATTTATAATTATTTCAATTATTTTCAATTATATTCAATTATTTATAATTATTTTCATTTATTTATCAATTATTTATAATTAATTTCAAATATTTTCAATTATTTTCAATTATTTTCAATTATTTATAAATTATTTTCAATTATTTATAATTATTTTCAATTATTTTCAATTATTTTCAATTATTTATAATTATTTTCAATTATTGTCCATTATTTTCAATTATTTTCAATTATTTATAATTATTATCTATTATTTATCAGTTATTTTCAATTATTTTCAATTATTTTCAATTATTTTCAATTATTTTCAATTATTTTCAATTATTTTCAATTATTTTCAATTATTTATAATTATTTCCAATTATTTATCAATTATTTTCAATTATTTTCAATTATTTTCAATTATTTATAATTATTTCCAATTATTTTCAATTATTTATAATTATTTTCAATTATTTATAATTATTTTCAATTATTTTCAATTATTTTCAATTATTTTCATTTATTTTCAATTATTTTAAATTATTTCCAATTATTTTCAATTATTTATCAATTATTTTCAATTATTTATAATTATTTTCAATTGTTTTCAATGATTTTCAATTATTTATAAATTATTTTCAATTATTTATAATTATTTTCAATTATTTATAATTATTTTCAATTATTTATAAATCTTTTAAATTATTTTCAATTATTTTCAATTATTTTCAATTATTTATCAATTATTTTCAATTATTTATCATTATTTTCAATTATTTTCAATTATTTTGAATTATTTTCAATTTTTTATCAATTATTTATAATTATTTTCAATTATTTATAATTATTTCAATTATTTTCAATTATTTTCAATTATTTATAATTATTTTCAATTATTTATCAATAATTTATAATTAATTTCAATTATTTTCAATTATTTTCAATTATTTTCAATTATTTATAATTATTTCCAATTATTTATCAATTATTTTCAATTATTTTCAATTATTTTCAATTATTTATAATTATGTCCAATTATTTTCAATTATTTATAATTATGTCCAATTATTTTCAATTATTTATAATGATTTTCAATTATTTATAATTATTTCAATTATTTTCAATTATATTCAATTATTTATAATTATTTTCAATTATTTATCAATTATTTATAATTAATTTCAATTATTTTCAATTATTTTCAATTATTTTCAATTATTTATAAATTATTTTCAATTATTTATAATTATTTTCTATTATTTTCAATTATTTTCAATTATTTTCAATTATTTATAATTATTTTCAATTATTTTCAATTATTTTCAATTATTTATAATTATTTTCTATTATTTATCAGTTATTTTCAATTATTTTCAATTATTTTCAATTATTTATCAATTATTTTCAATTATTTATCAATTATCTTCAATTATTTTCAATTATTTATAATTATTTCCAATTATTTATAATTAATTTATATTATTTTCAATTATTTTCAATTATTTTCAATTATTTATCAATTATTTCAATTATTTATAATTATTTTCAATAATTTATCATTTATTTTCAATTATTTATAATTATTTTCAATTATTTATAATTCTTTTCAATTATTTTCAATTATTTTCAATTATTTTCAATTATTTTCAATTATTTTCAATTATTTTCAATTATTTATAATTATTTTCAATTATTTATCAATTATTTTCAATTATTCATAATTAATTTCAATTATTTTCAATTATTCATAATTAATTTAAATTATTTTCAATTATTATCAATTATTTTCAATTCTTTTCAATTATTTTCAATTATTTTCAATTATTTATAATTATTTTCAATTATTTTCAATTATTTATAATTATGTCCAATTATTTTCAATTATTTATAATTATTTTCAATTATTTATAATTATTTCAATTATTTTCAATTATATTCAATTATTTATAAATATTTTCAATTATTTATCAATTATTTATAATTAATTTCAATTATTTTCAATTATTTTCAATTATTTTCAATTATTTATAAATTATTTTCAATTATTTATAATTATTTTCTATTATTTTCAATTATTTTCAATTATTTTCAATTATTTATCAATTATTTTCAATTATTTATCAATTATTTTCAATTATTTTCAATTATTTATAATTATTTCCAATTATTTATCAGTTATTTTCAATTATTTTCAATTATTTTCAATTATTTTCAATTATTTATAATTATTTCCAATTATTTTCAATTATTTATAATTATTTTCAATTATTTTCAATTATTTTCAATGATTTTCAATTATTTATCAATTATTTTCAATTATTTATAATTATTTTCTATTATTTATAAATCTTTTAAATTATTTTCAATTATTTTCAATTATTTTCAATTATTTATCAATTATTTTCAATTATTTATCATTATTTTCAATTATTTTCAATTATTTTGAATTATTTTCAATTTTTTATCAATTATTTATAATTATTTTCAATTATTTATAATTATTTCAATTATTTTCAATTATTTTCAATTATTTATAATTATTTTCAATTATTTATAATTATTTTCAATTATTTATCAATTATTTATAATTAATTTCAATTATTTTCAATTATTTTCAATTATTTTCAATTATTTTCAATTATTTTCAATTATTTTCAATTATTTTCAATTATTTTCAATTATTTTCAATTATTTTCAATTATTTTCAATTATTTTCAATTATTTATCAATTATTTTCAATTATTTATAATTACTTTCAATTATTTTCAATTATTAATAAATTATTTATAATTGTATTCAATTATTTATAATTATTTTCAATTATTTTCAATTATTTTCAATTATTTTCAATTATTTTCACTTATTTATAATTATTTTCAATTATTTATAATTATTTCAATTATTTTCAATTATATTCAATTATTTATAGTTATTTTCAATTATTTATCAATTATTTATAATTAATTTAAATTATTTTCAATTATTTTCAATTATTTTCAATTATTTATAAATTATTTTCAATTATTTATAATTATTTTCTATTATTTTCAATTATTTTCAATTATTTTCAATTATTTTCAATTATTATCAATTATTTTCAATTATTTCCAATTATTTTCAATTATTTATCAATTATTTTCAATTATTTATAATTATTTTCAATTATTTTCAATGATTTTCAAATAATTATAAATTATTTTCAATTATTTATAATTATTTTCAATTATTTATAATTCTTATAAATTATTTTCAATTATTTTCAATTATTTTCAATTATTTATCAATTATTTTCAATTATTTATCATTATTTTCAATTATATTCAATTATTTTGAATTATTTTCAATTTTTTATCATTTATTTATAATTATTTTCAATTATTTTCAATTATTTTCAATTATTTTCAATTATTTATAATTATTTTCAATTATTTATCAATTATTTTCAATTATTCATAATTAATTTCAATTATTTTCAATTATTCATAATTAATTTAAATTATTTTCAATTATTTTCAATTATTTTCAATTCTTTTCAATTATTTTCAATTATTTTCAATTATTTTCAATTATTTTCAATTATTTTCAATTATTTATCAATTATTTTCAATTATTTATAATTATTTTCAATTATTTTCAATGATTTTCAATTATTTATAAATTATTTTCAATTATTTATAATTGTTTTCAATTATTTATAAATCTTTTAAATAATTTTCAATTATTTTCAATTATTTTCAATTATTTTCAATTATTTATCAATTATTTTCAATTATTTATCATTATTTTCAATTATTTTCAATTATTTTGAATTATTTTCAATTTTTTATCAATTATTTATAATTATTTTCAATTATTTATAATTATTTCAATTATTTTCAATTATTTTCAATTATTTATAATTATTTTCAATTATTTATAATTATTTTCAATTATTTATCAATTATTTATAATTAATTTCAATTATTTTCAATTATTTTCAATTATTTTCAATTATTTTCAATTATTTTCAATTATTTTCAATTATTTATCAATTATTTTCAATTATTTATAATTACTTTCAATTATTTTCAATTATTTATAAATTATTTATAATTGTATTCAATTATTTATAATTATTTTCAATTATTTTCAATTATTTTCAATTATTTTCAATTATTTTCAATTATTTTCACTTATTTATAATTATTTTCAATTATTAATAATTATTTCAATTATTTTCAATTATATTCAATTATTTATAGTTATTTTCAATTATTTATCAATTATTTATAATTAATTTAAATTATTTTCAATTATTTTCAATTATTTTCAATTATTTATAAATTATTTTCAATTATTTCTAATTATTTTCTATTATTTTCAATTATTTTCAATTATTTTCAATTATTTTCAATTATTATCAATTATTTTCAATTATTTCCAATTATTTTCAATTATTTATCAATTATTTTCAATTATTTATAATTATTTTCAATTATTTTCAATGATTTTCAAATAATTATAAATTATTTTCAATTATTTATAATTATTTTCAATTATTTATAATTCTTATAAATTATTTTCAATTATTTTCAATTATTTTGAATTATTTTCAATTTTTTATCAATTATTTATAATTATTTTCAATTATTTTCAATTATTTTCAATTATTTTCAATTATTTTCAATTATTTATAATTATTTTCAATTATTTATCAATTATTCATAATTAATTTCAATTATTTTCAATTATTCATAATTAATTTAAATTATTTTCAATTATTTTCAATTATTTTCAATTATTTTCAATTCTTTTCAATTATTTTCAATTATTTTCAATTATTTTCAATTATTTTCAATTATTTATCAATTATTTTCAATTATTTATAATTATTTTCAATTATTTTCAATGATTTTCAATTATTTATAAATTATTTTCAATTATTTATAATTGTTTTCAATTATTTATAAATCTTTTAAATAATTTTCAATTATTTTCAATTATTTTCAATTATTTTCAATTATTTATCAATTATTTTCAATTATTTATCATTATTTTCAATTATTTTCAATTATTTTCAATTATTTTTAATTTTTTATCAATTATTTATAATTATTTTCAATTATTTATAATTATTTCAATTATTTTCAATTATTTATAATTATTTTCAATTATTTATCAATTATTTATAATTAATGTCAATTATTTTCAATTATTTTCAATTATTTTCAATTATTTATAATTATTTCCAATTATTTATCAATTATTTTCAATTATTTTCAATTATTTTCAATTATTTATAATTATGTCCAATTATTTTCAATTATTTATAATTATTTTCAATTATTTATAATTATTTCAATTATTTTCAATTATATTCAATTATTTTCAATTATTTTCAATCATTTATAATTATTTTCAATTATTTATCAATTATTTTCAATTATTCATAATTAATTTCAATTATTTTCAATTATTCATAATTAATTTAAATTATTTTCAATTATTTTCAATTATTTTCAATTCTTTTCAATTATTTTCAATTATTTTCAATTATTTTCAATTATTTTCAATTATTTTCAATTATTTTCAATTATTTTCAATTATTTCCAATTATTTTCAATTATTTATCAATTATTTTCAATTATTTATAATTAATTTCAATTATTTTCAATGATTTTCAATTATTTATAAATTATTTTCAATTATTTATAATTATTTTCAATTATTTATCAATCTTTTAAATTATTTTCAATTATTTTCAATTATTTTCAATTATTTATCAATTATTTTCAATTATTTATCATTATTTTCAATTATTTTCAATTATTTTGAATTATTTTCAATTTTTTATCAATTATTTATAATTATTTTCAATTATTTATAATTATTTCAATTATTTTCAATTATTTATAATTATTTCAATTATTTTCAATTATTTTCAATTATTTATAATTATTTTCAATTATTTATAATTATTTCAATTATTTTCAATTATATTCAATTATTTATAATTATTTTCAATTATTTATCAATTATTTATAATTAATTTCAATTATTTTCAATTATTTTCAATTATTTTCAATTATTTATAAATTATTTTCAATTATTTATAATTATTTTCTATTATTTTCAATTATTTTCAATTATTTTCAATTATTTATAATTATTTTCAATTATTTTCAATTATTTTCAATTATTTATAATTATTTTCTATTATTTATCAGTTATTTTCAATTATTTTCAATTATTTTCAATTATTTATCAATTATTTTCAATTATTTATCAATTATTTTCAATTATTTATCAATTATTTTCAATTATTTTCAATTATTTATAATTATTTCCAATTATTTATCATTTATTTTCAATTATTTTTCATTATTTATAATTATTTCCAATTATTTTCCATTATTTATAATTATTTTCAATTATTTATAATTATTTTCAATTATTTTCAATTATTTTCAATTATTTTCATTTATTTTCAATTATTTTCAATTATTTCCAATTATTTTCAATTATTTATCAATTATTTTCAATTATTTATAATTATTTTCAATTATTTTCAATGATTTTCAATTATTTATAAATTATTTTCCATTATTTATAATTATTTTCAATTATTTATAAATCTTTTAAATTATTTTCAATTATTTTCAACTATTTTCAATTATTTATCAATTATTTTCAATTATTTATCATTATTTTCAATTATTTTCAATTATTTTCAATTATTTTCAATTATTTATCAATTATTTTCAATTATTTATCATTATTTTCAATTATTTTCAATTATTTTGAATTATTTTCAATTTTTTATCAATTATTTATAATTATTTCCAATTATTTTCAATTATTTATCAATTATTTTCAATTATTTATAATTATTTTCAATTATTTTCAATGATTTTCAATTATTTATAAATTATTTTCAATTATTTATAATTATTTCCATTATTTATAAATCTTTTAAATTATTTTCAATTATTTTCAATTATTTTCAATTATTTATCAATTATTTTTAATTATTTATCATTATTTTCAATTATTTTCAATTATTTTTAATTATTTTCAATTTTTTATCAATTATTTATAATTATTTTCAATTATTTATAATTATTTCAATTATTTTCAATTATTTTCAATTATTTATAATTATTTTCAATTATTTATCAATTATTTATAATTAATTTCAATTATTTTCAATTATTTCCAATTATTTTCAATTATTTATAATTATTTCCAATTATTTATCAATTATTTTCAATTATTTTCAATTATTTTCAATTATTTATAATAATGTCCAATTATTTTCAATTATTTATAATTATTTCAATTATTTTCAATTATATTCAATTATTTATAATTATTTTCATTTATTTATCAATTATTTTTAATTAATTTCAAATATTTTCAATTATTTTCAATTATTTTCAATTATTTATAAATTATTTTCAATTATTTATAATTATTTTCTATTATTTTCAATTATTTTCAATTATTTTAAATTATTTATAATTATTTTCAATTATTGTCCATTATTTTCAATTATTTTCAATTATTTATAATTAATATCTATTATTTATCAGTTATTTTCAATTATTTTCAATTATTTTCAATTATTTTCAATTATTTATCAATTATTTTCAATTATTTTCAATTATTTATAATTATTTCCAATTATTTATCAATTATTTTCAATTATTTTCAATTATTTTCAATTATTTATAATTATTTCCAATTATTTTCAATTATTTATAATTATTTTCAATTATTTATAATTATTTTCAATTATTTTCAATTATTTTCAATTATTTTCATTTATTTTCAATTATTTTCAATTATTACCAATTATTTTCAATTATTTATCAATTATTTTCAATTATTTATAATTATTTTCAATTGTTTTCAATGATTTTCAATTATTTATAAATTATTTTCAATTATTTATAATTATTTTCAATTATTTATAAATCTTTTAAATTATTTTCAATTATTTTCAATTATTTTCAATTATTTTCAATTATTTTCAATTATTTTCAATTATTTATAATTATTTTCAATTATTTATCAATTATTTTCAATTATTCATAATTAATTTCAATTATTTTCAATTATTCATAATTAATTTAAATTATTTTCAATTATTATCAATTATTTTCAATTCTTTTCAATTATTTTCAATTATTTTCAATTATTTATAATTATTTTCAATTATTTATAATTATGTCCAATTATTTTCAATTATTTATAATTATTTTCAATTATTTATAATTATTTCAATTATTTTCAATTATATTCAATTATTTATAAATATTTTCAATTATTTATCAATTATTTATAATTAATTTCAATTATTTTCAATTATTTTCAATTATTTTCAATTATTTATAAATTATTTTCAATTATTTATAATTATTTTCTATTATTTTCAATTATTTTCAATTATTTTCAATTATTTATCAATTATTTTCAATTATTTATCAATTATTTTCAATTATTTTCAATTATTTATAATTATTTCCAATTATTTATCAGTTATTTTCAATTATTTTCAATTATTTTCAATTATTTATAATTATTTCCAATTATTTTCAATTATTTATAATTATTTTCAATTATTTTCAATTATTTTCAATGATTTTCAATTATTTATCAATTATTTTCAATTATTTATAATTATTTTCTATTATTTATAAATCTTTTAAATTATTTTCAATTATTTTCAATTATTTTCAATTATTTATCAATTATTTTCAATTATTTATCATTATTTTCAATTATTATCAATTATTTTGAATTATTTTCAATTTTTTATCAATTATTTATAATTATTTTCAATTATTTATAATTATTTCAATTATTTTCAATTATTTTCAATTATTTATAATTATTTTCAATTATTTATAATTATTTTCAATTATTTATCAATTATTTATAATTAATTTCAATTATTTTCAATTATTTTCAATTATTTTCAATTATTTTCAATTATTTTCAATTATTTTCAATTATTTTCAATTATTTTCAATTATTTTCAATTATTTTCAATTATTTTCAATTATTTTCAATTATTTATCAATTATTTTCAATTATTTATAATTACTTTCAATTATTTTCAATTATTAATAAATTATTTATAATTGTATTCAATTATTTATAATTATTTTCAATTATTTTCAATTATTTTCAATTATTTTCAATTATTTTCACTTATTTATAATTATTTTCAATTATTTATAATTATTTCAATTATTTTCAATTATATTCAATTATTTATAGTTATTTTCAATTATTTATCAATTATTTATAATTAATTTAAATTATTTTCAATTATTTTCAATTATTTTCAATTATTTATAAATTATTTTCAATTATTTATAATTATTTTCTATTATTTTCAATTATTTTCAATTATTTTCAATTATTTTCAATTATTATCAATTATTTTCAATTATTTCCAATTATTTTCAATTATTTATCAATTATTTTCAATTATTTATAATTATTTTCAATTATTTTCAATGATTTTCAAATAATTATAAATTATTTTCAATTATTTATAATTATTTTCAATTATTTATAATTCTTATAAATTATTTTCAATTATTTTCAATTATTTTCAATTATTTATCAATTATTTTCAATTATTTATCATTATTTTCAATTATATTCAATTATTTTGAATTATTTTCAATTTTTTATCATTTATTTATAATTATTTTCAATTATTTTCAATTATTTTCAATTATTTTCAATTATTTATAATTATTTTCAATTATTTATCAATTATTTTCAATTATTCATAATTAATTTCAATTATTTTCAATTATTCATAATTAATTTAAATTATTTTCAATTATTTTCAATTATTTTCAATTCTTTTCAATTATTTTCAATTATTTTCAATTATTTTCAATTATTTTCAATTATTTTCAATTATTTATCAATTATTTTCAATTATTTATAATTATTTTCAATTATTTTCAATGATTTTCAATTATTTATAAATTATTTTCAATTATTTATAATTGTTTTCAATTATTTATAAATCTTTTAAATAATTTTCAATTATTTTCAATTATTTTCAATTATTTTCAATTATTTATCAATTATTTTCAATTATTTATCATTATTTTCAATTATTTTCAATTATTTTGAATTATTTTCAATTTTTTATCAATTATTTATAATTATTTTCAATTATTTATAATTATTTCAATTATTTTCAATTATTTTCAATTATTTATAATTATTTTCAATTATTTATAATTATTTTCAATTATTTATCAATTATTTATAATTAATTTCAATTATTTTCAATTATTTTCAATTATTTTCAATTATTTTCAATTATTTTCAATTATTTTCAATTATTTATCAATTATTTTCAATTATTTATAATTACTTTCAATTATTTTCAATTATTTATAAATTATTTATAATTGTATTCAATTATTTATAATTATTTTCAATTATTTTCAATTATTTTCAATTATTTTCAATTATTTTCAATTATTTTCACTTATTTATAATTATTTTCAATTATTAATAATTATTTCAATTATTTTCAATTATATTCAATTATTTATAGTTATTTTCAATTATTTATCAATTATTTATAATTAATTTAAATTATTTTCAATTATTTTCAATTATTTTCAATTATTTATAAATTATTTTCAATTATTTCTAATTATTTTCTATTATTTTCAATTATTTTCAATTATTTTCAATTATTTTCAATTATTATCAATTATTTTCAATTATTTCCAATTATTTTCAATTATTTATCAATTATTTTCAATTATTTATAATTATTTTCAATTATTTTCAATGATTTTCAAATAATTATAAATTATTTTCAATTATTTATAATTATTTTCAATTATTTATAATTCTTATAAATTATTTTCAATTATTTTCAATTATTTTGAATTATTTTCAATTTTTTATCAATTATTTATAATTATTTTCAATTATTTTCAATTATTTTCAATTATTTTCAATTATTTTCAATTATTTATAATTATTTTCAATTATTTATCAATTATTCATAATTAATTTCAATTATTTTCAATTATTCATAATTAATTTAAATTATTTTCAATTATTTTCAATTATTTTCAATTATTTTCAATTCTTTTCAATTATTTTCAATTATTTTCAATTATTTTCAATTATTTTCAATTATTTATCAATTATTTTCAATTATTTATAATTATTTTCAATTATTTTCAATGATTTTCAATTATTTATAAATTATTTTCAATTATTTATAATTGTTTTCAATTATTTATAAATCTTTTAAATAATTTTCAATTATTTTCAATTATTTTCAATTATTTTCAATTATTTATCAATTATTTTCAATTATTTATCATTATTTTCAATTATTTTCAATTATTTTCAATTATTTTTAATTTTTTATCAATTATTTATAATTATTTTCAATTATTTATAATTATTTCAATTATTTTCAATTATTTATAATTATTTTCAATTATTTATCAATTATTTATAATTAATGTCAATTATTTTCAATTATTTTCAATTATTTTCAATTATTTATAATTATTTCCAATTATTTATCAATTATTTTCAATTATTTTCAATTATTTTCAATTATTTATAATTATGTCCAATTATTTTCAATTATTTATAATTATTTTCAATTATTTATAATTATTTCAATTATTTTCAATTATATTCAATTATTTTCAATTATTTTCAATCATTTATAATTATTTTCAATTATTTATCAATTATTTTCAATTATTCATAATTAATTTCAATTATTTTCAATTATTCATAATTAATTTAAATTATTTTCAATTATTTTCAATTATTTTCAATTCTTTTCAATTATTTTCAATTATTTTCAATTATTTTCAATTATTTTCAATTATTTTCAATTATTTTCAATTATTTTCAATTATTTCCAATTATTTTCAATTATTTATCAATTATTTTCAATTATTTATAATTAATTTCAATTATTTTCAATGATTTTCAATTATTTATAAATTATTTTCAATTATTTATAATTATTTTCAATTATTTATCAATCTTTTAAATTATTTTCAATTATTTTCAATTATTTTCAATTATTTATCAATTATTTTCAATTATTTATCATTATTTTCAATTATTTTCAATTATTTTGAATTATTTTCAATTTTTTATCAATTATTTATAATTATTTTCAATTATTTATAATTATTTCAATTATTTTCAATTATTTATAATTATTTCAATTATTTTCAATTATTTTCAATTATTTATAATTATTTTCAATTATTTATAATTATTTCAATTATTTTCAATTATATTCAATTATTTATAATTATTTTCAATTATTTATCAATTATTTATAATTAATTTCAATTATTTTCAATTATTTTCAATTATTTTCAATTATTTATAAATTATTTTCAATTATTTATAATTATTTTCTATTATTTTCAATTATTTTCAATTATTTTCAATTATTTATAATTATTTTCAATTATTTTCAATTATTTTCAATTATTTATAATTATTTTCTATTATTTATCAGTTATTTTCAATTATTTTCAATTATTTTCAATTATTTATCAATTATTTTCAATTATTTATCAATTATTTTCAATTATTTATCAATTATTTTCAATTATTTTCAATTATTTATAATTATTTCCAATTATTTATCATTTATTTTCAATTATTTTTCATTATTTATAATTATTTCCAATTATTTTCCATTATTTATAATTATTTTCAATTATTTATAATTATTTTCAATTATTTTCAATTATTTTCAATTATTTTCATTTATTTTCAATTATTTTCAATTATTTCCAATTATTTTCAATTATTTATCAATTATTTTCAATTATTTATAATTATTTTCAATTATTTTCAATGATTTTCAATTATTTATAAATTATTTTCCATTATTTATAATTATTTTCAATTATTTATAAATCTTTTAAATTATTTTCAATTATTTTCAACTATTTTCAATTATTTATCAATTATTTTCAATTATTTATCATTATTTTCAATTATTTTCAATTATTTTCAATTATTTTCAATTATTTATCAATTATTTTCAATTATTTATCATTATTTTCAATTATTTTCAATTATTTTGAATTATTTTCAATTTTTTATCAATTATTTATAATTATTTCCAATTATTTTCAATTATTTATCAATTATTTTCAATTATTTATAATTATTTTCAATTATTTTCAATGATTTTCAATTATTTATAAATTATTTTCAATTATTTATAATTATTTCCATTATTTATAAATCTTTTAAATTATTTTCAATTATTTTCAATTATTTTCAATTATTTATCAATTATTTTTAATTATTTATCATTATTTTCAATTATTTTCAATTATTTTTAATTATTTTCAATTTTTTATCAATTATTTATAATTATTTTCAATTATTTATAATTATTTCAATTATTTTCAATTATTTTCAATTATTTATAATTATTTTCAATTATTTATCAATTATTTATAATTAATTTCAATTATTTTCAATTATTTCCAATTATTTTCAATTATTTATAATTATTTCCAATTATTTATCAATTATTTTCAATTATTTTCAATTATTTTCAATTATTTATAATAATGTCCAATTATTTTCAATTATTTATAATTATTTCAATTATTTTCAATTATATTCAATTATTTATAATTATTTTCATTTATTTATCAATTATTTTTAATTAATTTCAAATATTTTCAATTATTTTCAATTATTTTCAATTATTTATAAATTATTTTCAATTATTTATAATTATTTTCTATTATTTTCAATTATTTTCAATTATTTTAAATTATTTATAATTATTTTCAATTATTGTCCATTATTTTCAATTATTTTCAATTATTTATAATTAATATCTATTATTTATCAGTTATTTTCAATTATTTTCAATTATTTTCAATTATTTTCAATTATTTATCAATTATTTTCAATTATTTTCAATTATTTATAATTATTTCCAATTATTTATCAATTATTTTCAATTATTTTCAATTATTTTCAATTATTTATAATTATTTCCAATTATTTTCAATTATTTATAATTATTTTCAATTATTTATAATTATTTTCAATTATTTTCAATTATTTTCAATTATTTTCATTTATTTTCAATTATTTTCAATTATTACCAATTATTTTCAATTATTTATCAATTATTTTCAATTATTTATAATTATTTTCAATTGTTTTCAATGATTTTCAATTATTTATAAATTATTTTCAATTATTTATAATTATTTTCAATTATTTATAAATCTTTTAAATTATTTTCAATTATTTTCAATTATTTTCAATTATTTATCAATTATTTATCATTATTTTCAATTATTTTCAATTATTTTGAATTATTTTCAATTTTTTATCAATTATTTATAATTATTTTCAATTATTTATAATTATTTCAATTATTTTCAATTATTTATAATTATTTTCAATTATTTATCAATTATTTATAATTAATTTCAATTATTTTCAATTATTTTCAATTATTTTCAATTATTTATAATTATTTCCAATTATTTATCAATTATTTTCAATTATTTTCAATTATTTTCAATTATTTATAATTATGTCCAATTATTTTCAATTATTTATAATTATGTCCAATTATTTTCAATTATTTATAATAATTTTCAATTATTTATAATTATTTCAATTATTTTCAATTATATTCAATTATTTATAATTATTTTCAATTATTTATCAATTATTTATAATTAATTTCAATTATTTTCAATTATTTTCAATTATTTTCAATTATTTATAAATTATTTGCAATTATTTATAATTATTTTCAATTATTTTCAATTATTTTCAATTATTTTCAATTATTTATAATTATTTTCAATTATTTTCAATTATTTTCAATTATTTATAATTATTTTCTATTATTTATCAGTTATTTTCAATTATTTTCAATTATTTTCAATTATTTATCAATTATTTTCAATTATTTATCAATTATTTTCAATTATTTTCAATTATTTATAATTATTTCCAATTATTTATAATTAATTTAAATTATTTTCAATTATTTTCAATTATTTTCAATTATTTATCAATTATTTCAATTATTTATAATTATTTTCAATAATTTATCATTTATTTTCAATTATTTATAATTATTTTCAATTATTTATAATTCTTTTCAATTATTTTCAATTATTTTCAATTATTTTCAATTATTTTCAATTATTTATCAATTATTTATAATTAATTTCAATTATTTTCAATTATTTCCAATTATTTTCAATTATTTATAATTATTTCCAATTATTTATCAATTATTTTCAATTATTTTCCATTATTTTCAATTATTTACAATAATGTCCAATTATTTTCAATTATTTATAATTATTTCAATTATTTTCAATTATATTCAATTATTTATAATTATTTTCATTTATTTATCAATTATTTATAATTAATTTCAAATATTTTCAATTATTTTCAATTATTTTCAATTATTTATAAATTATTTTCAATTATTTATAATTATTTTCAATTATTTTCAATTATTTTCAATTATTTATAATTATTTTCAATTATTGTCCATTATTTTCAATTATTTTCAATTATTTATAATTATTATCTATTATTTATCAGTTATTTTCAATTATTTTCAATTATTTTCAATTATTTTCAATTATTTATCAATTATTTTCAATTATTTTCAATTATTTATAATTATTTCCAATTATTTATCAATTATTTTCAATTATTTTCAATTATTTTCAATTATTTATAATTATTTCCAATTATTTTCAATTATTTATAATTATTTTCAATTATTTATAATTATTTTCAATTATTTTCAATTATTTTCAATTATTTTCAATTATTTTCAATTATTTTCATTTATTTTCAATTATTTTAAATTATTTCCAATTATTTTCAATTATTTATCAATTATTTTCAATTATTTATAATTATTTTCAATTGTTTTCAATGATTTTCAATTATTTATAAATTATTTTCAATTATTTATAATTATTTTCAATTATTTATAAATCTTTTAAATTATTTTCAATTATTTTCAATTATTTTCAATTATTTATCAATTATTTTCAATTATTTATCATTATTTTCAATTATTTTCAATTATTTTGAATTATTTTCAATTTTTTATCAATTATTTATAATTATTTTCAATTATTTATAATTATTTCAATTATTTTCAATTATTTTCAATTATTTATAATTATTTTCAATTATTTATCAATAATTTATAATTAATTTCAATTATTTTCAATTATTTTCAATTATTTTCAATTATTTATAATTATATCCAATTATTTATCAATTATTTTCAATTATTTTCAATTATTTTCAATTATTTATAATTATGTCCAATTATTTTCAATTATTTATAATGATTTTCAATTATTTATAATTATTTCAATTATTTTCAATTATATTCAATTATTTATAATTATTTTCAATTATTTATCAATTATTTATAATTAATTTCAATTATTTTCAATTATTTTCAATTATTTTCAATTATTTTCAATTATTTTCAATTATTTTCAATTATTTATCAATTATTTTCAATTATTTATAATTACTTTCAATTATTTTCAATTATTTATAAATTATTTATAATTGTATTCAATTATTTATAATTATTTTCAATTATTTTCAATTATTTTCAATTATTTTCAATTATTTTCAATTATTTTCACTTATTTATAATTATTTTCAATTATTAATAATTATTTCAATTATTTTCAATTATATTCAATTATTTATAGTTATTTTCAATTATTTATCAATTATTTATAATTAATTTAAATTATTTTCAATTATTTTCAATTATTTTCAATTATTTTCAATTATTATCAATTATTTTCAATTATTTCCAATTATTTTCAATTATTTATCAATTATTTTCAATTATTTATAATTATTTTCAATTATTTTCAATGATTTTCAAATAATTATAAATTATTTTCAATTATTTATAATTATTTTCAATTATTTATAATTCTTATAAATTATTTTCAATTATTTTCAATTATTTTCAATTATTTATAAATTATTTTCGATTATTTATCATTATTTTCAATTATATTCAATTATTTTGAATTATTTTCAATTTTTTATCAATTATTTATAATTATTTTCAATTATTTTCAATTATTTTCAATTATTTTCAATTATTTTCAATTATTTATAATTATTTTCAATTATTTATCAATTATTCATAATTAATTTCAATTATTTTCAATTATTCATAATTAATTTAAATTATTTTCAATTATTTTCAATTATTTTCAATTATTTTCAATTCTTTTCAATTATTTTCAATTATTTTCAATTATTTTCAATTATTTATCAATTATTTTCAATTATTTATAATTATTTTCAATTATTTTCAATGATTTTCAATTATTTATAAATTATTTTCAATTATTTATAATTGTTTTCAATTATTTATAAATCTTTTAAATAATTTTCAATTATTTTCAATTATTTTCAATTATTTTCAATTATTTATCAATTATTTTCAATTATTTATCATTATTTTCAATTATTTTCAATTATTTTCAATTATTTTTAATTTTTTATCAATTATTTATAATTATTTTCAATTATTTATAATTATTTCAATTATTTTCAATTATTTATAATTATTTTCAATTATTTATCAATTATTTATAATTAATGTCAATTATTTTCAATTATTTTCAATTATTTTCAATTATTTATAATTATTTCCAATTATTTATCAATTATTTTCAATTATTTTCAATTATTTATAATTATGTCCAATTATTTTCAATTATTTATAATTATTTTCAATTATTTATAATTATTTCAATTATTTTCAATTATATTCAATTATTTTCAATTATTTTCAATCATTTATAATTATTTTCAATTATTTATCAATTATTTTCAATTATTCATAATTAATTTCAATTATTTTCAATTATTCATAATTAATTTAAATTATTTTCAATTATTTTCAATTATTTTCAATTCTTTTCAATTATTTTCAATTATTTTCAATTATTTTCAATTATTTTCAATTATTTTCAATTATTTTCAATTATTTTCAATTATTTCCAATTATTTTCAATTATTTATCAATTATTTTCAATTATTTATAATTAATTTCAATTATTTTCAATGATTTTCAATTATTTATAAATTATTTTCAATTATTTATAATTATTTTCAATTATTTATCAATCTTTTAAATTATTTTCAATTATTTTCAATTATTTTCAATTATTTATCAATTATTTTCAATTATTTATCATTATTTTCAATTATTTTCAATTATTTTGAATTATTTTCAATTTTTTATCAATTATTTATAATTATTTTCAATTATTTATAATTATTTCAATTATTTTCAATTATTTATAATTATTTCAATTATTTTCAATTATTTTCAATTATTTATAATTATTTTCAATTATTTATAATTATTTCAATTATTTTCAATTATATTCAATTATTTATAATTATTTTCAATTATTTATCAATTATTTATAATTAATTTCAATTATTTTCAATTATTTTCAATTATTTTCAATTATTTATAAATTATTTTCAATTATTTATAATTATTTTCTATTATTTTCAATTATTTTCAATTATTTTCAATTATTTATAATTATTTTCAATTATTTTCAATTATTTTCAATTATTTATAATTATTTTCTATTATTTATCAGTTATTTTCAATTATTTTCAATTATTTTCAATTATTTATCAATTATTTTCAATTATTTATCAATTATTTTCAATTATTTATCAATTATTTTCAATTATTTTCAATTATTTATAATTATTTCCAATTATTTATCATTTATTTTCAATTATTTTTCATTATTTATAATTATTTCCAATTATTTTCCATTATTTATAATTATTTTCAATTATTTATAATTATTTTCAATTATTTTCAATTATTTTCAATTATTTTCATTTATTTTCAATTATTTTCAATTATTTCCAATTATTTTCAATTATTTATCAATTATTTTCAATTATTTATAATTATTTTCAATTATTTTCAATGATTTTCAATTATTTATAAATTATTTTCCATTATTTATAATTATTTTCAATTATTTATAAATCTTTTAAATTATTTTCAATTATTTTCAACTATTTTCAATTATTTATCAATTATTTTCAATTATTTATCATTATTTTCAATTATTTTCAATTATTTTCAATTATTTTCAATTATTTATCAATTATTTTCAATTATTTATCATTATTTTCAATTATTTTCAATTATTTGCAATTATTTTGAATTATTTTCAATTTTTTATCAATTATTTATAATTATTTCCAATTATTTTCAATTATTTATCAATTATTTTCAATTATTTATAATTATTTTCAATTATTTTCAATGATTTTCAATTATTTATAAATTATTTTCAATTATTTATAATTATTTCCATTATTTATAAATCTTTTAAATTATTTTCAATTATTTTCAATTATTTTCAATTATTTATCAATTATTTTTAATTATTTATCATTATTTTCAATTATTTTCAATTATTTTGAATTATTTTCAATTTTTTATCAATTATTTATAATTATTTTCAATTATTTATAATTATTTTCAATTATTTATAATTATTTCAATTATTTTCAATTATTTTCAATTATTTATAATTATTTTCAATTATTTATCAATTATTTATAATTAATTTCAATTATTTTCAATTATTTCCAATTATTTTCAATTATTTATAATTATTTCCAATTATTTATCAATTATTTTCAATTATTTTCAATTATTTTCAATTATTTATAATAATGTCCAATTATTTTCAATTATTTATAATTATTTCAATTATTTTCAATTATATTCAATTATTTATAATTATTTTCATTTATTTATCAATTATTTATAATTAATTTCAAATATTTTCAATTATTTTCAATTATTTTCAATTATTTATAAATTATTTTCAATTATTTATAATTATTTTCTATTATTTTCAATTATTTTCAATTATTTTAAATTATTTATAATTATTTTCAATTATTGTCCATTATTTTCAATTATTTTCAATTATTTATAATTAATATCTATTATTTATCAGTTATTTTCAATTATTTTCAATTATTTTCAATTATTTTCAATTATTTATCAATTATTTTCAATTATTTTCAATTATTTATAATTATTTCCAATTATTTATCAATTATTTTCAATTATTTTCAATTATTTTCAATTATTTATAATTATTTCCAATTATTTTCAATTATTTATAATTATTTTCAATTATTTATAATTATTTTCAATTATTTTCAATTATTTTCAATTATTTTCATTTATTTTCAATTATTTTCAATTATTACCAATTATTTTCAATTATTTATCAATTATTTTCAATTATTTATAATTATTTTCAATTGTTTTCAATGATTTTCAATTATTTATAAATTATTTTCAATTATTTATAATTATTTTCAATTATTTATAAATCTTTTAAATTATTTTCAATTATTTTCAATTATTTTCAATTATTTATCAATTATTTATCATTATTTTCAATTATTTTCAATTATTTTGAATTATTTTCAATTTTTTATCAATTATTTATAATTATTTTCAATTATTTATAATTATTTCAATTATTTTCAATTATTTATAATTATTTTCAATTATTTATCAATTATTTATAATTAATTTCAATTATTTTCAATTATTTTCAATTATTTTCAATTATTTATAATTATTTCCAATTATTTATCAATTATTTTCAATTATTTTCAATTATTTTCAATTATTTATAATTATGTCCAATTATTTTCAATTATTTATAATTATGTCCAATTATTTTCAATTATTTATAATAATTTTCAATTATTTATAATTATTTCAATTATTTTCAATTATATTCAATTATTTATAATTATTTTCAATTATTTATCAATTATTTATAATTAATTTCAATTATTTTCAATTATTTTCAATTATTTTCAATTATTTATAAATTATTTGCAATTATTTATAATTATTTTCAATTATTTTCAATTATTTTCAATTATTTTCAATTATTTATAATTATTTTCAATTATTTTCAATTATTTTCAATTATTTATAATTATTTTCTATTATTTATCAGTTATTTTCAATTATTTTCAATTATTTTCAATTATTTATCAATTATTTTCAATTATTTATCAATTATTTTCAATTATTTTCAATTATTTATAATTATTTCCAATTATTTATAATTAATTTAAATTATTTTCAATTATTTTCAATTATTTTCAATTATTTATCAATTATTTCAATTATTTATAATTATTTTCAATAATTTATCATTTATTTTCAATTATTTTTAATTATTTTCAATTATTTATAATTCTTTTCAATTATTTTCAATTATTTTCAATTATTTTCAATTATTTTCAATTATTTATCAATTATTTATAATTAATTTCAATTATTTTCAATTATTTCCAATTATTTTCAATTATTTATTATTATTTCCAATTATTTATCAATTATTTTCAATTATTTTCAATTATTTTCAATTATTTATAATAATGTCCAATTATTTTCAATTATTTATAATTATTTCAATTATTTTCAATTATATTCAATTATTTTCAATTATTTATAATTATTTCCAATTATTTTCAATTATTTATAATTATTTTCAATTATTTATAATTATTTTCAATTATTTTCAATTATTTTCAATTATTTTCATTTATTTTCAATTATTTTCAATTATTACCAATTATTTTCAATTATTTATCAATTATTTTCATTTATTTATAATTATTTTCAATTGTTTTCAATGATTTTCAATTATTTATAAATTATTTTCAATTATTTATAATTATTTTCAATTATTTATAAATCTTTTAAATTATTTTCAATTATTTTCAATTATTTTCAATTATTTATCAATTATTTATCATTATTTTCAATTATTTTCAATTATTTTGAATTATTTTCAATTTTTTATCAATTATTTATAATTATTTTCAATTATTTATAATTATTTCAATTATTTTCAATTATTTATAATTATTTTCAATTATTTATCAATTATTTATAATTAATTTCAATTATTTTCAATTATTTTCAATTATTTTCAATTATTTATAATTATTTCCAATTATTTATCAATTATTTTCAATTATTTTCAATTATTTTCAATTATTTATAATTATGTCCAATTATTTTCAATTATTTATAATTATGTCCAATTATTTTCAATTATTTATAATAATTTTCAATTATTTATAATTATTTCAATTATTTTCAATTATATTCAATTATTTATAATTATTTTCAATTATTTATCAATTATTTATAATTAATTTCAATTATTTTCAATTATTTTCAATTATTTTCAATTATTTATAAATTATTTGCAATTATTTATAATTATTTTCAATTATTTTCAATTATTTTCAATTATTTTCAATTATTTATAATTATTTTCAATTATTTTCAATTATTTTCAATTATTTATAATTATTTTCTATTATTTATCAGTTATTTTCAATTATTTTCAATTATTTTCAATTATTTATCAATTATTTTCAATTATTTATCAATTATTTTCAATTATTTTCAATTATTTATAATTATTTCCAATTATTTATAATTAATTTAAATTATTTTCAATTATTTTCAATTATTTTCAATTATTTATCAATTATTTCAATTATTTATAATTATTTTCAATAATTTATCATTTATTTTCAATTATTTATAATTATTTTCAATTATTTATAATTCTTTTCAATTATTTTCAATTATTTTCAATTATTTTCAATTATTTTCAATTATTTATCAATTATTTATAATTAATTTCAATTATTTTCAATTATTTCCAATTATTTTCAATTATTTATAATTATTTCCAATTATTTATCAATTATTTTCAATTATTTTCAATTATTTTCAATTATTTATAATAATGTCCAATTATTTTCAATTATTTATAATTATTTCAATTATTTTCAATTATATTCAATTATTTATAATTATTTTCATTTATTTATCAATTATTTATAATTAATTTCAAATATTTTCAATTATTTTCAATTATTTTCAATTATTTATAAATTATTTTCAATTATTTATAATTATTTTCAATTATTTTCAATTATTTTCAATTATTTATAATTATTTTCAATTATTGTCCATTATTTTCAATTATTTTCAATTATTTATAATTATTATCTATTATTTATCAGTTATTTTCAATTATTTTCAATTATTTTCAATTATTTTCAATTATTTATCAATTATTTTCAATTATTTTCAATTATTTATAATTATTTCCAATTATTTATCAATTATTTTCAATTATTTTCAATTATTTTCAATTATTTATAATTATTTTCAATTATTTTCAATTATTTATAATTATTTTCAATTATTTATAATTATTTTCAATTATTTTCAATTATTTTCAATTATTTTCATTTATTTTCAATTATTTTAAATTATTTCCAATTATTTTCAATTATTTATCAATTATTTTCAATTATTTATAATTATTTTCAATTGTTTTCAATGATTTTCAATTATTTATAAATTATTTTCAATTATTTATAATTATTTTCAATTATTTATAAATCTTTTAAATTATTTTCAATTATTTTCAATTATTTTCAATTATTTTCAATTATTTTCAATTATTTATAATTATTTTCAATTATTTATCAATTATTCATAATTAATTTCAATTATTTTCAATTATTCATAATTAATTTAAATTATTTTCAATTATTTTCAATTATTTTCAATTATTTTCAATTCTTTTCAATTATTTTCAATTATTTTCAATTATTTTCAATTATTTATCAATTATTTTCAATTATTTATAATTATTTTCAATTATTTTCAATGATTTTCAATTATTTATAAATTATTTTCAATTATTTATAATTGTTTTCAATTATTTATAAATCTTTTAAATAATTTTCAATTATTTTCAATTATTTTCAATTATTTTCAATTATTTATCAATTATTTTCAATTATTTATCATTATTTTCAATTATTTTCAATTATTTTCAATTATTTTTAATTTTTTATCAATTATTTATAATTATTTTCAATTATTTATAATTATTTCAATTATTTTCAATTATTTATAATTATTTTCAATTATTTATCAATTATTTATAATTAATGTCAATTATTTTCAATTATTTTCAATTATTTTCAATTATTTATAATTATTTCCAATTATTTATCAATTATTTTCAATTATTTTCAATTATTTATAATTATGTCCAATTATTTTCAATTATTTATAATTATTTTCAATTATTTTCAATCATTTATAATTATTTTCAATTATTTATCAATTATTTTCAATTATTCATAATTAATTTCAATTATTTTCAATTATTCATAATTAATTTAAATTATTTTCAATTATTTTCAATTATTTTCAATTCTTTTCAATTATTTTCAATTATTTTCAATTATTTTCAATTATTTTCAATTATTTTCAATTATTTTCAATTATTTTCAATTATTTCCAATTATTTTCAATTATTTATCAATTATTTTCAATTATTTATAATTAATTTCAATTATTTTCAATGATTTTCAATTATTTATAAATTATTTTCAATTATTTATAATTATTTTCAATTATTTATCAATCTTTTAAATTATTTTCAATTATTTTCAATTATTTTCAATTATTTATCAATTATTTTCAATTATTTATCATTATTTTCAATTATTTTCAATTATTTTGAATTATTTTCAATTTTTTATCAATTATTTATAATTATTTTCAATTATTTATAATTATTTCAATTATTTTCAATTATTTATAATTATTTCAATTATTTTCAATTATTTTCAATTATTTATAATTATTTTCAATTATTTATAATTATTTCAATTATTTTCAATTATATTCAATTATTTATAATTATTTTCAATTATTTATCAATTATTTATAATTAATTTCAATTATTTTCAATTATTTTCAATTATTTTCAATTATTTATAAATTATTTTCAATTATTTATAATTATTTTCTATTATTTTCAATTATTTTCAATTATTTTCAATTATTTATAATTATTTTCAATTATTTTCAATTATTTTCAATTATTTATAATTATTTTCTATTATTTATCAGTTATTTTCAATTATTTTCAATTATTTTCAATTATTTATCAATTATTTTCAATTATTTATCAATTATTTTCAATTATTTATCAATTATTTTCAATTATTTTCAATTATTTATAATTATTTCCAATTATTTATCATTTATTTTCAATTATTTTTCATTATTTATAATTATTTCCAATTATTTTCCATTATTTATAATTATTTTCAATTATTTATAATTATTTTCAATTATTTTCAATTATTTTCAATTATTTTCATTTATTTTCAATTATTTTCAATTATTTCCAATTATTTTCAATTATTTATCAATTATTTTCAATTATTTATAATTATTTTCAATTATTTTCAATGATTTTCAATTATTTATAAATTATTTTCCATTATTTATAATTATTTTCAATTATTTATAAATCTTTTAAATTATTTTCAATTATTTTCAACTATTTTCAATTATTTATCAATTATTTTCAATTATTTATCATTATTTTCAATTATTTTCAATTATTTTCAATTATTTTCAATTATTTATCAATTATTTTCAATTATTTATCATTATTTTCAATTATTTTCAATTATTTGCAATTATTTTGAATTATTTTCAATTTTTTATCAATTATTTATAATTATTTCCAATTATTTTCAATTATTTATCAATTATTTTCAATTATTTATAATTATTTTCAATTATTTTCAATGATTTTCAATTATTTATAAATTATTTTCAATTATTTATAATTATTTCCATTATTTATAAATCTTTTAAATTATTTTCAATTATTTTCAATTATTTTCAATTATTTATCAATTATTTTTAATTATTTATCATTATTTTCAATTATTTTCAATTATTTTGAATTATTTTCAATTTTTTATCAATTATTTATAATTATTTTCAATTATTTATAATTATTTCAATTATTTTCAATTATTTTCAATTATTTATAATTATTTTCAATTATTTATCAATTATTTATAATTAATTTCAATTATTTTCAATTATTTCCAATTATTTTCAATTATTTATAATTATTTCCAATTATTTATCAATTATTTTCAATTATTTTCAATTATTTTCAATTATTTATAATAATGTCCAATTATTTTCAATTATTTATAATTATTTCAATTATTTTCAATTATATTCAATTATTTATAATTATTTTCATTTATTTATCAATTATTTATAATTAATTTCAAATATTTTCAATTATTTTCAATTATTTTCAATTATTTATAAATTATTTTCAATTATTTATAATTATTTTCTATTATTTTCAATTATTTTCAATTATTTTAAATTATTTATAATTATTTTCAATTATTGTCCATTATTTTCAATTATTTTCAATTATTTATAATTAATATCTATTATTTATCAGTTATTTTCAATTATTTTCAATTATTTTCAATTATTTTCAATTATTTATCAATTATTTTCAATTATTTATAATTATTTCCAATTATTTATCAATTATTTTCAATTATTTTCAATTATTTTCAATTATTTATAATTATTTCCAATTATTTTCAATTATTTATAATTATTTTCAATTATTTATAATTATTTTCAATTATTTTCAATTATTTTCAATTATTTTCATTTATTTTCAATTATTTTCAATTATTACCAATTATTTTCAATTATTTATCAATTATTTTCAATTATTTATAATTATTTTCAATTGTTTTCAATGATTTTCAATTATTTATAAATTATTTTCAATTATTTATAATTATTTTCAATTATTTATAAATCTTTTAAATTATTTTCAATTATTTTCAATTATTTTCAATTATTTATCAATTATTTATCATTATTTTCAATTATTTTCAATTATTTTGAATTATTTTCAATTTTTTATCAATTATTTATAATTATTTTCAATTATTTATAATTATTTCAATTATTTTCAATTATTTATAATTATTTTCAATTATTTATCAATTATTTATAATTAATTTCAATTATTTTCAATTATTTTCAATTATTTTCAATTATTTATAATTATTTCCAATTATTTATCAATTATTTTCAATTATTTTCAATTATTTTCAATTATTTATAATTATGTCCAATTATTTTCAATTATTTATAATTATGTCCAATTATTTTCAATTATTTATAATAATTTTCAATTATTTATAATTATTTCAATTATTTTCAATTATATTCAATTATTTATAATTATTTTCAATTATTTATCAATTATTTATAATTAATTTCAATTATTTTCAATTATTTTCAATTATTTTCAATTATTTATAAATTATTTGCAATTATTTATAATTATTTTCAATTATTTTCAATTATTTTCAATTATTTTCAATTATTTATAATTATTTTCAATTATTTTCAATTATTTTCAATTATTTATAATTATTTTCTATTATTTATCAGTTATTTTCAATTATTTTCAATTATTTTCAATTATTTATCAATTATTTTCAATTATTTATCAATTATTTTCAATTATTTTCAATTATTTATAATTATTTCCAATTATTTATAATTAATTTAAATTATTTTCAATTATTTTCAATTATTTTCAATTATTTATCAATTATTTCAATTATTTATAATTATTTTCAATAATTTATCATTTATTTTCAATTATTTTTAATTATTTTCAATTATTTATAATTCTTTTCAATTATTTTCAATTATTTTCAATTATTTTCAATTATTTTCAATTATTTATCAATTATTTATAATTAATTTCAATTATTTTCAATTATTTCCAATTATTTTCAATTATTTATTATTATTTCCAATTATTTATCAATTATTTTCAATTATTTTCAATTATTTTCAATTATTTATAATAATGTCCAATTATTTTCAATTATTTATAATTATTTCAATTATTTTCAATTATATTCAATTATTTTCAATTATTTATAATTATTTCCAATTATTTTCAATTATTTATAATTATTTTCAATTATTTATAATTATTTTCAATTATTTTCAATTATTTTCAATTATTTTCATTTATTTTCAATTATTTTCAATTATTACCAATTATTTTCAATTATTTATCAATTATTTTCATTTATTTATAATTATTTTCAATTGTTTTCAATGATTTTCAATTATTTATAAATTATTTTCAATTATTTATAATTATTTTCAATTATTTATAAATCTTTTAAATTATTTTCAATTATTTTCAATTATTTTCAATTATTTATCAATTATTTATCATTATTTTCAATTATTTTCAATTATTTTGAATTATTTTCAATTTTTTATCAATTATTTATAATTATTTTCAATTATTTATAATTATTTCAATTATTTTCAATTATTTATAATTATTTTCAATTATTTATCAATTATTTATAATTAATTTCAATTATTTTCAATTATTTTCAATTATTTTCAATTATTTATAATTATTTCCAATTATTTATCAATTATTTTCAATTATTTTCAATTATTTTCAATTATTTATAATTATGTCCAATTATTTTCAATTATTTATAATTATGTCCAATTATTTTCAATTATTTATAATAATTTTCAATTATTTATAATTATTTCAATTATTTTCAATTATATTCAATTATTTATAATTATTTTCAATTATTTATCAATTATTTATAATTAATTTCAATTATTTTCAATTATTTTCAATTATTTTCAATTATTTATAAATTATTTGCAATTATTTATAATTATTTTCAATTATTTTCAATTATTTTCAATTATTTTCAATTATTTATAATTATTTTCAATTATTTTCAATTATTTTCAATTATTTATAATTATTTTCTATTATTTATCAGTTATTTTCAATTATTTTCAATTATTTTCAATTATTTATCAATTATTTTCAATTATTTATCAATTATTTTCAATTATTTTCAATTATTTATAATTATTTCCAATTATTTATAATTAATTTAAATTATTTTCAATTATTTTCAATTATTTTCAATTATTTATCAATTATTTCAATTATTTATAATTATTTTCAATAATTTATCATTTATTTTCAATTATTTATAATTATTTTCAATTATTTATAATTCTTTTCAATTATTTTCAATTATTTTCAATTATTTTCAATTATTTTCAATTATTTATCAATTATTTATAATTAATTTCAATTATTTTCAATTATTTCCAATTATTTTCAATTATTTATAATTATTTCCAATTATTTATCAATTATTTTCAATTATTTTCAATTATTTTCAATTATTTATAATAATGTCCAATTATTTTCAATTATTTATAATTATTTCAATTATTTTCAATTATATTCAATTATTTATAATTATTTTCATTTATTTATCAATTATTTATAATTAATTTCAAATATTTTCAATTATTTTCAATTATTTTCAATTATTTATAAATTATTTTCAATTATTTATAATTATTTTCAATTATTTTCAATTATTTTCAATTATTTATAATTATTTTCAATTATTGTCCATTATTTTCAATTATTTTCAATTATTTATAATTATTATCTATTATTTATCAGTTATTTTCAATTATTTTCAATTATTTTCAATTATTTTCAATTATTTATCAATTATTTTCAATTATTTTCAATTATTTATAATTATTTCCAATTATTTATCAATTATTTTCAATTATTTTCAATTATTTTCAATTATTTATAATTATTTTCAATTATTTTCAATTATTTATAATTATTTTCAATTATTTATAATTATTTTCAATTATTTTCAATTATTTTCAATTATTTTCATTTATTTTCAATTATTTTAAATTATTTCCAATTATTTTCAATTATTTATCAATTATTTTCAATTATTTATAATTATTTTCAATTGTTTTCAATGATTTTCAATTATTTATAAATTATTTTCAATTATTTATAATTATTTTCAATTATTTATAAATCTTTTAAATTATTTTCAATTATTTTCAATTATTTTCAATTATTTATCAATTATTTTCAATTATTTATCATTATTTTCAATTATTTTCAATTATTTTGAATTATTTTCAATTTTTTATCAATTATTTATAATTATTTTCAATTATTTATAATTATTTCAATTATTTTCAATTATTTTCAATTATTTATAATTATTTTCAATTATTTATCAATAATTTATAATTAATTTCAATTATTTTCAATTATTTTCAATTATTTTCAATTATTTATAATTATATCCAATTATTTATCAATTATTTTCAATTATTTTCAATTATTTTCAATTATTTATAATTATGTCCAATTATTTTCAATTATTTATAATTATGTCCAATTATTTTCAATTATTTATAATGATTTTCAATTATTTATAATTATTTCAATTATTTTCAATTATATTCAATTATTTATAATTATTTTCAATTATTTATCAATTATTTATAATTAATTTCAATTATTTTCAATTATTTTCAATTATTTTCAATTATTTATAAATTATTTTCAATTATTTATAATTATTTTCTATTATTTTCAATTATTTTCAATTATTTTCAATTATTTATAATTATTTTCAATTATTTTCAATTATTTTCAATTATTTATAATTATTTTCTATTATTTATCAGTTATTTTCAATTATTTTCAATTATTTTCAATTATTTATCAATTATTTTCAATTATTTATCAATTATCTTCAATTATTTTCAATTATTTATAATTATTTCCAATTATTTATAATTAATTTATATTATTTTCAATTATTTTCAATTATTTTCAATTATTTATCAATTATTTCAATTATTTATAATTATTTTCAATAATTTATCATTTATTTTCAATTATTTATAATTATTTTCAATTATTTATAATTCTTTTCAATTATTTTCAATTATTTTCAATTATTTTCAATTATTTTCAATTATTTTCAATTATTTTCAATTATTTTCAATTATTTATAATTATTTTCAATTATTTATCAATTATTTTCAATAATTCATAATTAATTTCAATTATTTTCAATTATTCATAATTAATTTAAATTATTTTCAATTATTATCAATTATTTTCAATTCTTTTCAATTATTTTCAATTATTTTCAATTATTTATAATTATTTTCAATTATTTTCAATTATTTATAATTATGTCCAATTATTTTCAATTATTTATAATTATTTTCAATTATTTATAATTATTTCAATTATTTTCAATTATATTCAATTATTTATAAATATTTTCAATTATTTATCAATTATTTATAATTAATTTCAATTATTTTCAATTATTTTCAATTATTTTCAATTATTTATAAATTATTTTCAATTATTTATAATTATTTTCTATTATTTTCAATTATTTTCAATTATTTTCAATTATTTATCAATTATTTTCAATTATTTATCAATTATTTTCAATTATTTTCAATTATTTATAATTATTTCCAATTATTTATCAGTTATTTTCAATTATTTTCAATTATTTTCAATTATTTATAATTATTTCCAATTATTTTCAATTATTTATAATTATTTTCAATTATTTTCAATTATTTTCAATGATTTTCAATTATTTATCAATTATTTTCAATTATTTATAATTATTTTCTATTATTTATAAATCTTTTAAATTATTTTCAATTATTTTCAATTATTTTCAATTATTTATCAATTATTTTCAATTATTTATCATTATTTTCAATTATTTTCAATTATTTTGAATTATTTACAATTTTTTATCAATTATTTATAATTATTTTCAATTATTTATAATTATTTCAATTATTTTCAATTATTTTCAATTATTTATAATTATTTTCAATTATTTATAATTATTTTCAATTATTTATCAATTATTTATAATTAATTTCAATTATTTTCAATTATTTTCAATTATTTTCAATTATTTTCAATTATTTTCAATTATTTTCAATTATTTTCAATTATTTTCAATTATTTATCAATTATTTTCAATTATTTATAATTACTTTCAATTATTTTCAATTATTAATAAATTATTTATAATTGTATTCAATTATTTATAATTATTTTCAATTATTTTCAATTATTTTCAATTATTTTCAATTATTTTCAATTATTTTCACTTATTTATAATTATTTTCAATTATTTATAATTATTTAAATTATTTTCAATTATATTCAATTATTTATAGTTATTTTCAATTATTTATCAATTATTTATAATTAATTTAAATTATTTTAAATTATTTTCAATTATTTTCAATTATTTATAAATTATTTTCAATTATTTATAATTATTTTCTATTATTTTCAATTATTTTCAATTATTTTCAATTATTTTCAATTATTATCAATTATTTTCAATTATTTCCAATTATTTTCAATTATTTATCAATTATTTTCAATTATTTATAATTATTTTCAATTATTTTCAATGATTTTCAAATAATTATAAATTATTTTCAATTATTTATAATTATTTTCAATTATTTATAATTCTTATAAATTATTTTCAATTATTTTCAATTATTTTCAATTATTTATCAATTATTTTCAATTATTTATCATTATTTTCAATTATATTCAATTATTTTGAATTATTTTCAATTTTTTATCATTTATTTATAATTATTTTCAATTATTTTCAATTATTTTCAATTATTTTCAATTATTTTCAATTATTTATAATTATTTTCAATTATTTATCAATTATTTTCAATTATTCATAATTAATTTCAATTATTTTCAATTATTCATAATTAATTTAAATTATTTTCAATTATTTTCAATTATTTTCAATTCTTTTCAATTATTTTCAATTATTTTCAATTATTTTCAATTATTTTCAATTATTTTCAATTATTTATCAATTATTTTCAATTATTTATAATTATTTTCAATTATTTTCAATGATTTTCAATTATTTATAAATTATTTTCAATTATTTATAATTGTTTTCAATTATTTATAAATCTTTTAAATAATTTTCAATTATTTTCAATTATTTTCAATTATTTTCAATTATTTATCAATTATTTTCAATTATTTATCATTATTTTCAATTATTTTCAATTATTTTGAATTATTTTCAATTTTTTATCAATTATTTATAATTATTTTCAATTATTTATAATTATTTCAATTATTTTCAATTATTTTCAATTATTTATAATTATTTTCAATTATTTATAATTATTTTCAATTATTTATCAATTATTTATAATTAATTTCAATTATTTTCAATTATTTTCAATTATTTTCAATTATTTTCAATTATTTTCAATTATTTTCAATTATTTTCAATTATTTATCAATTATTTTCAATTATTTATAATTACTTTCAATTATTTTCAATTATTTATAAATTATTTATAATTGGATTCAATTATTTATAATTATTTTCAATTATTTTCAATTATTTTCAATTATTTTCAATTATTTTCAATTATTTTCACTTATTTATAATTATTTTCAATTATTAATAATTATTTCAATTATTTTCAATTATATTCAATTATTTATAGTTATTTTCAATTATTTATCAATTATTTATAATTAATTTAAATTATTTTCAATTATTTTCAATTATTTTCAATTATTTATAAATTATTTTCAATTATTTCTAATTATTTTCTATTATTTTCAATTATTTTCAATTATTTTCAATTATTTTCAATTATTATCAATTATTTTCAATTATTTCCAATTATTTTCAATTATTTATCAATTATTTTCAATTATTTATAATTATTTTCAATTATTTTCAATGATTTTCAAATAATTATAAATTATTTTCAATTATTTATAATTATTTTCAATTATTTATAATTCTTATAAATTATTTTCAATTATTTTCAATTATTTTCAATTATTTATCAATTATTTTCGATTATTTATCATTATTTTCAATTATATTCAATTATTTTGAATTATTTTCAATTTTTTATCAATTATTTATAATTATTTTCAATTATTTTCAATTATTTTCAATTATTTTCAATTATTTTCAATTATTTATAATTATTTTCAATTATTTATCAATTATTCATAATTAATTTCAATTATTTTCAATTATTCATAATTAATTTAAATTATTTTCAATTATTTTCAATTATTTTCAATTATTTTCAATTCTTTTCAATTATTTTCAATTATTTTCAATTATTTTCAATTATTTTCAATTATTTATCAATTATTTTCAATTATTTATAATTATTTTCAATTATTTTCAATGATTTTCAATTATTTATAAATTATTTTCAATTATTTATAATTGTTTTCAATTATTTATAAATCTTTTAAATAATTTTCAATTATTTTCAATTATTTTCAATTATTTTCAATTATTTATCAATTATTTTCAATTATTTATCATTATTTTCAATTATTTTCAATTATTTTGAATTATTTTTAATTTTTTATCAATTATTTATAATTATTTTCAATTATTTATAATTATTTCAATTATTTTCAATTATTTATAATTATTTTCAATTATTTATCAATTATTTATAATTAATGTCAATTATTTTCAATTATTTTCAATTATTTTCAATTATTTATAATTATTTCCAATTATTTATCAATTATTTTCAATTATTTTCAATTATTTTCAATTATTTATAATTATGTCCAATTATTTTCAATTATTTATAATTATTTTCAATTATTTATAATTATTTCAATTATTTTCAATTATTTTCAATTATTTTCAATTATTTTCAATCATTTATAATTATTTTCAATTATTTATCAATTATTTTCAATTATTCATAATTAATTTCAATTATTTTCAATTATTCATAATTAATTTCAATTATTTTCAATTATTCATAATTAATTTAAATTATTTTCAATTATTTTCAATTATTTTCAATTCTTTTCAATTATTTTCAATTATTTTCAATTATTTTCAATTATTTTCAATTATTTTCAATTATTTTCAATTATTTCCAATTATTTTCAATTATTTATAAATTATTTTCAATTATTTATAATTAATTTCAATTATTTTCAATGATTTTCAATTATTTATAAATTATTTTCAATTATTTATAATTATTTTCAATTATTTATCAATCTTTTAAATTATTTTCAATTATTTTCAATTATTTTCAATTATTTATCAATTATTTTCAATTATTTATCATTATTTTCAATTATTTTCAATTATTTTGAATTATTTTCAATTTTTTATCAATTATTTATAATTATTTTCAATTATTTATAATTATTTCAATTATTTCCAATTATTTATAATTATTTCAATTATTTTCAATTATTTTCAATTATTTATAATTATTTTCAATTATTTATAATTATTTCAATTATTTTCAATTATATTCAATTATTTATAATTATTTTCAATTATTTATCAATTATTTATAATTAATTTCAATTATTTTCAATTATTTTCAATTATTTTCAATTATTTATAAATTATTTTCAATTATTTATAATTATTTTCTATTATTTTCAATTATTTTCAATTATTTTCAATTATTTATAATTATTTTCAATTATTTTCAATTATTTTCAATTATTTATAATTATTTTCTATTATTTATCAGTTATTTTCAATTATTTTCAATTATTTTCAATTATTTATCAATTATTTTCAATTATTTATCAATTATTTTCAATTATTTATCAATTATTTTCAATTATTTTCAATTATTTATAATTATTTCCAATTATTTATCATTTATTTTCAATTATTTTCCATTATTTATAATTATTTCCAATTATTTTCCATTATTTATAATTATTTTCAATTATTTATAATTATTTTCAATTATTTTCAATTATTTTCAATTATTTTCATTTATTTTCAATTATTTTCAATTATTTCCAATTATTTTCAATTATTTATCAATTATTTTCAATTATTTATAATTATTTTCAGTTATTTTCAATGATTTTCAATTATTTATAAATTATTTTCCATTATTTATAATTATTTTCAATTATTTATAAATCTTTTAAATTATTTTCAATTATTTTCAACTATTTTCAATTATTTATCAATTATTTTCAATTATTTATCATTATTTTCAATTATTTTCAATTATTTTGAATTATTTTCAATTTTTTATCAATTATTTATAATTATTTTCAATTATTTATAATTATTTCAATTATTTTCAATTATTTTCAATTATTTATCAATTATTTATAATTAATTTCAATTATTTTCAATTATTTTCAATTATTTTCAATTATTTATAATTATTTCCAATTATTTTCAATTATTTTCAATTATTTTCAATTATTTATAATTATGTCCAATTATTTTCAATTATTTATAATTATTTTCAATTATTTATAATTATTTCAATTATTTTCAATTATATTCAATTATTTATAATTATTTTCAATTATTTATCAATTATTTATAATTAATTTCAATTATTTTCAATTATTTTCAATTATTTTCAATTATTTATAAACTATTTTCAATTATTTATAATTATTTTCAATTATTTTCATTATTTTCAATTATTTATAATTATTTTCAATTATTTTCATTTATTTTCAATTATCTATAATTATTTTCTATTATTTATCAGTTATTTTCAATTATTTTCAATTATTTTCAATTATTTATCAATTATTTTCAATTATTTATCAATTATTTTCAATTATTTTCAATTATTTATAATTATTTCCAATTATTTATCAATTATTTTCATTTATTTTCAATTATTTTCAATTATTCATAATTATTTCCAATTATTTTCAATTATTTATAATTATTTTCAATTATTTATAATTATTTATCAATTATTTTCAATTATTCATAATTAATTTCAATTATTTTCAATTATTCATAATTAATTTAAATTATTTTCAATTATTTTCAATTATTTTCAATTCTTTTCAATTATTTTCAATTATTTTCAATTATTTTCAATTATTTTCAATTATTTTCAATTATTTTCAATTATTTTCAATTATTTTCAATTATTTTCAATTATTTCCAATTATTTTCAATTATTTATCAATTATTTTCAATTATTTATAATTATTTTCAATTATTTTCAATGATTTTCAAATATTTATAAATTATTTTCAAGTATTTATAATTATTTTCAATTATTTATAATTCTTTTAAATTATTTTCAATTATTTTCAATTATTTTCAATTATTTATCAATTATATTCAATTATTTATCATTATTTTCAATTATTTTCAATTATTTTGAATTATTTTCAATTTTTTATCAATTATTTATAATTATTTTCAATTATTTTCAATTATTTTCAATTATTTTCAATTATTTATAATTATTTTCAATTATTTATCAATTATTTTCAATTATTCATAATTATTTTCAATTATTTATCAATTATTCATAATTAATTTAAATTATTTTCAATTATTTTCAATTATTTTCAATTCTTTTCAATTATTTTCAATTATTTTCAATTATTTTCAATTATTTTCAATTATTTTAAATTATTTTCAATTATTTCCAATTATTTTCAATTATTTATCAATTATTTTCAATTATTTATAATTATTTTCAATTATTTTCAATGATTTTCAATTATTTATAAATTATTTTCAATTATTTATAATTGTTTTCAATTATTTATAAATCTTTTAAATTATTTTCAATTATTTTCAATTATTTTCAATTATTTTCAATTATTTTCAATTATTTATCAATTATTTTCAATTATTTATAATTACTTTCAATTATTTTCAATTATTTATAAATTATTTATAATTGTTTTCAATTATTTATAATTATTTTCAATTATTTTCAATTATTTTCAATTATTTTCACTTATTTATAATTATTTTCAATTATTTTCAATTATTTATAATTTATTTTCAATTATTTTCAATTGTTTTCAATTATTTTCAATTATTTATCAATTATTTTCAATTATTTATAATTAATTTAAATTATTTTCATTTATTTTCAATTATTTTCAATTATTTATCAATTATTTTCAATTATTTATAATTATTTTCAATAATTTATCATTTATTTTCAATTATTTATAATTATTTTCAATAATTTATAATTCTTTTCAATTATTTTCAATTATTTTCATTTATTTTCAATTATTTTCAATTATTTTCAATTATTTTCAATTATTTTCAATTATTTTTAATTATTTGCAATTATTTTCAATTATTTTGAATTATTTATAATTATTTTCAATTATTTATCAATTATTTTCAATTATTCATAATTAATTTCAATTATTTTCAATTATTCATAATTAATTTAAATTATTTTCAATTATTTTCAATTATTTTCAATTCTTTTCAATTATTTTCAATTATTTTCAATTATTTTCAATTATTTTCAATTATTTTCAATTATTTTCAATTATTTTCCATTATTTTCAATTATTTTCAATTATTTCCAATTATTTTAATTATTTATCAATTATTTTCAATTATTTATAATTAATTTCAATTATTTTCAATGATTTTCAATTATTTATAAATTATTTTCAATTATTTATAATTATTTTCAATTATTTATAAATCTTTTAAATTATTTTCAATTATTTTCAATTATTTTCAATTATTTATCAATTATTTTCAATTATTTATCATTATTTTCAATTATTTTCAATTATTTTGAATTATTTTCAATTTTTTATCAATTATTTATAATTATTTTCAATTATTTATAATTATTTCAATTATTTTCAATTATTTATAATTATTTCAATTATTTTCAATTATTTTCAATTATTTATAATTATTTTCAATTATTTATCAATTATTTATAATTAATTTCAATTATTTTCAATTATTTTCAGTTATTTTCAATTATTTATAATTATTTCCAATTATTTATCAATTATTTTCAATTATTTTCAATTATTTTCAATTATTTATAATTATGTCCAATTATTTTCAATTATTTATAATTATTTTCAATTATTTATAATTATTTCAATTATTTTCAATTATATTCAATTGTTTATAATTATTTTCAATTATTTATCAATTATTTATAATTAATTTCAATTATTTTCAATTATTTTCAATTATTTTCAATTATTTATAAATTATTTTCAATTATTTATAATTATTTTCTATTATTTTCAATTATTTTCAATTATTTTCAATTATTTATAATTATTTTCAATTATTTTCAATTATTTTCAATTATTTATAATTATTTTCTATTATTTATCAGTTATTTTAAATTATTTTCAATTATTTTCAATTATTTTCAATTATTTATCAATTATTTTCAATTATTTATCATTATTTTCAATTATTTTCAATTATTTTGAATTATTTTCAATTTTTTATCAATTATTTATAATTATTTTCAATTATTTATAATTATTTCAATTATTTTCAATTATTTTCAATTATTTATAATTATTTTCAATTATTTATCAATTATTTATAATTAATTTCAATTATTTTCAATTATTTTCAATTATTTTCAATTATTTATAATTATGTCCAATTATTTTCAATTATTTTCAATTATTTTCAATTATTTATAATTATGTCCAATTATTTTCAATTATTTATAATTATTTTCAATTATTTATAATTATTTCAATTATTTATAATTATTTTCAATTATTTATCAATTATTTATAATTAATTTCAATTATTTTCAATTATTTTCAATTATTTTCAATTATTTATAAATTATTTTCAATTATTTATAATTATTTTCTATTATTTTCAATTATTTTCAATTATTTTCAATTATTTATAATTATTTTCAATTATTTTCAATTATTTATAATTATTTTCTATTATTTATCAGTTATTTTCAATTATTATCAATTATTTTCAATTATTTATCAATTATTTTCAATTATTTATCAATTATTTTCAATTATTTTCAATTATTTATAATTATTTCCAATTATTTATCAATTATTTTCATTTATTTTCAATTATTTTCAATTATTCATAATTATTTCCAATTATGTTCAATTATTTATAATTATTTTCAATTATTTATAATTATTTACCAATTATTTTCAATTATTCATAATTAATTCCAATTATTTTCAATTATTCATAATTAATTTAAATTATTTTAAATTATTTTCAATTATTTTCAATTATTTTCAATTATTTTCAATTATTTTCAATGATTTTCAAATATTTATAAATTATTTTCAATTATTTATAATTATTTTCAATTATTTATAATTCTTTTCAATTATTTTCAATTATTTTCAATTATTTATCAATTATTTTGAATTATTTATCATTATTTTCAATTATTTTCAATTATTTTGAATTATTTTCAATTTTTTATCAATTATTTATAATTATTTTCAATTATTTATAATTATTTCAATTATTTTCAATTATTTATAATTATTTCAATTATTTTCAATTATTTTCAATTATTTATAATTATTTTCAATTATTTATCAATTATTTATAATTAATTTCAATTATTTTCAATTATTTTCAGTTATTTTCAATTATTTATAATTATTTCCAATTATTTATCAATTATTTTCAATTATTTTCAATTATTTTCAATTATTTATAATTATGTCCAATTATTTTCAATTATTTATAATTATTTTCAATTATTTATAATTATTTTCAATTATTTATAATTATTTCAATTATTTTCAATTATATTCAATTGTTTATAATTATTTTCAATTATTTATCAATTATTTATAATTAATTTCAATTATTTTCAATTATTTTCAATTATTTTCAATTATTTATAAATTATTTTCAATTATTTATAATTATTTTCTATTATTTTCAATTATTTTCAATTATTTTCAATTATTTATAATTATTTTCAATTATTTTCAATTATTTTCAATTATTTATAATTATTTTCTATTATTTATCAGTTATTTTAAATTATTTTCAATTATTTTCAATTATTTTCAATTATTTATCAATTATTTTCAATTATTTATCATTATTTTCAATTATTTTCAATTATTTTGAATTATTTTCAATTTTTTATCAATTATTTATAATTATTTTCAATTATTTATAATTATTTCAATTATTTTCAATTATTTTCAATTATTTATAATTATTTTCAATTATTTATCAATTATTTATAATTAATTTCAATTATTTTCAATTATTTTCAATTATTTTCAATTATTTATAATTATGTCCAATTATTTTCAATTATTTTCAATTATTTTCAATTATTTATAATTATGTCCAATTATTTTCAATTATTTATAATTATTTTCAATTATTTATAATTATTTCAATTATTTTCAATTATATTCAATTATTTATAATTATTTTCAAATATTTATCAATTATTTATAATTAATTTCAATTATTTTCAATTACTTTCAATTATTTATAAATTATTTTCAATTATTTATAATTATTTTCTATTATTTTCAATTATTTTCAATTATTTTCAATTATTTATAATTATTTTCAATTATTTTCAATTATTTTCAATTATTTATAATTATTTTCTATTATTTATCAGTTATTTTCAATTATTATCAATTATTTTCAATTATTTATCAATTATTTTCAATTATTTATCAATTATTTTCAATTATTTTCAATTATTTATAATTATTTCCAATTATTTATCAATTATTTTCATTTATTTTCAATTATTTTCAATTATTCATAATTATTTCCAATTATGTTCAATTATTTTCAATTATTTATAAATTATTTATAATTGTTTTCAATTATTTATAATTATTTTCAATTATTTTCAATTATTTTCAATTATTTTCACTTATTTATAATTATTTTCAATTATTTTCAATTATTTATAATTTATTTTCAATTATTTTCAATTGTTTTCAATTATTTTCAATTATTTATCAATTATTTTCAATTATTTATAATTAATTTAAATTATTTTCATTTATTTTCAATTATTTTCAATTATTTATCAATTATTTTCAATTATTTATAATTATTTTCAATAATTTATCATTTATTTTCAATTATTTATAATTATTTTCAATAATTTATAATTCTTTTCAATTATTTTCAATTATTTTCATTTATTTTCAATTATTTTCAATTATTTTCAATTATTTTCAATTATTTTCAATTATTTTTAATTATTTGCAATTATTTTCAATTATTTTGAATTATTTATAATTATTTTCAATTATTTATCAATTATTTTCAATTATTCATAATTAATTTCAATTATTTTCAATTATTCATAATTAATTTAAATTATTTTCAATTATTTTCAATTATTTTCAATTATTTTCAATTCTTTTCAATTATTTTCAATTATTTTCAATTATTTTCAATTATTTTCAATTATTTTCAATTATTTTCAATTATTTTCCATTATTTTCAATTATTTTCAATTATTTCCAATTATTTTCAATTATTTATCAATTATTTTCAATTATTTATAATTAATTTCAATTATTTTCAATGATTTTCAATTATTTATAAATTATTTTCAATTATTTATAATTATTTTCAATTATTTATAAATCTTTTAAATTATTTTCAATTATTTTCAATTATTTTCAATTATTTATCAATTATTTTCAATTATTTATCATTATTTTCAATTATTTTCAATTATTTTGAATTATTTTCAATTTTTTATCAATTATTTATAATTATTTTCAATTATTTATAATTATTTCAATTATTTTCAATTATTTATAATTATTTCAATTATTTTCAATTATTTTCAATTATTTATAATTATTTTCAATTATTTATCAATTATTTATAATTAATTTCAATTATTTTCAATTATTTTCAGTTATTTTCAATTATTTATAATTATTTCCAATTATTTATCAATTATTTTCAATTATTTTCAATTATTTTCAATTATTTATAATTATGTCCAATTATTTTCAATTATTTATAATTATTTTCAATTATTTATAATTATTTTCAATTATTTATAATTATTTCAATTATTTTCAATTATATTCAATTGTTTATAATTATTTTCAATTATTTATCAATTATTTATAATTAATTTCAATTATTTTCAATTATTTTCAATTATTTTCAATTATTTATAAATTATTTTCAATTATTTATAATTATTTTCTATTATTTTCAATTATTTTCAATTATTTTCAATTATTTATAATTATTTTCAATTATTTTCAATTATTTTCAATTATTTATAATTATTTTCTATTATTTATCAGTTATTTTAAATTATTTTCAATTATTTTCAATTATTTTCAATTATTTATCAATTATTTTCAATTATTTATCATTATTTTCAATTATTTTCAATTATTTTGAATTATTTTCAATTTTTTATCAATTATTTATAATTATTTTCAATTATTTATAATTATTTCAATTATTTTCAATTATTTTCAATTATTTATAATTATTTTCAATTATTTATCAATTATTTATAATTAATTTCAATTATTTTCAATTATTTTCAATTATTTTCAATTATTTATAATTATGTCCAATTATTTTCAATTATTTTCAATTATTTTCAATTATTTATAATTATGTCCAATTATTTTCAATTATTTATAATTATTTTCAATTATTTATAATTATTTCAATTATTTTCAATTATATTCAATTATTTAAAATTATTTTCAAATATTTATCAATTATTTATAATTAATTTCAATTATTTTCAATTACTTTCAATTATTTATAAATTATTTTCAATTATTTATAATTATTTTCTATTATTTTCAATTATTTTCAATTATTTTCAATTATTTATAATTATTTTCAATTATTTTCAATTATTTTTAATTATTTGCAATTATTTTCAATTATTTTGAATTATTTATAATTATTTTCAATTATTTATCAATTATTTTCAATTATTCATAATTAATTTCAATTATTTTCAATTATTCATAATTAATTTAAATTATTTTCAATTATTTTCAATTCTTTTCAATTATTTTCAATTATTTTCAATTATTTTCAATTATTTTCAATTATTTTCAATTATTTTCAATTATTTTCCATTATTTTCAATTATTTTCAATTATTTCCAATTATTTTCAATTATTTATCAATTATTTTCAATTATTTATAATTAATTTCAATTATTTTCAATGATTTTCAATTATTTATAAATTATTTTCAATTATTTATAATTATTTTCAATTATTTATAAATCTTTTAAATTATTTTCAATTATTTTCAATTATTTTCAATTATTTATCAATTATTTTCAATTATTTATCATTATTTTCAATTATTTTCAATTATTTTGAATTATTTTCAATTTTTTATCAATTATTTATAATTATTTTCAATTATTTATAATTATTTCAATTATTTTCAATTATTTATAATTATTTCAATTATTTTCAATTATTTTCAATTATTTATAATTATTTTCAATTATTTATCAATTATTTATAATTAATTTCAATTATTTTCAATTATTTTCAGTTATTTTCAATTATTTATAATTATTTCCAATTATTTATCAATTATTTTCAATTATTTTCAATTATTTTCAATTATTTATAATTATGTCCAATTATTTTCAATTATTTATAATTATTTTCAATTATTTATAATTATTTCAATTATTTTCAATTATATTCAATTGTTTATAATTATTTTCAATTATTTATCAATTATTTATAATTAATTTCAATTATTTTCAATTATTTTCAATTATTTTCAATTATTTATAAATTATTTTCAATTATTTATAATTATTTTCTATTATTTTCAATTATTTTCAATTATTTTCAATTATTTATAATTATTTTCAATTATTTTCAATTATTTTCAATTATTTATAATTATTTTCTATTATTTATCAGTTATTTTAAATTATTTTCAATTATTTTCAATTATTTTCAATTATTTATCAATTATTTTCAATTATTTATCATTATTTTCAATTATTTTCAATTATTTTGAATTATTTTCAATTTTTTATCAATTATTTATAATTATTTTCAATTATTTATAATTATTTCAATTATTTTCAATTATTTTCAATTATTTATAATTATTTTCAATTATTTATCAATTATTTATAATTAATTTCAATTATTTTCAATTATTTTCAATTATTTTCAATTATTTATAATTATGTCCAATTATTTTCAATTATTTTCAATTATTTTCAATTATTTATAATTATGTCCAATTATTTTCAATTATTTATAATTATTTTCAATTATTTATAATTATTTCAATTATTTATAATTATTTTCAATTATTTATCAATTATTTATAATTAATTTCAATTATTTTCAATTATTTTCAATTATTTTCAATTATTTATAAATTATTTTCAATTATTTATAATTATTTTCTATTATTTTCAATTATTTTCAATTATTTTCAATTATTTATAATTATTTTCAATTATTTTCAATTATTTATAATTATTTTCTATTATTTATCAGTTATTTTCAATTATTATCAATTATTTTCAATTATTTATCAATTATTTTCAATTATTTATCAATTATTTTCAATTATTTTCAATTATTTATAATTATTTCCAATTATTTATCAATTATTTTCATTTATTTTCAATTATTTTCAATTATTCATAATTATTTCCAATTATGTTCAATTATTTATAATTATTTTCAATTATTTATAATTATTTACCAATTATTTTCAATTATTCATAATTAATTCCAATTATTTTCAATTATTCATAATTAATTTAAATTATTTTAAATTATTTTCAATTATTTTCAATTATTTTCAATTATTTTCAATTATTTTCAATGATTTTCAAATATTTATAAATTATTTTCAATTATTTATAATTATTTTCAATTATTTATAATTCTTTTAAATTATTTTCAATTATTTTCAATTATTTTCAATTATTTATCAATTATTTTGAATTATTTATCATTATTTTCAATTATTTTCAATTATTTTGAATTATTTTCAATTTTTTATCAATTATTTATAATTATTTTCAATTATTTATAATTATTTCAATTATTTTCAATTATTTATAATTATTTCAATTATTTTCAATTATTTTCAATTATTTATAATTATTTTCAATTATTTATCAATTATTTATAATTAATTTCAATTATTTTCAATTATTTTCAGTTATTTTCAATTATTTATAATTATTTCCAATTATTTATCAATTATTTTCAATTATTTTCAATTATTTTCAATTATTTATAATTATGTCCAATTATTTTCAATTATTTATAATTATTTTCAATTATTTATAATTATTTCAATTATTTTCAATTATATTCAATTGTTTATAATTATTTTCAATTATTTATCAATTATTTATAATTAATTTCAATTATTTTCAATTATTTATAAATTATTTTCAATTATTTATAATTATTTTCTATTATTTTCAATTATTTTCAATTATTTTCAATTATTTATAATTATTTTCAATTATTTTCAATTATTTTCAATTATTTATAATTATTTTCTATTATTTATCAGTTATTTTAAATTATTTTCAATTATTTTAAATTATTTTCAATTATTTTCAATTATTTTCAATTATTTATCAATTATTTTCAATTATTTATCATTATTTTCAATTATTTTCAATTATTTTGAATTATTTTCAATTTTTTATCAATTATTTATAATTATTTTCAATTATTTATAATTATTTCAATTATTTTCAATTATTTTCAATTATTTATAATTATTTTCAATTATTTATCAATTATTTATAATTAATTTCAATTATTTTCAATTATTTTCAATTATTTTCAATTATTTATAATTATGTCCAATTATTTTCAATTATTTTCAATTATTTTCAATTATTTATAATTATGTCCAATTATTTTCAATTATTTATAATTATTTTCAATTATTTATAATTATTTCAATTATTTTCAATTATATTCAATTATTTATAATTATTTTCAATTATTTATCAATTATTTATAATTAATTTCAATTATTTTCAATTATTTTCAATTATTTATAAATTATTTTCAATTATTTATAATTATTTTCTATTATTTTCAATTATTTTCAATTATTTTCAATTATTTATAATTATTTTCAATTATTTTCAATTATTTTCAATTATTTATAATTATTTTCTATTATTTATCAGTTATTTTCAATTATTATCAATTATTTTCAATTATTTATCAATTATTTTCAATTATTTATCAATTATTTTCAATTATTTTCAATTATTTATAATTATTTCCAATTATTTATCAATTATTTTCATTTATTTTCAATTATTTTCAATTATTCATAATTATTTCCAATTATGTTCAATTATTTATAATTATTTTCAATTATTTATAATTATTTACCAATTATTTTCAATTATTCATAATTAATTCCAATTATTTTCAATTATTCATAATTAATTTAAATTATTTTAAATTATTTTCAATTATTTTCAATTATTTTCAATTATTTTCAATTATTTTCAATTATTTTCAATTATTTTCAATTATTTTCAATTATTTTCAATTATTTCCAATTATTTTCAATTATTTATCAATTATTTTCAATTATTTATAATTATTTTCAATTATTTTCAATGATTTTCAAATATTTATAAATTATTTTCAATTATTTATAATTATTTTCAATTATTTATAATTCTTTTAAATTATTTTCAATTATTTTCAATTATTTTCAATTATTTATCAATTATTTTGAATTATTTATCATTATTTTCAATTATTTTCAATTATTTTGAATTATTTTCAATTTTTTATCAATTATTTATAATTATTTTCAATTATTTTCAATTATTTTCAATTATTTATAATTATTTTCAATTATTTATCAATTATTTTCAATTATTCATAATTAATTTAAATTATTTTCAATTATTCATAATTAATTTAAATTATTTTCAATTATTCATAATTAATTTAAATTATTTTCAATTCTTTTCAATTATTTTCAATTATTTTCAATTATTTTCAATTATTTTCAATTATTTTCAATTATTTTCAATTATTTTCAATTATTTTCAATTATTTTCAATTATTTTCAATTATTTCCAATTATTTTCAATTATTTATCAATTATTTTCAATTATTTATAATTATTTTCAATTATTTTCAATGATTTTCAATTATTTATAAATTATTTTCAATTATTTATAATTGTTTTCAATTATTTATAAATCTTGTAAATTATTTTCAATTTTTTTCAATTATTTTCAATTATTTATCAATTATATTCAATTATTTATCATTATTTTCAATTATTTTCAATTATTTTGAATTATTTTCAATTTTTTATCAATTATTTATAATATTTTCAATTATTTTCAATTATTTTCAATTATTTTCAATTATTTATAATTATTTTCAATTATTTATCAATTATTTTCAATTATTCATAATTATTTTCAATTATTTATCAATTATTCATAATTAATTTAAATTATTTTCAATTATTTTCAATTATTTTCAATTCTTTTCAATTATTTTCAATTATTTTCAATTATTTTCAATTATTTATAATTATTTTCAATTATTTTCAATGATTTTCAATTATTTATAAATTATTTTCAATTATTTATAATTGTTTTCAATTATTTATAAATCTTGTAAATTATTTTCAATTTTTTTCAATTATTTTCAATTATTTATCAATTATATTCAATTATTTATCATTATTTTCAATTATTTTCAATTATTTTGAATTATTTTCAATTTTTTATCAATTATTTATAATTATTTTCAATTATTTTCAATTATTTTCAATTATTTTCAATTATTTTCAATTATTTATAATTATTTTCAATTATTTATCAATTATTTTCAATTATTCATAATTATTTTCAATTATTTATCAATTATTCATAATTAATTTAAATTATTTTCAATTATTTTCAATTATTTTCAATTCTTTTCAATTATTTTCAATTATTTTCAATTATTTTCAATTATTTTCAATTATTTTCAATTATTTTCAATTATTTCCAATTATTTTCATTTATTTATCAATTATTTTCAATTATTTATAATTATTTTCAATTATTTTCAATGATTTTCAATTATTTATAAATTATTTTCAATTATTTATAATTGTTTTCAATTATTTATAAATCTTTTCAATTATTTTCAATTATTTTCAATTATTTTCAATTATTTTCAATTATTTTCAATTATTTATCAATTATTTTCAATTATTTATAATTACTTTCAATTATTTTCAATTATTTATAAATTATTTATAATTGTTTTCAATTATTTATAATTATTTTCAATTATTTTCAATTATTTTCAATTATTTTCACTTATTTATAATTATTTTCAATTATTTTCAATTATTTATAATTTATTTTCAATTATTTTCAATTATTTTCAATTATTTTCAATTATTTATCAATTATTTTCAATTATTTATAATTAATTTAAATTATTTTCATTTATTTTCAATTATTTTCAATTATTTATCAATTATTTTCAATTATTTATAATTATTTTCAATAATTTATCATTTATTTTCAATTATTTATAATTATTTTCAATAATTTATAATTATTTTCAATTATTTATCAATTATTTTCAATTATTCATAATTAATTTAAATTATTTTCAATTATTCATAATTAATTTAAATTATTTTCAATTATTCATAATTAATTTAAATTATTTTCAATTCTTTTCAATTATTTTCAATTATTTTCAATTATTTTCAATTATTTTCAATTATTTTCAATTATTTTCAATTATTTTCAATTATTTTCAATTATTTTCAATTATTTTCAATTATTTTCAATTATTTCCAATTATTTTCAATTATTTATCAATTATTTTCAATTATTTATAATTATTTTCAATTATTTTCAATGATTTTCAATTATTTATAAATTATTTTCAATTATTTATAATTGTTTTCAATTATTTATAAATCTTGTAAATTATTTTCAATTTTTTTCAATTATTTTCAATTATTTATCAATTATATTCAATTATTTATCATTATTTTCAATTATTTTCAATTATTTTGAATTATTTTCAATTTTTTATCAATTATTTATAATTATTTTCAATTATTTTCAATTATTTTCAATTATTTTCAATTATTTATAATTATTTTCAATTATTTATCAATTATTTTCAATTATTCATAATTATTTTCAATTATTTATCAATTATTCATAATTAATTTAAATTATTTTCAATTATTTTCAATTATTTTCAATTCTTTTCAATTATTTTCAATTATTTTCAATTATTTTCAATTATTTATAATTATTTTCAATTATTTTCAATGATTTTCAATTATTTATAAATTATTTTCAATTATTTATAATTGTTTTCAATTATTTATAAATCTTGTAAATTATTTTCAATTTTTTTCAATTATTTTCAATTATTTATCAATTATATTCAATTATTTATCATTATTTTCAATTATTTTCAATTATTTTGAATTATTTTCAATTTTTTATCAATTATTTATAATTATTTTCAATTATTTTCAATTATTTTCAATTATTTTCAATTATTTATAATTATTTTCAATTATTTATCAATTATTTTCAATTATTCATAATTATTTTCAATTATTTATCAATTATTCATAATTAATTTAAATTATTTTCAATTATTTTCAATTATTTTCAATTCTTTTCAATTATTTTCAATTATTTTCAATTATTTTCAATTATTTTCAATTATTTCCAATTATTTTCAATTATTTATCAATTATTTTCAATTATTAATAATTATTTTCAATTATTTTCAATGATTTTCAATTATTTATAAATTATTTTCAATTATTTATAATTGTTTTCAATTATTTATAAATCTTTTCAATTATTTTCAATTATTTTCAATTATTTTCAATTATTTTCAATTATTTTCAATTATTTATCAATTATTTTCAATTATTTATAATTACTTTCAATTATTTTCAATTATTTATAAATTATTTATAATTGTTTTCAATTATTTATAATTATTTTCAATTATTTTCAATTATTTTCAATTATTTTCACTTATTTATAATTATTTTCAATTATTTTCAATTATTTATAATTTATTTTCAATTATTTTCAATTATTTTCAATTATTTTCAATTATTTATCAATTATTTTCAATTATTTATAATTAATTTAAATTATTTTCATTTATTTTCAATTATTTTCAATTATTTATCAATTATTTTCAATTATTTATAATTATTTTCAATAATTTATCATTTATTTTCAATTATTTATAATTATTTTCAATAATTTATAATTATTTTCAATTATTTTCAATGATTTTCAATTATTTATAAATTATTTTCAATTATTTATAATTGTTTTCAATTATTTATAAATCTTGTAAATTATTTTCAATTTTTTTCAATTATTTTCAATTATTTATCAATTATATTCAATTATTTATCATTATTTTCAATTATTTTCAATTATTTTGAATTATTTTCAATTTTTTATCAATTATTTATAATTATTTTCAATTATTTTCAATTATTTTCAATTATTTTCAATTATTTATAATTATTTTCAATTATTTATCAATTATTTTCAATTATTCATAATTATTTTCAATTATTTATCAATTATTCATAATTAATTTAAATTATTTTCAATTATTTTCAATTATTTTCAATTCTTTTCAATTATTTTCAATTATTTTCAATTATTTTCAATTATTTATAATTATTTTCAATTATTTTCAATGATTTTCAATTATTTATAAATTATTTTCAATTATTTATAATTGTTTTCAATTATTTATAAATCTTGTAAATTATTTTCAATTTTTTTCAATTATTTTCAATTATTTATCAATTATATTCAATTATTTATCATTATTTTCAATTATTTTCAATTATTTTGAATTATTTTCAATTTTTTATCAATTATTTATAATTATTTTCAATTATTTTCAATTATTTTCAATTATTTTCAATTATTTATAATTATTTTCAATTATTTATCAATTATTTTCAATTATTCATAATTATTTTCAATTATTTATCAATTATTCATAATTAATTTAAATTATTTTCAATTATTTTCAATTATTTTCAATTCTTTTCAATTATTTTCAATTATTTTCAATTATTTTCAATTATTTTCAATTATTTTCAATTATTTTCAATTATTTCCAATTATTTTCATTTATTTATCAATTATTTTCAATTATTTATAATTATTTTCAATTATTTTCAATGATTTTCAATTATTTATAAATTATTTTCAATTATTTATAATTGTTTTCAATTATTTATAAATCTTTTCAATTATTTTCAATTATTTTCAATTATTTTCAATTATTTTCAATTATTTTCAATTATTTATCAATTATTTTCAATTATTTATAATTACTTTCAATTATTTTCAATTATTTATAAATTATTTATAATTGTTTTCAATTATTTATAATTATTTTCAATTATTTTCAATTATTTTCAATTATTTTCACTTATTTATAATTATTTTCAATTATTTTCAATTATTTATAATTTATTTTCAATTATTTTCAATTATTTTCAATTATTTTCAATTATTTATCAATTATTTTCAATTATTTATAATTAATTTAAATTATTTTCATTTATTTTCAATTATTTTCAATTATTTATCAATTATTTTCAATTATTTATAATTATTTTCAATAATTTATCATTTATTTTCAATTATTTATAATTATTTTCAATAATTTATAATTATTTTCAATTATTTATCAATTATTTTCAATTATTCATAATTAATTTAAATTATTTTCAATTATTCATAATTAATTTAAATTATTTTCAATTATTCATAATTAATTTAAATTATTTTCAATTCTTTTCAATTATTTTCAATTATTTTCAATTATTTTCAATTATTTTCAATTATTTTCAATTATTTTCAATTATTTTCAATTATTTTCAATTATTTTCAATTATTTTCAATTATTTTCAATTATTTCCAATTATTTTCAATTATTTATCAATTATTTTCAATTATTTATAATTATTTTCAATTATTTTCAATGATTTTCAATTATTTATAAATTATTTTCAATTATTTATAATTGTTTTCAATTATTTATAAATCTTGTAAATTATTTTCAATTTTTTTCAATTATTTTCAATTATTTATCAATTATATTCAATTATTTATCATTATTTTCAATTATTTTCAATTATTTTGAATTATTTTCAATTTTTTATCAATTATTTATAATTATTTTCAATTATTTTCAATTATTTTCAATTATTTTCAATTATTTATAATTATTTTCAATTATTTATCAATTATTTTCAATTATTCATAATTATTTTCAATTATTTATCAATTATTCATAATTAATTTAAATTATTTTCAATTATTTTCAATTATTTTCAATTCTTTTCAATTATTTTCAATTATTTTCAATTATTTTCAATTATTTATAATTATTTTCAATTATTTTCAATGATTTTCAATTATTTATAAATTATTTTCAATTATTTATAATTGTTTTCAATTATTTATAAATCTTGTAAATTATTTTCAATTTTTTTCAATTATTTTCAATTATTTATCAATTATATTCAATTATTTATCATTATTTTCAATTATTTTCAATTATTTTGAATTATTTTCAATTTTTTATCAATTATTTATAATTATTTTCAATTATTTTCAATTATTTTCAATTATTTTCAATTATTTATAATTATTTTCAATTATTTATCAATTATTTTCAATTATTCATAATTATTTTCAATTATTTATCAATTATTCATAATTAATTTAAATTATTTTCAATTATTTTCAATTATTTTCAATTCTTTTCAATTATTTTCAATTATTTTCAATTATTTTCAATTATTTTCAATTATTTCCAATTATTTTCAATTATTTATCAATTATTTTCAATTATTTATAATTATTTTCAATTATTTTCAATGATTTTCAATTATTTATAAATTATTTTCAATTATTTATAATTGTTTTCAATTATTTATAAATCTTTTCAATTATTTTCAATTATTTTCAATTATTTTCAATTATTTTCAATTATTTTCAATTATTTATCAATTATTTTCAATTATTTATAATTACTTTCAATTATTTTCAATTATTTATAAATTATTTATAATTGTTTTCAATTATTTATAATTATTTTCAATTATTTTCAATTATTTTCAATTATTTTCACTTATTTATAATTATTTTCAATTATTTTCAATTATTTATAATTTATTTTCAATTATTTTCAATTATTTTCAATTATTTTCAATTATTTATCAATTATTTTCAATTATTTATAATTAATTTAAATTATTTTCATTTATTTTCAATTATTTTCAATTATTTATCAATTATTTTCAATTATTTATAATTATTTTCAATAATTTATCATTTATTTTCAATTATTTATAATTATTTTCAATAATTTATAATTATTTTCAATTATTTTCAATGATTTTCAATTATTTATAAATTATTTTCAATTATTTATAATTGTTTTCAATTATTTATAAATCTTGTAAATTATTTTCAATTTTTTTCAATTATTTTCAATTATTTATCAATTATATTCAATTATTTATCATTATTTTCAATTATTTTCAATTATTTTGAATTATTTTCAATTTTTTATCAATTATTTATAATTATTTTCAATTATTTTCAATTATTTTCAATTATTTTAAATTATTTATAATTATTTTCAATTATTTATCAATTATTTTCAATTATTCATAATTATTTTCAATTATTTATCAATTATTCATAATTAATTTAAATTATTTTCAATTATTTTCAATTATTTTCAATTCTTTTCAATTATTTTCAATTATTTTCAATTATTTTCAATTATTTATAATTATTTTCAATTATTTTCAATGATTTTCAATTATTTATATATTATTTTCAATTATTTATAATTGTTTTCAATTATTTATAAATCTTGTAAATTATTTTCAATTTTTTTCAATTATTTTCAATTATTTATCAATTATATTCAATTATTTATCATTATTTTCAATTATTTTCAATTATTTTGAATTATTTTCAATTTTTTATCAATTATTTATAATTATTTTCAATTATTTTCAATTATTTTCAATTATTTTCAATTATTTATAATTATTTTCAATTATTTATCAATTATTTTCAATTATTCATAATTATTTTCAATTATTTATCAATTATTCATAATTAATTTAAATTACTTTCAATTATTTTCAATTATTTTCAATTCTTTTCAATTATTTTCAATTATTTTCAATTATTTTCAATTATTTTCAATTATTTTCAATTATTTTCAATTATTTCCAATTATTTTCAATTATTTATCAATTATTTTCAATTATTTATAATTATTTTCAATTATTTTCAATGATTTTCAATTATTTATAAATTATTTTCAATTATTTATAATTGTTTTCAATTATTTATAAATCTTTTCAATTATTTTCAATTATTTTCAATTATTTTCAATTATTTTCAATTATTTTCAATTATTTATCAATTATTTTCAATTATTTATAATTACTTTCAATTATTTTCAATTATTTATAAATTATTTATAATTGTTTTCAATTATTTATAATTATTTTCAATTATTTTCAATTATTTTCAATTATTTTCACTTATTTATAATTATTTTCAATTATTTTCAATTATTTATAATTTATTTTCAATTATTTTCAATTATTTTCAATTATTTTCAATTATTTATCAATTATTTTCAATTATTTATAATTAATTTAAATTATTTTCATTTATTTTCAATTATTTTCAATTATTTATCAATTATTTTCAATTATTTATAATTATTTTCAATAATTTATCATTTATTTTCAATTATTTATAATTATTTTCAATAATTTATAATTCTTTTCAATTATTTTCAATTATTTTCATTTATTTTCAATTATTTTCAATTATTTTCAATTATTTATAATTATTTTCAATTATTTTCAATTATTTTCAATTATTTTCAATTATTTATAATTATTTTCAATTATTTATCAATTATTTTCAATTATTCATAATTAATTTAAATTATTTTCAATTATTCATAATTAATTTAAATTATTTTCAATTCTTTTCAATTATTTTCAATTATTTTCAATTATTTTCAATTATTTTCAATTATTTTCAATTATTTTCAATTATTTTCAATTATTTTCAATTATTTTCAATTATTTCCAATTATTTTCAATTATTTATCAATTATTTTCAATTATTTATAATTATTTTCAATTATTTACAATGATTTTCAATTATTTATAAATTATTTTCAATTATTTATAATTGTTTTCAATTATTTATAAATCTTGTAAATTATTTTCAATTTTTTTCAATTATTTTCAATTATTTATCAATTATATTCAATTATTTATCATTATTTTGAATTATTTTCAATTATTTTGAATTATTTTCAATTTTTTATCAATTATTTATAATTATTTTCAATTATTTTCAATTATTTTCAATTATTTTCAATTATTTATAATTATTTTCAATTATTTATCAATTATTTTCAATTATTCATAATTATTTTCAATTATTTATCAATTATTCATAATTAATTTAAATTATTTTCAATTATTTTCAATTATTTTCAATTCTTTTCAATTATTATCAATTATTTTCAATTATTTTCAATTATTTATAATTATTTTCAATTATTTTCAATGATTTTCAATTATTTATAAATTATTTTCAATTATTTATAATTGTTTTCAATTATTTATAAATCTTGTAAATTATTTTCAATTTTTTTCAATTATTTTCAATTATTTATCAATTATATTCAATTATTTATCATTATTTTCAATTATTTTCAATTATTTTGAATTATTTTCAATTTTTTATCAATTATTTATAATTATTTTCAATTATTTTCAATTATTTTCAATTATTTTCAATTATTTTCAATTATTTATAATTATTTTCAATTATTTATCAATTATTTTCAATTATTCATAATTATTTTCAATTATTTATCAATTATTCATAATTAATTTAAATTATTTTCAATTATTTTCAATTATTTTCAATTATTTTCAATTATTTTCAATTATTTTCAATTATTTTCAATTATTTTCAATTATTTTCAATTATTTTCAATTATTTCCAATTATTTTCAATTATTTATGAATTATTTTCAATTATTTATAATTATTTTCAATTATTTTCAATGATTTTCAATTATTTATAAATTATTTTCAATTATTTATAATTGTTTTCAATTATTTATAAATCTTTTCAATTATTTTCAATTATTTTCAATTATTTTCAATTATTTTCAATTATTTTCAATTATTTATCAATTATTTTCAATTATTTATAATTACTTTCAATTATTTTCAATTATTTATAAATTATTTATAATTGTTTTCAATTATTTATAATTATTTTCAATTATTTTCAATTATTTTCAATTATTTTCAATTATTTATCAATTATTTATAATTAATTTAAATTATTTTCATTTATTTTCAATTATTTTCAATTATTTATCAATTATTTTCAATTATTTTTAATTATTTTCAATAATTTATCATTTATTTTCAATTATTTATAATTATTTTAAATAATTTATAATTCTTTTCAATTATTTTCAATTATTTTCATTTATTTTCAATTATTTTCAATTATTTTCAATTATTTTCAATTATTTATAATTATTTGCAATTATTTTCAATTATTTTCAATTATTTATAATTATTTTCAATTATTTATCAATTATTTTCAATTATTCATAATTAATTTCAATTATTTTCAATTATTCATAATTAATTTAAATTATTTTCAATTATTTTCAATTATTTTCAATTCTTTTCAATTATTTTCAATTATTTTCAATTATTTTCAATTATTTTCAATTATTTTCCATTATTTTCAATTATTTTCAATTATTTCCAATTATTTTCAATTATTTATCAATTATTTTCAATTATTTATAATTAATTTCAATTATTTTCAATGATTTTCAATTATTTATAAATTATTTTCAATTATTTATAATTATTTTCAATTATTTATAAATCTTTTAAATTATTTTCAATTATTTTCAATTATTTTCAATTATTTATCAATTATTTTCAATTATTTATCATTATTTTCAATTATTTTCAATTATTTTGAATTATTTTCAATTTTTTATCAATTATTTATAATTATTTTCAATTATTTATAATTATTTCAATTATTTTCAATTATTTATAATTATTTCAATTATTTTCAATTATTTTCAATTATTTATAATTATTTTCAATTATTTATCAATTATTTATAATTAATTTCAATTATTTTCAATTATTTTCAGTTATTTTCAATTATTTATAATTATTTCCAATTATTTATCAATTATTTTCAATTATTTTCAATTATTTTCAATTATTTATAATTATGTCCAATTATTTTCAATTATTTATAATTATTTTCAATTATTTATAATTATTTCAATTATTTTCAATTATATTCAATTGTTTATAATTATTTTCAATTATTTATCAATTATTTATAATTAATTTCAATTATTTTCAATTATTTTCAATTATTTTCAATTATTTATCATTATTTTCAATTATTTTCAATTATTTTGAATTATTTTCAATTTTTTATCAATTATTTATAATTATTTTCAATTATTTATAATTATTTCAATTATTTTCAATTATTTTCAATTATTTATAATTATTTTCAATTATTTATCAATTATTTATAATTAATTTCAATTATTTTCAATTATTTTCAATTATTTTCAATTATTTATAATAATTTTCTATTATTTATCAGTTATTTTCAATTATTATCAATTATTTTCAATTATTTATCAATTATTTTCAATTATTTATCAATTATTTTCAATTATTTTCAATTATTTATAATTATTTCCAATTATTTATCAATTATTTTCATTTATTTTCAATTATTTTCAATTATTCATAATTATTTCCAATTATGTTCAATTATTTATAATTATTTTCAATTATTTATAATTATTTACCAATTATTTTCAATTATTCATAATTAATTCCAATTATTTTCAATTATTCATAATTAATTTAAATTATTTTAAATTATTTTAAATTATTTTCAATTCTTTTCAATTATTTTCAATTATTTTCAATTATTTTCAATTATTTTCAATTATTTTCAATTATTTTCAATTATTTTCAATGATTTTCAAATATTTATAAATTATTTTCAATTATTTATAATTATTTTCAATTATTTATAATTCTTTTAAATTATTTTCAATTATTTTCAATTATTTTCAATTATTTATCAATTATTTTGAATTATTTATCATTATTTTCAACTATTTTCAATTATTTTGAATTATTTTCAATTTTTTATCAATTATTTATAATTATTTTCAATTATTTTCAATTATTTTCAATTATTTTCAATTACTTATAATTATTTTCAATTATTTATCAATTATTTTCAATTATTCATAATTAATTTAAATTATTTTCAATTATTCATAATTAATTTAAATTATTTTCAATTCTTTTCAATTATTTTCAATTCTTTTCAATTATTTTCAATTATTTTCAATTATTTTCAATTATTTTCAATTATTTTCAATTATTTTCAATTATTTTCAATTATTTCCAATTATTTTCAATTATTTATCAATTATTTTCAATTATTTATAATTATTTTCAATTATTTTCAATGATTTTCAATTATTTATAAATTATTTTCAATTATTTATAATTGTTTTCAATTATTTATAAATCTTGTAAATTATTTTCAATTTTTTTCAATTATTTTCAATTATTTATCAATTATTTTCAATTATTTATCATTATTTTCAATTATTTTCAATTATTTTGAATTATTTTCAATTTTTTATCAATTATTTACAATTATTTTCAATTATTTATAATTATTTCAATTATTTTCAATTATTTTCAATTATTTATAATTATTTTCAATTATTTATCAATTATTTATAATTAATTTCAATTATTTTCAATTATTTTCAATTATTTTCAATTATTTATAATTATTTCCAATTATTTATCAATTATTTTCAATTATTTTCAATTATTTTAAATTATTTTCAATGATTTTCAAATATTTATAAATTATTTTCAAGTATTTATAATTATTTTCAATTATTTATAATTGTTTTAAATTATTTTCAATTATTTTCAATTATTTTCAATTATTTATCAATTATATTCAATTATTTATCATTATTTTCAATTATTTTCAATTATTTTGAATTATTTTCAATTTTTTATCAATTATTTATAATTATTTTCAATTATTTTCAATTATTTTCAATTATTTTCAATTATTTTCAATTATTTATAATTATTTTCAATTATTTATCAATTATTTTCAATTATTCATAATTAATTTCAATTATTTTCAATTATTCATAATTAATTTAAATTATTTTCAATTATTTTCAATTATTTTCAATTCTTTTCAATTATTTTCAATTATTTTCAATTATTTTCAATTATTTTCAATTATTTTCAATTATTTTCAATTATTTATAATTATTTTCAATTATTTATCAATTATTTTCAATTATTCATAATTATTTTCAATTATTTATCAATTATTCATAATTAATTTAAATTATTTTCAATTATTTTCAATTATTTTCAATTATTTTCAATTATTTTCAATTATTTTCAATTATTTTCAATTATTTTCAATTATTTTCAATTATTTTCAATTATTTCCAATTATTTTCAATTATTTATGAATTATTTTCAATTATTTATAATTATTTTCAATTATTTTCAATGATTTTCAATTATTTATAAATTATTTTCAATTATTTATAATTGTTTTCAATTATTTATAAATCTTTTCAATTATTTTCAATTATTTTCAATTATTTTCAATTATTTTCAATTATTTTCAATTATTTATCAATTATTTTCAATTATTTATAATTACTTTCAATTATTTTCAATTATTTATAAATTATTTATAATTGTTTTCAATTATTTATAATTATTTTCAATTATTTTCAATTATTTTCAATTATTTTCAATTATTTATCAATTATTTATAATTAATTTAAATTATTTTCATTTATTTTCAATTATTTTCAATTATTTATCAATTATTTTCAATTATTTTTAATTATTTTCAATAATTTATCATTTATTTTCAATTATTTATAATTATTTTAAATAATTTATAATTCTTTTCAATTATTTTCAATTATTTTCATTTATTTTCAATTATTTTCAATTATTTTCAATTATTTTCAATTATTTATAATTATTTGCAATTATTTTCAATTATTTTCAATTATTTATAATTATTTTCAATTATTTATCAATTATTTTCAATTATTCATAATTAATTTCAATTATTTTCAATTATTCATAATTAATTTAAATTATTTTCAATTATTTTCAATTATTTTCAATTCTTTTCAATTATTTTCAATTATTTTCAATTATTTTCAATTATTTTCAATTATTTTCCATTATTTTCAATTATTTTCAATTATTTCCAATTATTTTCAATTATTTATCAATTATTTTCAATTATTTATAATTAATTTCAATTATTTTCAATGATTTTCAATTATTTATAAATTATTTTCAATTATTTATAATTATTTTCAATTATTTATAAATCTTTTAAATTATTTTCAATTATTTTCAATTATTTTCAATTATTTATCAATTATTTTCAATTATTTATCATTATTTTCAATTATTTTCAATTATTTTGAATTATTTTCAATTTTTTATCAATTATTTATAATTATTTTCAATTATTTATAATTATTTCAATTATTTTCAATTATTTATAATTATTTCAATTATTTTCAATTATTTTCAATTATTTATAATTATTTTCAATTATTTATCAATTATTTATAATTAATTTCAATTATTTTCAATTATTTTCAGTTATTTTCAATTATTTATAATTATTTCCAATTATTTATCAATTATTTTCAATTATTTTCAATTATTTTCAATTATTTATAATTATGTCCAATTATTTTCAATTATTTATAATTATTTTCAATTATTTATAATTATTTCAATTATTTTCAATTATATTCAATTGTTTATAATTATTTTCAATTATTTATCAATTATTTATAATTAATTTCAATTATTTTCAATTATTTTCAATTATTTTCAATTATTTATCATTATTTTCAATTATTTTCAATTATTTTGAATTATTTTCAATTTTTTATCAATTATTTATAATTATTTTCAATTATTTATAATTATTTCAATTATTTTCAATTATTTTCAATTATTTATAATTATTTTCAATTATTTATCAATTATTTATAATTAATTTCAATTATTTTCAATTATTTTCAATTATTTTCAATTATTTATAATAATTTTCTATTATTTATCAGTTATTTTCAATTATTATCAATTATTTTCAATTATTTATCAATTATTTTCAATTATTTATCAATTATTTTCAATTATTTTCAATTATTTATAATTATTTCCAATTATTTATCAATTATTTTCATTTATTTTCAATTATTTTCAATTATTCATAATTATTTCCAATTATGTTCAATTATTTATAATTATTTTCAATTATTTATAATTATTTACCAATTATTTTCAATTATTCATAATTAATTCCAATTATTTTCAATTATTCATAATTAATTTAAATTATTTTAAATTATTTTAAATTATTTTCAATTCTTTTCAATTATTTTCAATTATTTTCAATTATTTTCAATTATTTTCAATTATTTTCAATTATTTTCAATTATTTTCAATGATTTTCAAATATTTATAAATTATTTTCAATTATTTATAATTATTTTCAATTATTTATAATTCTTTTAAATTATTTTCAATTATTTTCAATTATTTTCAATTATTTATCAATTATTTTGAATTATTTATCATTATTTTCAACTATTTTCAATTATTTTGAATTATTTTCAATTTTTTATCAATTATTTATAATTATTTTCAATTATTTTCAATTATTTTCAATTATTTTCAATTACTTATAATTATTTTCAATTATTTATCAATTATTTTCAATTATTCATAATTAATTTAAATTATTTTCAATTATTCATAATTAATTTAAATTATTTTCAATTCTTTTCAATTATTTTCAATTCTTTTCAATTATTTTCAATTATTTTCAATTATTTTCAATTATTTTCAATTATTTTCAATTATTTTCAATTATTTTCAATTATTTCCAATTATTTTCAATTATTTATCAATTATTTTCAATTATTTATAATTATTTTCAATTATTTTCAATGATTTTCAATTATTTATAAATTATTTTCAATTATTTATAATTGTTTTCAATTATTTATAAATCTTGTAAATTATTTTCAATTTTTTTCAATTATTTTCAATTATTTATCAATTATTTTCAATTATTTATCATTATTTTCAATTATTTTCAATTATTTTGAATTATTTTCAATTTTTTATCAATTATTTACAATTATTTTCAATTATTTATAATTATTTCAATTATTTTCAATTATTTTCAATTATTTATAATTATTTTCAATTATTTATCAATTATTTATAATTAATTTCAATTATTTTCAATTATTTTCAATTATTTTCAATTATTTATAATTATTTCCAATTATTTATCAATTATTTTCAATTATTTTCAATTATTTTAAATTATTTTCAATGATTTTCAAATATTTATAAATTATTTTCAAGTATTTATAATTATTTTCAATTATTTATAATTGTTTTAAATTATTTTCAATTATTTTCAATTATTTTCAATTATTTATCAATTATATTCAATTATTTATCATTATTTTCAATTATTTTCAATTATTTTGAATTATTTTCAATTTTTTATCAATTATTTATAATTATTTTCAATTATTTTCAATTATTTTCAATTATTTTCAATTATTTTCAATTATTTATAATTATTTTCAATTATTTATCAATTATTTTCAATTATTCATAATTAATTTCAATTATTTTCAATTATTCATAATTAATTTAAATTATTTTCAATTATTTTCAATTATTTTCAATTCTTTTCAATTATTTTCAATTATTTTCAATTATTTTCAATTATTTTCAATTATTTTCAATTATTTTCAATTATTTTCAATTATTTTCACTTATTTATAATTATTTTCAATTATTTTCAATTATTTATAATTTATTTTCAATTATTTTCAATTATTTTCAATTATTTTCAATTATTTATCAATTATTTTCAATTATTTATAATTAATTTAAATTATTTTCATTTATTTTCAATTATTTTCAATTATTTATCAATTATTTTCAATTATTTATAATTATTTTCAATAATTTATCATTTATTTTCAATTATTTATAATTATTTTCAATAATTTATAATTCTTTTCAATTATTTTCAATTATTTTCATTTATTTTCAATTATTTTCAATTATTTTCAATTATTTTCAATTATTTATAATTATTTGCAATTATTTTCAATTATTTTCAATTATTTATAATTATTTTCAATTATTTATCAATTATTTTCGATTATTCATAATTAATTTCAATTATTTTCAATTATTCATAATTAATTTAAATTATTTTCAATTATTTTCAATTATTTTCAATTCTTTTCAATTATTTTCAATTATTTTCAATTATTTTCAATTATTTTCAATTATTTTCAATTATTTTCCATTATTTTCAATTATTTTCAATTATTTCCAATTATTTTCAATTATTTATCAATTATTTTCAATTATTTATAATTAATTTCAATTATTTTCAATGATTTTCAATTATTTTCAATGATTTTCAATTATTTATAAATTATTTTCAATTATTTATAATTATTTTCAATTATTTATAAATCTTTTAAATTATTTTCAATTATTTTCAATTATTTTCAATTATTTATCAATTATTTTCAATTATTTATCATTATTTTCAATTATTTTCAATTATTTTGAATTATTTTCAATTTTTTATCAATTATTTATAATTATTTTCAATTATTTATAATTATTTCAATTATTTTCAATTATTTATAATTATTTCAATTATTTTCAATTATTTTCAATTATTTATAATTATTTTCAATTATTTATCAATTATTTATAATTAATTTCAATTATTTTCAATTATTTTCAGTTATTTTCAATTATTTATAATTATTTCCAATTATTTATCAATTATTTTCAATTATTTTCAATTATTTTCAATTATTTATAATTATGTCCAATTATTTTCAATTATTTATAATTATTTTCAATTATTTATAATTATTTCAATTATTTTCAATTATATTCAATTGTTTATAATTATTTTCAATTATTTATCAATTATTTATAATTAATTTCAATTATTTTCAATTATTTTCAATTATTTTCAATTATTTATAAATTATTTTCAATTATTTATAATTATTTTCTATTATTTTCAATTATTTTCAATTATTTTCAATTATTTATAATTATTTTCAATTATTTTCAATTATTTTCAATTATTTATAATTATTTTCTATTATTTATCAGTTATTTTAAATTATTTTCAATTATTTTCAATTATTTTCAATTATTTATCAATTATTTTCAATTATTTATCATTATTTTCAATTATTTTCAATTATTTTGAATTATTTTCAATTTTTTATCAATTATTTATAATTATTTTCAATTATTTATAATTATTTCAATTATTTTCAATTATTTTCAATTATTTTGAATTATTTTCAATTTTTTATCAATTATTTTCAATTATTTATAATTAATTTAAATTATTTTCATTTATTTTCAATTATTTTCAATTATTTATCAATTATTTTCAATTATTTATAATTATTTTCAATAATTTATCATTTATTTTCAATTATTTATAATTATTTTCAATAATTTATAATTCTTTTCAATTATTTTCAATTATTTTCATTTATTTTCAATTATTTTCAATTATTTTCAATTATTTTCAATTATTTTCAATTATTTATAATTATTTGCAATTATTTTCAATTATTTTCAATTATTTATAATTATTTTCAATTATTTATCAATTATTTTCGATTATTCATAATTAATTTCAATTATTTTCAATTATTCATAATTAATTTAAATTATTTTCAATTATTTTCAATTATTTTCAATTCTTTTCAATTATTTTCAATTATTTTCAATTATTTTCAATTATTTTCAATTATTTTCAATTGTTTTCAATTATTTTCAATTATTTTCAATTATTTCCAATTATTTTCAATTATTTATCAATTATTTTCAATTATTTATAATTATTTTCAATTATTTTCAATGATTTTCAATTATTTATAAATTATTTTCAATTATTTATAATTGTTTTCAATTATTTATAAATCTTGTAAATTATTTTCAATTTTTTTCAATTATTTTCAATTATTTATCAATTATTTTCAATTATTTATCATTATTTTCAATTATTTATCAATTATTTTGAATTATTTATCATTATTTTCAACTATTTTCAATTATTTTGAATTATTTTCAATTTTTTATCAATTATTTATAATTATTTTCAATTATTTTCAATTATTTTCAATTATTTTCAATTATTTATAATTATTTTCAATTATTTATCAATTATTTTCAATTATTTATAATTATTTTCAATTATTTTCAATGATTTTCAATTATTTATAAATTATTTTCAATTATTTATAATTGTTTTCAATTATTTATAAATCTTATAAATTATTTTCAATTTTTTTCAATTATTTTCAATTATTTATCAATTATTTATCATTATTTTCAATTATTTTCAATTATTTTGAATTATTTTCAATTTTTTATCAATTATTTACAATTATTTTCAATTATTTATAATTATTTCAATTATTTTCAATTATTTTCAATTATTTATAATTATTTTCAATTATTTATCAATTATTTATAATTAATTTCAATTATTTTCAATTATTTTCAATTATTTTCAATTATTTATAATTATTTCCAATTATTTATCAATTATTTTCAATTATTTTCAATTATTTTAAATTATTTTCAATGATTTTCAAATATTTATAAATTATTTTCAAGTATTTATAATTATTTTCAATTATTTATAATTGTTTTAAATTATTTTCAATTATTTTCAATTATTTTCAATTATTTATCAATTATATTCAATTATTTATCATTATTTTCAATTATTTTCAATTATTTTGAATTATTTTCAATTTTTTATCAATTATTTATAATTATTTTCAATTATTTTCAATTATTTTCAATTATTTTCAATTATTTATAATTATTTTCAATTATTTATCAATTATTTCCAATTATTCATAATTAATTTCAATTATTTTCAATTATTCATAATTAATTTAAATTATTTTCAATTATTTTCAATTATTTTCAATTCTTTTCAATTATTTTCAATTATTTTCAATTATTTTCAATTATTTTCAATTATTTTCAATTATTTTCACTTATTTATAATTATTTTCAATTATTTTCAATTATTTATAATTTATTTTCAATTATTTTCAATTATTTTCAATTATTTTCAATTATTTATCAATTATTTTCAATTATTTATAATTAATTTAAATTATTTTCATTTATTTTCAATTATTTTCAATTATTTATCAATTATTTTCAATTATTTATAATTATTTTCAATAATTTATCATTTATTTTCAATTATTTATAATTATTTTCAATAATTTATAATTCTTTTCAATTATTTTCAATTATTTTCATTTATTTTCAATTATTTTCAATTATTTTCAATTATTTTCAATTATTTATAATTATTTGCAATTATTTTCAATTATTTTCAATTATTTATAATTATTTTCAATTATTTATCAATTATTTTCGATTATTCATAATTAATTTCAATTATTTTCAATTATTCATAATTAATTTAAATTATTTTCAATTATTTTCAATTATTTTCAATTCTTTTCAATTATTTTCAATTATTTTAAATTATTTTCAATTATTTTCAATTATTTTCCATTATTTTCAATTATTTTCAATTATTTCCAATTATTTTCAATTATTTATCAATTATTTTCAATTATTTATAATTAATTTCAATTATTTTCAATGATTTTCAATTATTTATAAATTATTTTCAATTATTTATAATTATTTTCAATTATTTATAAATCTTTTAAATTATTTTCAATTATTTTCAATTATTTTCAATTATTTATCAATTATTTTCAATTATTTATCATTATTTTCAATTATTTTCAATTATTTTGAATTATTTTCAATTTTTTATCAATTATTTATAATTATTTTCAATTATTTATAATTATTTCAATTATTTTCAATTATTTATAATTATTTCAATTATTTTCAATTATTTTCAATTATTTATAATTATTTTCAATTATTTATCAATTATTTATAATTAATTTCAATTATTTTCAATTATTTTCAGTTATTTTCAATTATTTATAATTATTTCCAATTATTTATCAATTATTTTCAATTATTTATAATTATTTTCAATTATTTTCAATGATTTTCAATTATTTATAAATTATTTTCAATTATTTATAATTGTTTTCAATTATTTATAAATCTTGTAAATTATTTTCAATTTTTTTCAATTATTTTCAATTATTTATCAATTATTTTCAATTATTTATCATTATTTTCAATTATTTTCAATTATTTTGAATTATTTTCAATTTTTTATCAATTATTTACAATTATTTTCAATTATTTATAATTATTTCAATTATTTTCAATTATTTTCAATTATTTATAATTATTTTCAATTATTTATCAATTATTTATAATTAATTTCAATTATTTTCAATTATTTTCAATTATTTTCAATTATTTATAATTATTTCCAATTATTTATCAATTATTTTCAATTATTTTCAATTATTTTAAATTATTTTCAATGATTTTCAAATATTTATAAATTATTTTCAAGTATTTATAATTATTTTCAATTATTTATAATTGTTTTAAATTATTTTCAATTATTTTCAATTATTTTCAATTATTTATCAATTATATTCAATTATTTATCATTATTTTCAATTATTTTCAATTATTTTGAATTATTTTCAATTTTTTATCAATTATTTATAATTATTTTCAATTATTTTCAATTATTTTCAATTATTTTCAATTATTTTCAATTATTTATAATTATTTTCAATTATTTATCAATTATTTTCAATTATTCATAATTAATTTCAATTATTTTCAATTATTCATAATTAATTTAAATTATTTTCAATTATTTTCAATTATTTTCAATTCTTTTCAATTATTTTCAATTATTTTCAATTATTTTCAATTATTTTCAATTATTTTCAATTATTTTCAATTATTTTCAATTATTTTCACTTATTTATAATTATTTTCAATTATTTTCAATTATTTATAATTTATTTTCAATTATTTTCAATTATTTTCAATTATTTTCAATTATTTATCAATTATTTTCAATTATTTATAATTAATTTAAATTATTTTCATTTATTTTCAATTATTTTCAATTATTTATCAATTATTTTCAATTATTTATAATTATTTTCAATAATTTATCATTTATTTTCAATTATTTATAATTATTTTCAATAATTTATAATTCTTTTCAATTATTTTCAATTATTTTCATTTATTTTCAATTATTTTCAATTATTTTCAATTATTTTCAATTATTTATAATTATTTGCAATTATTTTCAATTATTTTCAATTATTTATAATTATTTTCAATTATTTATCAATTATTTTCGATTATTCATAATTAATTTCAATTATTTTCAATTATTCATAATTAATTTAAATTATTTTCAATTATTTTCAATTATTTTCAATTCTTTTCAATTATTTTCAATTATTTTCAATTATTTTCAATTATTTTCAATTATTTTCAATTATTTTCCATTATTTTCAATTATTTATAATTATTTCCAAATATTTTCAATTATTTTCAATTATTTATCATTATTTTCAATTATTTATCAATTATTTTGAATTATTTATCATTATTTTCAACTATTTTCAATTATTTTGAATTATTTTCAATTTTTTATCAATTATTTATAATTATTTTCAATTATTTTCAATTATTTTCAATTATTTTCAATTATTTATAATTATTTTCAATTATTTATCAATTATTTTCAATTATTTATAATTATTTTCAATTATTTTCAATGATTTTCAATTATTTATAAATTATTTTCAATTATTTATAATTGTTTTCAATTATTTATAAATCTTATAAATTATTTTCAATTTTTTTCAATTATTTTCAATTATTTATCAATTATTTATCATTATTTTCAATTATTTTCAATTATTTTGAATTATTTTCAATTTTTTATCAATTATTTACAATTATTTTCAATTATTTATAATTATTTCAATTATTTTCAATTATTTTCAATTATTTATAATTATTTTCAATTATTTATCAATTATTTATAATTAATTTCAATTATTTTCAATTATTTTCAATTATTTTCAATTATTTATAATTATTTCCAATTATTTATCAATTATTTTCAATTATTTTCAATTATTTTAAATTATTTTCAATGATTTTCAAATATTTATAAATTATTTTCAAGTATTTATAATTATTTTCAATTATTTATAATTGTTTTAAATTATTTTCAATTATTTTCAATTATTTTCAATTATTTATCAATTATATTCAATTATTTATCATTATTTTCAATTATTTTCAATTATTTTGAATTATTTTCAATTTTTTATCAATTATTTATAATTATTTTCAATTATTTTCAATTATTTTCAATTATTTTCAATTATTTATAATTATTTTCAATTATTTATCAATTATTTCCAATTATTCATAATTAATTTCAATTATTTTCAATTATTCATAATTAATTTAAATTATTTTCAATTATTTTCAATTATTTTCAATTATTTTCAATTATTTTCAATGATTTTCAATTATTTTCAATGATTTTCAATTATTTATAAATTATTTTCAATTATTTATAATTATTTTCAATTATTTATAAATCTTTTAAATTATTTTCAATTATTTTCAATTATTTTCAATTATTTATCAATTATTTTCAATTATTTATCATTATTTTCAATTATTTTCAATTATTTTGAATTATTTTCAATTTTTTATCAATTATTTATAATTATTTTCAATTATTTATAATTATTTCAATTATTTTCAATTATTTATAATTATTTCAATTATTTTCAATTATTTTCAATTATTTATAATTATTTTCAATTATTTATCAATTATTTATAATTAATTTCAATTATTTTCAATTATTTTCAGTTATTTTCAATTATTTATAATTATTTCCAATTATTTATCAATTATTTTCAATTATTTTCAATTATTTTCAATTATTTATAATTATGTCCAATTATTTTCAATTATTTATAATTATTTTCAATTATTTATAATTATTTCAATTATTTTCAATTATATTCAATTGTTTATAATTATTTTCAATTATTTATCAATTATTTATAATTAATTTCAATTATTTTCAATTATTTTCAATTATTTTCAATTATTTATAAATTATTTTCAATTATTTATAATTATTTTCTATTATTTTCAATTATTTTCAATTATTTTCAATTATTTATAATTATTTTCAATTATTTTCAATTATTTTCAATTATTTATAATTATTTTCTATTATTTATCAGTTATTTTAAATTATTTTCAATTATTTTCAATTATTTTCAATTATTTATCAATTATTTTCAATTATTTATCATTATTTTCAATTATTTTCAATTATTTTGAATTATTTTCAATTTTTTATCAATTATTTATAATTATTTTCAATTATTTATAATTATTTCAATTATTTTCAATTATTTTCAATTATTTTGAATTATTTTCAATTTTTTATCAATTATTTTCAATTATTTATAATTAATTTAAATTATTTTCATTTATTTTCAATTATTTTCAATTATTTATCAATTATTTTCAATTATTTATAATTATTTTCAATAATTTATCATTTATTTTCAATTATTTATAATTATTTTCAATAATTTATAATTCTTTTCAATTATTTTCAATTATTTTCATTTATTTTCAATTATTTTCAATTATTTTCAATTATTTTCAATTATTTTCAATTATTTATAATTATTTGCAATTATTTTCAATTATTTTCAATTATTTATAATTATTTTCAATTATTTATAAATTATTTTCGATTATTCATAATTAATTTCAATTATTTTCAATTATTCATAATTAATTTAAATTATTTTCAATTATTTTCAATTATTTTCAATTCTTTTCAATTATTTTCAATTATTTTCAATTATTTTCAATTATTTTCAATTATTTTCAATTGTTTTCAATTATTTTCAATTATTTTCAATTATTTCCAATTATTTTCAATTATTTATCAATTATTTTCAATTATTTATAATTATTTTCAATTATTTTCAATGATTTTCAATTATTTATAAATTATTTTCAATTATTTATAATTGTTTTCAATTATTTATAAATCTTGTAAATTATTTTCAATTTTTTTCAATTATTTTCAATTATTTATCAATTATTTTCAATTATTTATCATTATTTTCAATTATTTATCAATTATTTTGAATTATTTATCATTATTTTCAACTATTTTCAATTATTTTGAATTATTTTCAATTTTTTATCAATTATTTATAATTATTTTCAATTATTTTCAATTATTTTCAATTATTTTCAATTATTTATAATTATTTTCAATTATTTATCAATTATTTTCAATTATTTATAATTATTTTCAATTATTTTCAATGATTTTCAATTATTTATAAATTATTTTCAATTATTTATAATTGTTTTCAATTATTTATAAATCTTATAAATTATTTTCAATTTTTTTCAATTATTTTCAATTATTTATCAATTATTTATCATTATTTTCAATTATTTTCAATTATTTTGAATTATTTTCAATTTTTTATCAATTATTTACAATTATTTTCAATTATTTATAATTATTTCAATTATTTTCAATTATTTTCAATTATTTATAATTATTTTCAATTATTTATCAATTATTTATAATTAATTTCAATTATTTTCAATTATTTTCAATTATTTTCAATTATTTATAATTATTTCCAATTATTTATCAATTATTTTCAATTATTTTCAATTATTTTAAATTATTTTCAATGATTTTCAAATATTTATAAATTATTTTCAAGTATTTATAATTATTTTCAATTATTTATAATTGTTTTAAATTATTTTCAATTATTTTCAATTATTTTCAATTATTTATCAATTATATTCAATTATTTATCATTATTTTCAATTATTTTCAATTATTTTGAATTATTTTCAATTTTTTATCAATTATTTATAATTATTTTCAATTATTTTCAATTATTTTCAATTATTTTCAATTATTTATAATTATTTTCAATTATTTATCAATTATTTCCAATTATTCATAATTAATTTCAATTATTTTCAATTATTCATAATTAATTTAAATTATTTTCAATTATTTTCAATTATTTTCAATTCTTTTCAATTATTTTCAATTATTTTCAATTATTTTCAATTATTTTCAATTATTTTCAATTATTTTCAATTATTTTCAATTATTTTCACTTATTTATAATTATTTTCAATTATTTTCAATTATTTATAATTTATTTTCAATTATTTTCAATTATTTTCAATTATTTTCAATTATTTATCAATTATTTTCAATTATTTATAATTAATTTAAATTATTTTCATTTATTTTCAATTATTTTCAATTATTTATCAATTATTTTCAATTATTTATAATTATTTTCAATAATTTATCATTTATTTTCAATTATTTATAATTATTTTCAATAATTTATAATTCTTTTCAATTATTTTCAATTATTTTCATTTATTTTCAATTATTTTCAATTATTTTCAATTATTTTCAATTATTTATAATTATTTGCAATTATTTTCAATTATTTTCAATTATTTATAATTATTTTCAATTATTTATCAATTATTTTCGATTATTCATAATTAATTTCAATTATTTTCAATTATTCATAATTAATTTAAATTATTTTCAATTATTTTCAATTATTTTCAATTCTTTTCAATTATTTTCAATTATTTTAAATTATTTTCAATTATTTTCAATTATTTTCCATTATTTTCAATTATTTTCAATTATTTCCAATTATTTTCAATTATTTATCAATTATTTTCAATTATTTATAATTAATTTCAATTATTTTCAATGATTTTCAATTATTTATAAATTATTTTCAATTATTTATAATTATTTTCAATTATTTATAAATCTTTTAAATTATTTTCAATTATTTTCAATTATTTTCAATTATTTATCAATTATTTTCAATTATTTATCATTATTTTCAATTATTTTCAATTATTTTGAATTATTTTCAATTTTTTATCAATTATTTATAATTATTTTCAATTATTTATAATTATTTCAATTATTTTCAATTATTTATAATTATTTCAATTATTTTCAATTATTTTCAATTATTTATAATTATTTTCAATTATTTATCAATTATTTATAATTAATTTCAATTATTTTCAATTATTTTCAGTTATTTTCAATTATTTATAATTATTTCCAATTATTTATCAATTATTTTCAATTATTTTCATTTATTTTCAATTATTTATAATTATGTCCAATTATTTTCAATTATTTATAATTATTTTCAATTATTTATAATTATTTCAATTATTTTCAATTATATTCAATTGTTTATAATTATTTTCAATTATTTATCAATTATTTATAATTAATTTCAATTATTTTCAATTATTTTCAATTATTTTCAATTATTTATAAATTATTTTCAATTATTTATAATTATTTTCTATTATTTTCAATTATTTTCAATTATTTTCAATTATTTATAATTATTTTCAATTATTTTCAATTATTTTCAATTATTTATAATTATTTTCTATTATTTATCAGTTATTTTAAATTATTTTCAATTATTTTCAATTATTTTCAATTATTTATCAATTATTTTCAATTATTTATCATTATTTTCAATTATTTTCAATTATTTTGAATTATTTTCAATTTTTTATCAATTATTTATAATTATTTTCAATTATTTATAATTATTTCAATTATTTTCAATTATTTTCAATTATTTTGAATTATTTTCAATTTTTTATCAATTATTTATAATTATTTTCAATTATTTTCAATTATTTTCAATTATTTTCAATTATTTATAATTATTTTCAATTATTTATCAATTATTTTCAATTATTCATAATTATTTTCAATTATTTTCAATTATTCATAATTAATTTAAATTATTTTCAATTATTTTCAATTATTTTCAATTCTTTTCAATTATTTTCAATTATTTTCAATTATTTTCAATTATTTTCAATTATTTTCCATTATTTTCAATTATTTTCAATTATTTCCAATTATTTTCAATTATTTATCAATTATTTTCAATTATTTATAATTAATTTCAATTATTTTCAATGATTTTCAATTATTTATAAATTATTTTCAATTATTTATAATTATTTTCAATTATTTATAAATCTTTTAAATTATTTTCAATTATTTTCAATTATTTTCAATTATTTATCAATTATTTTCATTTATTTATCATTATTTTCAATTATTTTCAATTATTTTGAATTATTTTCAATTTTTTATCAATTATTTATAATTATTTTCAATTATTTATAATTATTTCAATTATTTTCAATTATTTATAATTATTTCAATTATTTTCAATTATTTTCAATTATTTATAATTATTTTCAATTATTTATCAATTATTTATAATTAATTTCAATTATTTTCAATTATTTTCAGTTATTTTCAATTATTTATAATTATTTCCAATTATTTATCAATTATTTTCAATTATTTTCAATTATTTTCAATTATTTATAATTATGTCCAATTATTTTCAATTATTTATAATTATTTTCAATTATTTATAATTATTTCAATTATTTTCAATTATATTCAATTGTTTATAATTATTTTCAATTATTTATCAATTATTTATAATTAATTTCAATTATTTTCAATTATTTTCGATTATTTTCAATTATTTATAAATTATTTTCAATTATTTATAATTATTTTCTATTATTTTCAATTATTTTCAATTATTTTCAATTATTTATAATTATTTTCAATTATTTTCAATTATTTTCAATTATTTATAATTATTTTCTATTATTTATCAGTTATTTTAAATTATTTTCAATTATTTTCAATTATTTTCAATTATTTATCAATTATTTTCAATTATTTATCATTATTTTCAATTATTTTCAATTATTTTGAATTATTTTCAATTTTTTATCATTTATTTATAATTATTTTCAATTATTTATAATTATTTCAATTATTTTCAATTATTTTCAATTATTTATAATTATTTTCAATTATTTATCAATTATTTATAATTAATTTCAATTATTTTCAATTATTTTCAATTATTTTCAATTATTTATAATTATGTCCAATTATTTTAAATTATTTTCAATTATTTTCAATTATTTATAATTATGTCCAATTATTTTCAATTATTTATAATTATTTTCAATTATTTATAATTATTTCAATTATTTTCAATTATATTCAATTATTTATAATTATTTATCAATTATTTTGAATTATTTATCATTATTTTCAATTATTTTCAATTATTTTGAATTATTTTCAATTTTTTATCAATTATTTATAATTATTTTCAATTATTTTCAATTATTTTCAATTATTTATCAATTATTTTCATTTATTTATCATTATTTTCAATTATTTTCAATTATTTTGAATTATTTTCAATTTTTTATCAATTATTTATAATTATTTTCAATTATTTATAATTATTTCAATTATTTTCAATTATTTATAATTATTTCAATTATTTTCAATTATTTTCAATTATTTATAATTATTTTCAATTATTTATCAATTATTTATAATTAATTTCAATTATTTTCAATTATTTTCAGTTATTTTCAATTATTTATAATTATTTCCAATTATTTATCAATTATTTTCAATTATTTTCAATTATTTTCAATTATTTATAATTATGTCCAATTATTTTCAATTATTTATAATTATTTTCAATTATTTATAATTATTTCAATTATTTTCAATTATATTCAATTGTTTATAATTATTTTCAATTATTTATCAATTATTTATAATTAATTTCAATTATTTTCAATTATTTTCGATTATTTTCAATTATTTATAAATTATTTTCAATTATTTATAATTATTTTCTATTATTTTCAATTATTTTCAATTATTTTCAATTATTTATAATTATTTTCAATTATTTTCAATTATTTTCAATTATTTATAATTATTTTCTATTATTTATCAGTTATTTTAAATTATTTTCAATTATTTTCAATTATTTTCAATTATTTATCAATTATTTTCAATTATTTATCATTATTTTCAATTATTTTCAATTATTTTGAATTATTTTCAATTTTTTATCATTTATTTATAATTATTTTCAATTATTTATAATTATTTCCAATTATTTATCAATTATTTTCAATTATTTTCAATTATTTTCAATTATTTATAATTATGTCCAATTATTTTCAATTATTTATAATTATTTTCAATTATTTATAATTATTTCAATTATTTTCAATTATATTCAATTGTTTATAATTATTTTCAATTATTTATCAATTATTTATAATTAATTTCAATTATTTTCAATTATTTTCAATTATTTTCAATTATTTATAAATTATTTTCAATTATTTATAATTATTTTCTATTATTTTCAATTATTTTCAATTATTTTCAATTATTTATAATTATTTTCAATTATTTTCAATTATTTTCAATTATTTATAATTATTTTCTATTATTTATCAGTTATTTTAAATTATTTTCAATTATTTTCAATTATTTTCAATTATTTATCAATTATTTTCAATTATTTATCATTATTTTCAATTATTTTCAATTATTTTGAATTATTTTCAATTTTTTATCAATTATTTATAATTATTTTCAATTATTTATAATTATTTCAATTATTTTCAATTATTTTCAATTATTTTGAATTATTTTCAATTTTTTATCAATTATTTTCAATTATTTATAATTAATTTAAATTATTTTCATTTATTTTCAATTATTTTCAATTATTTATCAATTATTTTCAATTATTTATAATTATTTTCAATAATTTATCATTTATTTTCAATTATTTATAATTATTTTCAATAATTTATAATTCTTTTCAATTATTTTCAATTATTTTCATTTATTTTCAATTATTTTCAATTATTTTCAATTATTTTCAATTATTTTCAATTATTTATAATTATTTGCAATTATTTTCAATTATTTTCAATTATTTATAATTATTTTCAATTATTTATCAATTATTTTCGATTATTCATAATTAATTTCAATTATTTTCAATTATTCATAATTAATTTAAATTATTTTCAATTATTTTCAATTATTTTCAATTCTTTTCAATTATTTTCAATTATTTTCAATTATTTTCAATTATTTTCAATTATTTTCAATTGTTTTCAATTATTTTCAATTATTTTCAATTATTTCCAATTATTTTCAATTATTTATCAATTATTTTCAATTATTTATAATTATTTTCAATTATTTTCAATGATTTTCAATTATTTATAAATTATTTTCAATTATTTATAATTGTTTTCAATTATTTATAAATCTTGTAAATTATTTTCAATTTTTTTCAATTATTTTCAATTATTTATCAATTATTTTCAATTATTTATCATTATTTTCAATTATTTATCAATTATTTTGAATTATTTATCATTATTTTCAACTATTTTCAATTATTTTGAATTATTTTCAATTTTTTATCAATTATTTATAATTATTTTCAATTATTTTCAATTATTTTCAATTATTTTCAATTATTTATAATTATTTTCAATTATTTATCAATTATTTTCAATTATTTATAATTATTTTCAATTATTTTCAATGATTTTCAATTATTTATAAATTATTTTCAATTATTTATAATTGTTTTCAATTATTTATAAATCTTATAAATTATTTTCAATTTTTTTCAATTATTTTCAATTATTTATCAATTATTTATCATTATTTTCAATTATTTTCAATTATTTTGAATTATTTTCAATTTTTTATCAATTATTTACAATTATTTTCAATTATTTATAATTATTTCAATTATTTTCAATTATTTTCAATTATTTATAATTATTTTCAATTATTTATCAATTATTTATAATTAATTTCAATTATTTTCAATTATTTTCAATTATTTTCAATTATTTATAATTATTTCCAATTATTTATCAATTATTTTCAATTATTTTCAATTATTTTAAATTATTTTCAATGATTTTCAAATATTTATAAATTATTTTCAAGTATTTATAATTATTTTCAATTATTTATAATTGTTTTAAATTATTTTCAATTATTTTCAATTATTTTCAATTATTTATCAATTATATTCAATTATTTATCATTATTTTCAATTATTTTCAATTATTTTGAATTATTTTCAATTTTTTATCAATTATTTATAATTATTTTCAATTATTTTCAATTATTTTCAATTATTTTCAATTATTTATAATTATTTTCAATTATTTATCAATTATTTCCAATTATTCATAATTAATTTCAATTATTTTCAATTATTCATAATTAATTTAAATTATTTTCAATTATTTTCAATTATTTTCAATTCTTTTCAATTATTTTCAATTATTTTCAATTATTTTCAATTATTTTCAATTATTTTCAATTATTTTCAATTATTTTCAATTATTTTCACTTATTTATAATTATTTTCAATTATTTTCAATTATTTATAATTTATTTTCAATTATTTTCAATTATTTTCAATTATTTTCAATTATTTATCAATTATTTTCAATTATTTATAATTAATTTAAATTATTTTCATTTATTTTCAATTATTTTCAATTATTTATCAATTATTTTCAATTATTTATAATTATTTTCAATAATTTATCATTTATTTTCAATTATTTATAATTATTTTCAATAATTTATAATTCTTTTCAATTATTTTCAATTATTTTCATTTATTTTCAATTATTTTCAATTATTTTCAATTATTTTCAATTATTTATAATTATTTGCAATTATTTTCAATTATTTTCAATTATTTATAATTATTTTCAATTATTTATCAATTATTTTCGATTATTCATAATTAATTTCAATTATTTTCAATTATTCATAATTAATTTAAATTATTTTCAATTATTTTCAATTATTTTCAATTCTTTTCAATTATTTTCAATTATTTTAAATTATTTTCAATTATTTTCAATTATTTTCCATTATTTTCAATTATTTTCAATTATTTCCAATTATTTTCAATTATTTATCAATTATTTTCAATTATTTATAATTAATTTCAATTATTTTCAATGATTTTCAATTATTTATAAATTATTTTCAATTATTTATAATTATTTTCAATTATTTATAAATCTTTTAAATTATTTTCAATTATTTTCAATTATTTTCAATTATTTATCAATTATTTTCAATTATTTATCATTATTTTCAATTATTTTCAATTATTTTGAATTATTTTCAATTTTTTATCAATTATTTATAATTATTTTCAATTATTTATAATTATTTCAATTATTTTCAATTATTTATAATTATTTCAATTATTTTCAATTATTTTCAATTATTTATAATTATTTTCAATTATTTATCAATTATTTATAATTAATTTCAATTATTTTCAATTATTTTCAGTTATTTTCAATTATTTATAATTATTTCCAATTATTTATCAATTATTTTCAATTATTTTCATTTATTTTCAATTATTTATAATTATGTCCAATTATTTTCAATTATTTATAATTATTTTCAATTATTTATAATTATTTCAATTATTTTCAATTATATTCAATTGTTTATAATTATTTTCAATTATTTATCAATTATTTATAATTAATTTCAATTATTTTCAATTATTTTCAATTATTTTCAATTATTTATAAATTATTTTCAATTATTTATAATTATTTTCTATTATTTTCAATTATTTTCAATTATTTTCAATTATTTATAATTATTTTCAATTATTTTCAATTATTTTCAATTATTTATAATTATTTTCTATTATTTATCAGTTATTTTAAATTATTTTCAATTATTTTCAATTATTTTCAATTATTTATCAATTATTTTCAATTATTTATCATTATTTTCAATTATTTTCAATTATTTTGAATTATTTTCAATTTTTTATCAATTATTTATAATTATTTTCAATTATTTATAATTATTTCAATTATTTTCAATTATTTTCAATTATTTTGAATTATTTTCAATTTTTTATCAATTATTTATAATTATTTTCAATTATTTTCAATTATTTTCAATTATTTTCAATTATTTATAATTATTTTCAATTATTTATCAATTATTTTCAATTATTCATAATTATTTTCAATTATTTTCAATTATTCATAATTAATTTAAATTATTTTCAATTATTTTCAATTATTTTCAATTCTTTTCAATTATTTTCAATTATTTTCAATTATTTTCAATTATTTTCAATTATTTTCCATTATTTTCAATTATTTTCAATTATTTCCAATTATTTTCAATTATTTATCAATTATTTTCAATTATTTATAATTAATTTCAATTATTTTCAATGATTTTCAATTATTTATAAATTATTTTCAATTATTTATAATTATTTTCAATTATTTATAAATCTTTTAAATTATTTTCAATTATTTTCAATTATTTTCAATTATTTATCAATTATTTTCATTTATTTATCATTATTTTCAATTATTTTCAATTATTTTGAATTATTTTCAATTTTTTATCAATTATTTATAATTATTTTCAATTATTTATAATTATTTCAATTATTTTCAATTATTTATAATTATTTCAATTATTTTCAATTATTTTCAATTATTTATAATTATTTTCAATTATTTATCAATTATTTATAATTAATTTCAATTATTTTCAATTATTTTCAGTTATTTTCAATTATTTATAATTATTTCCAATTATTTATCAATTATTTTCAATTATTTTCAATTATTTTCAATTATTTATAATTATGTCCAATTATTTTCAATTATTTATAATTATTTTCAATTATTTATAATTATTTTCAATTATTTATCAATTATTTTCAATTATTCATAATTAATTTAAATTATTTTCAATTATTCATAATTAATTTAAATTATTTTCAATTATTCATAATTAATTTAAATTATTTTCAATTCTTTTCAATTATTTTCAATTCTTTTCAATTATTTTCAATTATTTTCAATTATTTTCAATTATTTTCAATTATTTTCAATTATTTTCAATTATTTTCAATTATTTCCAATTATTTTCAATTATTTATCAATTATTTTCAATTATTTATAATTATTTTCAATTATTTTCAATGATTTTCAATTATTTATAAATTATTTTCAATTATTTATAATTGTTTTCAATTATTTATAAATCTTGTAAATTATTTTCAATTTTTTTCAATTATTTTCAATTATTTATCAATTATTTTCAATTATTTATCATTATTTTCAATTATTTTCAATTATTTTGAATTATTTTCAATTTTTTATCAATTATTTACAATTATTTTCAATTATTTATAATTATTTCAATTATTTTCAATTATTTTCAATTATTTATAATTATTTTCAATTATTTATCAATTATTTATAATTAATTTCAATTATTTTCAATTATTTTCAATTATTTTCAATTATTTATAATTATTTCCAATTATTTATCAATTATTTTCAATTATTTTCAATTATTTTAAATTATTTTCAATGATTTTCAAATATTTATAAATTATTTTCAAGTATTTATAATTATTTTCAATTATTTATAATTCTTTTAAATTATTTTCAATTATTTTCAATTATTTTCAATTATTTATCAATTATATTCAATTATTTATCATTATTTTCAATTATTTTCAATTATTTTGAATTATTTTCAATTTTTTATCAATTATTTATAATTATTTTCAATTATTTATAATTATTTTCAATTATTTTCAATTATTTTCAATTATTTTCAATTATTTATAATTATTTTCAATTATTTATCAATTATTTTCAATTATTCATAATTAATTTCAATTATTTTCAATTATTCATAATTAATTTAAATTATTTTCAATTATTTTCAATTATTTTCAATTCTTTTCAATTATTTTCAATTATTTTCAATTATTTTCAATTATTTTCAATTATTTTCAATTATTTTCAATTATTTTCAATTATTTTCACTTATTTATAATTATTTTCAATTATTTTCAATTATTTATAATTTATTTTCAATTATTTTCAATTATTTTCAATTATTTTCAATTATTTATGAATTATTTTCAATTATTTATAATTAATTTAAATTATTTTCATTTATTTTCAATTATTTTCAATTATTTATCAATTATTTTCAATTATTTATAATTATTTTCAATAATTTATCATTTATTTTCAATTATTTATAATTATTTTCAATAATTTATAATTCTTTTCAATTATTTTCAATTATTTTCATTTATTTTCAATTATTTTCAATTATTTTCAATTATTTTCAATTATTTATAATTATTTGCAATTATTTTCAATTATTTTCAATTATTTATAATTATTTTCAATTATTTATCAATTATTTTCGATTATTCATAATTAATTTCAATTATTTTCAATTATTCATAATTAATTTAAATTATTTTCAATTATTTTCAATTATTTTCAATTATTTTCAATTCTTTTCAATTATTTTCAATTATTTTCAATTATTTTCAATTATTTTCAATTATTTTCCATTATTTTCCATTATTTTCAATTATTTTCAATTATTTCCAATTATTTTCAATTATTTATAATTAATTTCAATTATTTTTAATGATTTTCAATTATTTATAAATTATTTTCAATTATTTATAATTATTTTCAATTATTTATAAATCTTTTAAATTATTTTCAATTATTTTCAATTATTTTCAATTATTTATCAATTATTTTCAATTATTTACCATTATTTTCAATTATTTTCAATTATTTTGAATTATTTTCAATTTTTTATCAATTATTTATAATTATTTTCAATTATTTATAATTATTTCAATTACTTTCAATTATTTATAATTATTTCAATTATTTTCAATTATTTTCAATTATTTATAATTATTTTCAATTATTTATCAATTATTTATAATTAATTTCAATTATTTTCAATTATTTTCAGTTATTTTCAATTATTTATAATTATTTCCAATTATTTATCAATTATTTTCAATTATTTTCAATTATTTTCAATTATTTTCAATTATTTATAATTATTTTCAATTATTTATCAATTATTTTCAATTATTCATAATTAATTTCAATTATTTTCAATTATTCATAATTAATTTAAATTATTTTCAATTATTTTCAATTATTTTCAATTCTTTTCAATTATTTTCAATTATTTTCAATTATTTTCAATTATTTTCAATTATTTTCAATTATTTTCAATTATTTTCAATTATTTTCAATTATTTTCAATTATTTTCACTTATTTATAATTATTTTCAATTATTTTCAATTATTTATAATTTATTTTCAATTATTTTCAATTATTTTCAATTATTTTCAATTATTTATGAATTATTTTCAATTATTTATAATTAATTTAAATTATTTTCATATATTTTCAATTATTTTCAATTATTTATCAATTATTTTCAATTATTTATAATTATTTTCAATAATTTATCATTTATTTTCAATTATTTATAATTATTTTCAATAATTTATAATTCTTTTCAATTATTTTCAATTATTTTCATTTATTTTCAATTATTTTCAATTATTTTCAATTATTTTCAATTATTTATAATTATTTGCAATTATTTTCAATTATTTTCAATTATTTATAATTATTTTCAATTATTTATCAATTATTTTCGATTATTCATAATTAATTTCAATTATTTTCAATTATTCATAATTAATTTAAATTATTTTCAATTATTTTCAATTATTTTCAATTATTTTCAATTCTTTTCAATTATTTTCAATTATTTTCAATTATTTTCAATTATTTTCAATTATTTTCCATTATTTTCCATTATTTTCAATTATTTTCAATTATTTCCAATTATTTTCAATTATTTATAATTAATTTCAATTATTTTTAATGATTTTCAATTATTTATAAATTATTTTCAATTATTTATAATTATTTTCAATTATTTATAAATCTTTTAAATTATTTTCAATTATTTTCAATTATTTATCAATTATTTTCAATTATTTACCATTATTTTCAATTATTTTCAATTATTTTGAATTATTTTCAATTTTTTATCAATTATTTATAATTATTTTCAATTATTTATAATTATTTCAATTACTTTCAATTATTTATAATTATTTCAATTATTTTCAATTATTTTCAATTATTTATAATTATTTTCAATTATTTATCAATTATTTATAATTAATTTCAATTATTTTCAATTATTTTCAGTTATTTTCAATTATTTATAATTATTTCCAATTATTTATCAATTATTTTCAATTATTTTCAATTATTTTCAATTATTTATAATTATGTCCAATTATTTTCAATTATTTATAATTATTTTAATTATTTATAATTATTTCAATTATTTTCAATTATATTCAATTGTTTATAATTATTTTCAATTATTTATCAATTATTTATAATTAATTTCAATTATTTTCAATTATTTTCAATTATTTTCAATTATTTATAAATTATTTTCAATTATTTATAATTATTTTCTATTATTTTCAATTATTTTCAATTATTCTCAATTATTTATAATTATTTTCAATTATTTTCAATTATTTTCAATTATTTATAATTATTTTCTATTATTTATCAGTTATTTTAAATTATTTTCAATTATTTTCAATTATTTATCAATTATTTTCAATTATTTATCATTATTTTCAATTATTTTCAATTATTTTCAATTTTTTATCAATTATTTATAATTATTTTCAATTATTTATAATTATTTCAATTATTTTCAATTATTTTCAATTATTTATAATTATTTTCAATTATTTATCAATTATTTATAATTAATTTCAATTATTTTCAATTATTTTCAATTATTTTCAATTATTTATAATTATGTCCAATTATTTTCAATTATTTTCAATTATTTTCAATTATTTATAATTATGTCCAATTATTTTCAATTATTTATAATTATTTTCAATTATTTATAATTATTTCAATTATTTTCAATTATATTCAATTATTTATAATTATTTTCAATTATTTATCAATTATTTATAATTAATTTCAATTATTTTCAATTATTTTCAATTATTTTCAATTATTTATAAATTATTTTCAATTATTTATAATTATTTTCTATTATTTTCAATTATTTTCAATTATTTTCAATTATTTATAATTATTTTCAATTATTTTCAATTATATTCAATTGTTTATAATTATTTTCAATTATTTATCAATTATTTATAATTAATTTCAATTATTTTCAATTATTTTCAATTATTTTCAATTATTTATAAATTATTTTCAATTATTTATAATTATTTTCTATTATTTTCAATTATTTTCAATTATTTTCAATTATTTATAATTATTTTCAATTATTTTCAATTATTTTCAATTATTTATAATTATTTTCTATTATTTATCAGTTATTTTAAATTATTTTCAATTATTTTCAATTATTTTCAATTATTTATCAATTATTTTCAATTATTTATCATTATTTTCAATTATTTTCAATTATTTTGAATTATTTTCAATTTTTTATCAATTATTTACAATTATTTTCAATTATTTATAATTATTTCAATTATTTTCAATTATTTTCAATTATTTATAATTATTTTCAATTATTTATCAATTATTTATAATTAATTTCAATTATTTTCAATTATTTTCAATTATTTTCAATTATTTATAATTATTTCCAATTATTTATCAATTATTTTCAATTATTTTCAATTATTTTAAATTATTTTCAATGATTTTCAAATATTTATAAATTATTTTCAAGTATTTATAATTATTTTCAATTATTTATAATTCTTTTAAATTATTTTCAATTATTTTCAATTATTTTCAATTATTTATCAATTATATTCAATTATTTATCATTATTTTCAATTATTTTCAATTATTTTGAATTATTTTCAATTTTTTATCAATTATTTATAATTATTTTCAATTATTTATAATTATTTTCAATTATTTTCAATTATTTTCAATTATTTTCAATTATTTATAATTATTTTCAATTATTTATCAATTATTTTCAATTATTCATAATTAATTTCAATTATTTTCAATTATTCATAATTAATTTAAATTATTTTCAATTATTTTCAATTATTTTCAATTCTTTTCAATTATTTTCAATTATTTTCAATTATTTTCAATTATTTTCAATTATTTTCAATTATTTTCAATTATTTTCAATTATTTTCACTTATTTATAATTATTTTCAATTATTTTCAATTATTTATAATTTATTTTCAATTATTTTCAATTATTTTCAATTATTTTCAATTATTTATCAATTATTTTCAATTATTTATAATTAATTTAAATTATTTTCATTTATTTTCAATTATTTTCAATTATTTATCAATTATTTTCAATTATTTATAATTATTTTCAATAATTTATCATTTATTTTCAATTATTTATAATTATTTTCAATAATTTATAATTCTTTTCAATTATTTTCAATTATTTTCATTTATTTTCAATTATTTTCAATTATTTTCAATTATTTTCAATTATTTATAATTATTTGCAATTATTTTCAATTATTTTCAATTATTTATAATTATTTTCAATTATTTATCAATTATTTTCGATTATTCATAATTAATTTCAATTATTTTCAATTATTCATAATTAATTTAAATTATTTTCAATTATTTTCAATTATTTTCAATTCTTTTCAATTATTTTCAATTATTTTCAATTATTTTCAATTATTTTCAATTATTTTCCATTATTTTCCATTATTTTCAATTATTTTCAATTATTTCCAATTATTTTCAATTATTTATAATTAATTTCAATTATTTTCAATGATTTTCAATTATTTATAAATTATTTTCAATTATTTATAATTATTTTCAATTATTTATAAATCTTTTAAATTATTTTCAATTATTTTCAATTATTTTCAATTATTTATCAATTATTTTCAATTATTTACCATTATTTTCAATTATTTTCAATTATTTTGAATTATTTTCAATTTTTTATCAATTATTTATAATTATTTTCAATTATTTATAATTATTTCAATTATTTTCAATTATTTATAATTATTTCAATTATTTTCAATTATTTTCAATTATATATAATTATTTTCAATTATTTATCAATTATTTATAATTAATTTCAATTATTTTCAATTATTTTCAGTTATTTTCAATTATTTATAATTATTTCCAATTATTCATCAATTATTTTCAATTATTTTCAATTATTTTCAATTATTTATAATTATGTCCAATTATTTTCAATTATTTATAATTATTTTCAATTATTTATAATTATTTCAATTATTTTCAATTATATTCAATTGTTTATAATTATTTTCAATTATTTATCAATTATTTATAATTAATTTCAATTATTTTCAATTATTTTCAATTATTTTCAATTATTTATAAATTATTTTCAATTATTTATAATTATTTTCTATTATTTTCAATTATTTTCAATTATTCTCAATTATTTATAATTATTTTCAATTATTTTCAATTATTTTCAATTATTTATAATTATTTTCTATTATTTATCAGTTATTTTAAATTATTTTCAATTATTTTCAATTATTTATCAATTATTTTCAATTATTTATCATTATTTTCAATTATTTTCAATTATTTTCAATTTTTTATCAATTATTTATAATTATTTTCAATTATTTATAATTATTTCAATTATTTTCAATTATTTTCAATTATTTATAATTATTTTCAATTATTTATCAATTATTTATAATTAATTTCAATTATTTTCAATTATTTTCAATTATTTTCAATTATTTATAATTATGTCCAATTATTTTCAATTATTTTCAATTATTTTCAATTATTTATAATTATGTCCAATTATTTTCAATTATTTATAATTATTTTCAATTATTTATAATTATTTCAATTATTTTCAATTATATTCAATTATTTATAATTATTTTCAATTATTTATCAATTATTTATAATTAATTTCAATTATTTTCAATTATTTTCAATTATTTATAAATTATTTTCAATTATTTATAATTATTTTCTATTATTTTCAATTATTTTCAATTATTTTCAATTATTTATAATTATTTTCAATTATTTTCAATTATTTTCAATTATTTATAATTATTTTCTATTATTTATCAGTTATTTTCAATTATTATCAATTATTTTCAATTATTTATCAATTATTTTCAATTATTTATCAATTATTTTCAATTATTTATCAATTATTTTCAATTATTTTCAATTATTTATAATTATTTCCAATTATTTATCAATTATTTTCATTTATTTTCAATTATTTTCAATTATTCATAATTATTTCCAATTATGTTCAATTATTTATAATTATTTTCAATTATTTATAATTATTTCAATTATTTTCAATTATATTCAATTGTTTATAATTATTTTCAATTATTTATCAATTATTTATAATTAATTTCAATTATTTTCAATTATTTTCAATTATTTTCAATTATTTATAAATTATTTTCAATTATTTATAATTATTTTCTATTATTTTCAATTATTTTCAATTATTTTCAATTATTTATAATTATTTTCAATTATTTTCAATTATTTTCAATTATTTATAATTATTTTCTATTATTTATCAGTTATTTTAAATTATTTTCAATTATTTTCAATTATTTTCAATTATTTATCAATTATTTTCAATTATTTATCATTATTTTCAATTATTTTCAATTATTTTGAATTATTTTCAATTTTTTATCAATTATTTATAATTATTTTCAATTATTTATAATTATTTCAATTATTTTCAATTATTTTCAATTATTTATAATTATTTTCAATTATTTATCAATTATTTATAATTAATTTCAATTATTTTCAATTATTTTCAATTATTTTCAATTATTTATAATTATGTCCAATTATTTTAAATTATTTTCAATTATTTTCAATTATTTATAATTATGTCCAATTATTTTCAATTATTTATAATTATTTTCAATTATTTATAATTATTTCAATTATATTCAATTATATTCAATTATTTATAATTATTTTCAATTATTTATCAATTATTTATAATTAATTTCAATTATTTTCAATTATTTTCAATTATTTTCAATTATTTATAAATTATTTTCAATTATTTATAATTATTTTCTATTATTTTCAATTATTTTCAATTATTTTCAATTATTTATAATTATTTTCAATTATTTTCAATTATTTTCAATTATTTATAATAATTTTCTATTATTTATCAGTTATTTTCAATTATTATCAATTATTTTCAATTATTTATCAATTATTTTCAATTATTTATCAATTATTTTCAATTATTTTCAATTATTTATAATTATTTCCAATTATTTATCAATTATTTTCATTTATTTTCAATTATTTTCAATTATTCATAATTATTTCCAATTATGTTCAATTATTTATAATTATTTTCAATTATTTATAATTATTTTCCAATTATTTTCAATTATTCATAATTAATTCCAATTATTTTCAATTATTCATAATTAATTTAAATTATTTTAAATTATTTTAAATTATTTTCAATTCTTTTCAATTATTTTCAATTATTTTCAATTATTTTCAATTATTTTCAATTATTTTAAATTATTTTCAATTATTTTCAATTATTTTCAATTATTTTCAATTATTTTCAATTATTTCCAATTATTTTCAATTATTTATCAATTATTTTCAATTATTTATAATTATTTTCAATTATTTTCAATGATTTTCAAATATTTATAAATTATTTTCAATTATTTATAATTATTTTCAATTATTTATAATTCTTTTAAATTATTTTCAATTATTTTCAATTATTTTCAATTATTTATCAATTATTTTGAATTATTTATCATTATTTTCAATTATTTTCAATTATTTTGAATTATTTTCAATTTTTTATCAATTATTTATAATTATTTTCAATTATTTTCAATTATTTTCAATTATTTTCAATTATTTATAATTATTTTCAATTATTTATCAATTATTTTCAATTATTCATAATTAATTTAAATTATTTTCAATTATTCATAATTAATTTAAATTATTTTCAATTCTTTTCAATTATTTTCAATTATTTTCAATTATTTTCAATTATTTTCAATTATTTTCAATTATTTTCAATTATTTTCAATTATTTTCAATTATTTTCAATTATTTCCAATTATTTTCAATTATTTATCAATTATTTTCAATTATTTATAATTATTTTCAATTATTTTCAATGATTTTCAATTATTTATAAATTATTTTCAATTATTTATAATTGTTTTCAATTATTTATAAATCTTGTAAATTATTTTCAATTTTTTTCAATTATTTTCAATTATTTATCAATTATTTTCAATTATTTATCATTATTTTCAATTATTTTCAATTATTTTGAATTATTTTCAATTTTTTATCAATTATTTACTATTATTTTCAATTATTTATAATTATTTCAATTATTTTCAGTTATTTTCAATTATTTATAATTATTTTCAATTATTTATCAATTATTTATAATTAATTTCAATTATTTTCAATTATTTTCAATTATTTTCAATTATTTATAATTATTTCCAATTATTTATCAATTATTTTCAATTATTTTCAATTATTTTCAATTATTTTCAATTATTTATAATTATTTTCAATTATTTATCAATTATTTTCAATTATTCATAATTAATTTCAATTATTTTCAATTATTCATAATTAATTTAAATTATTTTCAATTATTTTCAATTATTTTCAATTCTTTTCAATTATTTTCAATTATTTTCAATTATTTTCAATTATTTTCAATTATTTTCAATTATTTCCAATTATTTTCAATTATTTATCAATTATTTTCAATTATTTATAATTATTTTCAATTATTTTCAATGATTTTCAAATATTTATAAATTATTTTCAATTATTTATAATTATTTTCAATTATTTATAATTCTTTTAAATTATTTTCAATTATTTTCAATTATTTTCAATTATTTATCAATTATTTTGAATTATTTATCATTATTTTCAATTATTTTCAATTATTTTGAATTATTTTCAATTTTTTATCAATTATTTATAATTATTTTCAATTATTTTCAATTATTTTCAATTATTTTCAATTATTTATAATTATTTTCAATTATTTATCAATTATTTTCAATTATTCATAATTAATTTCAATTATTTTCAATTATTCATAATTAATTTAAATTATTTTCAATTCTTTTCAATTATTTTCAATTATTTTCAATTATTTATAAATTATTTTCAATTATTTATAATTGTTTTCAATTATTTATAAATCTTGTAAATTATTTTCAATTTTTTTCAATTATTTTCAATTATTTATCAATTATTTTCAATTATTTATCATTATTTTCAATTATTTTCAATTATTTTAAATTATTTTAAATTATTTTCAATGATTTTCAAATATTTATAAATTATTTTCAAGTATTTATAATTATTTTCAATTATTTATAATTCTTTAAAATTATTTTCAATTATTTTCAATTATTTTCAATTATTTATCAATTATATTCAATTATTTATCATTATTTTCAATTATTTTCAATTATTTTGAATTATTTTCAATTTTTTATCAATTATTTATAATTATTTTCAATTATTTTCAATTATTTTCAATTATTTTCAATTATTTATAATTATTTTCAATTATTTATCAATTATTTTCAATTATTCATAATTAATTTCAATTATTTTCAATTATTCATAATTAATTTAAATTATTTTCAATTATTTTCAATTATTTTCAATTCTTTTCAATTATTTTCAATTATTTTCAATTATTTTCAATTATTTTCAATTATTTTCAATTATTTTCAATTATTTCCAATTATTTTCAATTATTTATCAATTATTTTCAATTATTTATAATTACTTTCAATTATTTTCAATTATTTATAAATTATTTATAATTGTTTTCAATTATTTATAATTATTTTCAATTATTTTCAATTATTTTCAATTATTTTCACTTATTTATAATTATTTTCAATTATTTTCAATTATTTTCAATTATTTTCAATTATTTTCAATTATTTATCAATTATTTTCAATTATTTATAATTAATTTAAATTATTTTCATTTATTTTCAATTATTTTCAATTATTTATCAATTATTTTCAATTATTTATAATTATTTTCAATAATTTATCATTTATTTTCAATTATTTATAATTATTTTCAATAATTTATAATTCTTTTCAATTATTTTCAATTATTTTCATTTATTTTCAATTATTTTCAATTATTTTCAATTATTTTCAATTATTTATAATTATTTGCAATTATTTTCAATTATTTTCAATTATTTATAATTATTTTCAATTATTTATCAATTATTTTCGATTATTCATAATTAATTTCAATTATTTTCAATTATTCATAATTAATTTAAATTATTTTCAATTATTTTCAATTATTTTCAATTCTTTTCAATTATTTTCAATTATTTTCAATTATTTTCAATTATTTTCAATTATTTTCCATTATTTTCAATTATTTTCAATTATTTCCAATTATTTTCAATTATTTATCAATTATTTTCAATTATTTATAATTAATTTCAATTATTTTCAATGATTTTCAATTATTTATAAATTATTTTCAATTATTTATAATTATTTTCAATTATTTATAAATCTTTTAAATTATTTTCAATTATTTTCAATTATTTTCAATTATTTATCAATTATTTTCAATTATTTATCATTATTTTCAATTATTTTCAATTATTTTGAATTATTTTCAATTTTTTATCAATTATTTATAATTATTTTCAATTATTTATAATTATTTCAATTATTTTCAATTATTTATAATTATTTCAATTATTTTCAATTATTTTCAATTATTTATAATTATTTTCAATTATTTATCAATTATTTATAATTAATTTCAATTATTTTCAATTATTTTCAGTTATTTTCAATTATTTATAATTATTTCCAATTATTTATCAATTATTTTCAATTATTTTCAATTATTTTCAATTATTTATAATTATGTCCAATTATTTTCAATTATTTATAATTATTTTCAATTATTTATAATTATTTCAATTATTTTCAATTATATTCAATTGTTTATAATTATTTTCAATTATTTATCAATTATTTATAATTAATTTCAATTATTTTCAATTATTTTCAATTATTTTCAATTATTTATAAATTATTTTCAATTATTTATAATTATTTTCTATTATTTTCAATTATTTTCAATTATTTTCAATTATTTATAATTATTTTCAATTATTTTCAATTATTTTCAATTATTTATAATTATTTTCTATTATTTATCAGTTATTTTAAATTATTTTCAATTATTTTCAATTATTTTCAATTATTTTCAATTATTTTCAATTATTTATCAATTATTTTCAATTATTTATCATTATTTTCAATTATTTTCAATTATTTTGAATTATTTTCAATTTTTTATCAATTATTTATAATTATTTTCAATTATTTATAATTATTTCAATTATTTTCAATTATTTTCAATTATTTTCAATTATTTATAATTATTTTCAATTATTTATCAATTATTTATAATTAATTTCAATTATTTTCAATTATTTTCAATTATTTTCAATTATTTATAATTATGTCCAATTATTTTCAATTATTTATAATTATGTCCAATTATTTTCAATTATTTATAATTATTTTCAATTATTTATAATTATTTCAATTATTTTCAATTATATTCAATTATTTATAATTATTTGCAATTATTTATCAATTATTTATAATTAATTTCAATTATTTTCAATTATTTTCAATTATTTTCAATTATTTTCAATTATTTATAATTATTTTCTATTATTTATCAGTTATTTTCAATTATTATCAATTATTTTCAATTATTTATCAATTATTTTCAATTATTTATCAATTATTTTCAATTATTTTCAATTATTTATAATTATTTCCAATTATTTATCAATTATTTTCATTTATTTTCAATTATTTTCAATTATTTTCAATTATTCATAATTATTTCCAATTATGTTCAATTATTTATAATTATTTTCAATTATTTATAATTATTTACTAATTATTTTCAATTATTCATAATTAATTCCAATTATTTTCAATTATTCATAATTAATTTAAATTATTTTAAATTATTTCAAATTATTTTCAATTCTTTTCAATTATTTTCAATTATTTTCAATTATTTTCAATTATTTTCAATTATTTTCAATTATTTTCAATTATTTTCAATTATTTTCAATTATTTTCAATTATTTCCAATTATTTTCAATTATTTATCAATTATTTTCAATTATTTATAATTATTTTCAATTATTTTCTATGATTTTCAAATATTTATAAATTATTTTCAATTATTTATAATTATTTTCAATTATTTATAATTCTTTTAAATTATTTTCAATTATTTTCAATTATTTTCAATTATTTATCAATTATTTTGAATTATTTATCATTATTTTGAATTATTTTGAATTATTTTGAATTATTTTCAATTTTTTATCAATTATTTATAATTATTTATAATTATTTCAATTATTTTCAATTATTTTCAATTATTTATAATTATTTTCAATTATTTATCAATTATTTATAATTAATTTCAATTATTTTCAATTATTTTCAATTATTTTCAATTATTTATAATTATTTCCAATTATTTATCAATTATTTTCAATTATTTTCAATTATTTTAAATTATTTATAATAATGTCCAATTATTTTCAATTATTTATAATTATTTTCAATTATTTATAATTATTTCAATTATTTTCAATTATATTCAATTATTAATAATTATTTTCAATTATTTATCAATTATTTATAATTAGTTTCAAATATTTTCAATTATTTTCAATTATTTTCAATTATTTTCAATTATTTTCAATTATTTTCAATTATTTTCAATTATTTTCAATTATTTTCAATTATTTATCAATTATTTTCAATTATTTATAATTATTTACAATTATTTATCAATTATTTTCAATTATTTATCATTATTTTCAATTATTTTCAATTATTTTCAATTATTTTCAATTATTTATCAATTATTTTCAATTATTTATAATTAATTTAAATTATTTTCATTTATTTTCAATTATTTTCAATTATTTATCAATTATTTTCAATTATTTATAATTATTTTCAATAATTTATCATTTATTTTCAATTATTTATAATTATTTTCAATAATTTATAATTCTTTTCAATTATTTTCAATTATTTTCGTTTATTTTCAATTATTTTCAATTATTTTCAATTATTTTCAATTATTTATAATTATTTTCAATTATTTTCAATTATTTTCAATTATTTATAATTATTTCAATTATTTTCAATTATTTTCAATTATTTATAATTATTTTCAATTATTTATCAATTATTTATAATTAATTTCAATTATTTTCTATTATTTTCAATTATTTTCAATTATTTATAATTATGTCCAATTATTTTCAATTATTTTCAATTATTTATAATTATGTCCAATTATTTTCAATTATTTATAATTATTTATAATTATTTCAATTATTTTCAATTATATTCAATTATTTATAATTATTTTCAATTATTTATCAATTATTTATAATTAATTTCAATTATTTTCAATTATTTTCAATTATTTTCAATTATTTATAAATTATTTTCAATTATTTATAATTATTTTCTATTATTTTCAATTATTTTCAATTATTTTCAATTATTTTCAATTATTTATAATTATTTTCAATTATTTTCAATTATTTTCAATTATTTTCAATTATTTTCAATTATTTATAATTATTTTCAATTATTTATCAATTATTTTCAATTATTCATAATTAATTTAAATTATTTTCAATTATTCATAATTAATTTAAATTATTTTCAATTCTTTTCAATTATTTTCAATTATTTTCAATTATTTTCAATTATTTTCAATTATTTTCAATTATTTTCAATTATTTTCAATTATTTTCAATTATTTCCAATTATTTTCATTTATTTATCAATTATTTTCAATTATTTATAATTATTTTCAATTATTTTCAATGATTTTCAATTATTTATAAATTATTTTCAATTATTTATAATTGTTTTCAATTATTTATAAATCTTGTAAATTATTTTCAATTTTTTTCAATTATTTTCAATTATTTATCAATTATTTTCAATTATTTATCATTATTTTCAATTATTATCAATTATTTTGAATTATTTTCAATTTTTTATCAATTATTTACAATTATTTTCAATTATTTATAATTATTTCAATTATTTTCAATTATTTTCAATTATTTATAATTATTTTCAATTATTTATCAATTATTTATAATTAATTTCAATTATTTTCAATTATTTTCAATTATTTTCAATTATTTATAATTATTTCCAATTATTTATCAATTATTTTCAATTATTTTCAATTATTTTAAATTATTTATAATAATGTCCAATTATTTTCAATTATTTATAATTATTTTCAATTATTTATAATTATTTCAATTATTTTCAATTATATTCAATTATTAATAATTATTTTCAATTATTTATCAATTATTTATAATTAATTTCAAATATTTTCAATTATTTTCAATTATTTTCAATTATTTTCAATTATTTTCAATTATTTTCAATTATTTTCAATTATTTATCAATTATTTTCAATTATTTTCAATTATTTATAATTATTTACAATTATTTATCAATTATTTTCAATTATTTATCATTATTTTCAATTATTTTCAATTATTTTCAATTATTTTCAATTATTTATCAATTATTTTCAATTATTTATAATTAATTTAAATTATTTTCATTTATTTTCAATTATTTTCAATTATTTTCAATTATTTTCAATTATTTATAATTATTTCAATTATTTTCAATTATTTTCAATTATTTATAATTATTTTCAATTATTTATCAATTATTTATAATTAATTTCAATTATTTTCAATTATTTTCAATTATTTTCAATTATTATAATTATGTCCAATTATTTTCAATTATTTTCAATTATTTATAATTATGTCCAATTATTTTCAATTATTTATAATTATTTATAATTATTTCAATTATTTTCAATTATATTCAATTATTTATAATTATTTTCAATTATTTATCAATTATTTATAATTAATTTCAATTATTTTCAATTATTTTCAATTATTTTCAATTATTTTCAATTATTTATAATTATTTTCTATTATTTTCAATTATTTTCAATTATTTTCAATTATTTTCAATTATTTTCAATTATTTTCAATTATTTATAATTATTTTCAATTATTTTCAATTATTTTCAATTATTTATAATTATTTTCAATTATTTTCAATTATTTTCAATTATTTTCAATTATTTATAATTATTTTCTATTATTTATCAGTTATTTTCAATTATTATCAATTATTTTCAATTATTTATCAATTATTTTCAATTATTTATCAATTATTTTCAATTATTTTCAATTATTTATAATTATTTCCAATTATTTATCAATTATTTTCATTTATTTTCAATTATTTTCAATTATTCATAATTATTTCCAATTATTTTCAATTATTTATCATTATTTTCAATTATTTATAATTATTTACCAATTATTTTCCATTATTCATAATTAATTTCAATTATTTTCAATTATTCATAATTAATTTAAATTATTTTAAATTATTTTAAATTATTTTCAATTCTTTTCAATTATTTTCAATTATTTTCAATTATTTTCAATTATTTTCAATTATTTTCAATTATTTATAAATTATTTTCAATTATTTATAATTATTTTCTATTATTTTCAATTATTTTCAATTATTTATATTTATTTTCAATTATTTTCAATTATTTATAAATTATTTTCAATTATTTATAATTATTTTCTATTATTTTCAATTATTTTCAATTATTTTCAATTATTTATAATTATTTTCAATTATTTTCAATTATTTGCAATTATTTATAATTATTTTCTATTATTTATCAGTTATTTTCAATTATTTTCAATTATTTTCAATTATATATCAATTATTTTCAATTATTTATCAATTATTTTCAATTATTTTCAATTATTTATAATTATTTCCAATTAATTATAATTAATTTAAATTATTTTCAATTATTTTCAATTATTTTCAATTATTTATCAATTATTTCAATTATTTATAATTATTTTCAATAATTTATCATTTATTTTCAATTATTTATAATTATTTTCAATTATTTTCAATTCTTTTCAATTATTTTCAATTATTTTCAATTATTTTCAATTATTTTCAATTATTTTCAATTATTTTCAATTATTTTCAATTATTTTCAATTATTTTCAATTATTTTCAATTATTTTCAATTATTTTCAATTATTTTCAATTATTTATAATTATTTTCAATTATTTTCAATTATTTTCAATTATTTATCAATTATTTTCAATTATTTTCAATTATTTATAATTATTTACAATTATTTATCAATTATTTTCAATTATTTATCATTATTTTCAATTATTTTCAATTATTTTCAATTATTTTCAATTATTTATCAATTATTTTCTATTATTTTCAATTATTTTCAATTATTATCAATTATTTTCAATTATTTATAATTATTTTCAATTATTTTCAATTATTTTCAATTATTTATAATTATTTTGAATTATTTATCAATTATTTTCAATTATTCATAATTAATTTAAATTATTTTCAATTATTCATAATTAATTTAAATTATTTTCAATTCTTTTCAATTATTTTCAATTATTTTCAATTATTTTCAATTATTTTCAATTATTTTCAATTATTTTCAATTATTTTCAATTATTTTCAATTATTTTCAATTATTTTCAATTATTTTCAATTATTTTCAATTATTTCCAATTATTTTCAATTATTTATCAATTATTTTCAATTATTTATAATTATTTTCAATTATTTTCAATGATTTTCAATTATTTATAAATTATTTTCAATTATTTATAATTGTTTTCAATTATTTATAAATCTTGTAAATTATTTTCAATTTTTTTCAATTATTTTCAATTATTTATCAATTATTTTCAATTATTTATCATTATTTTCAATTATTTTCAATTATTTTGAATTATTTTCAATTTTTTATCAATTATTTACAATTATTTTCAATTATTTATAATTATTTCAATTATTTTCAATTATTTTCAATTATTTATAATTATTTTCAATTATTTATCAATTATTTATAATTAATTTCAATTATTTTCAATTATTTTCAATTATTTTCAATTATTTATAATTATTTCCAATTATTTATCAATTATTTTCAATTATTTTCAATTATTTTAAATTATTTATAATAATGTCCAATTATTTTCAATTATTTATAATTATTTTCAATTATTTATAATTATTTCAATTATTTTCAATTATATTCAATTATTAATAATTATTTTCAATTATTTTCAATTATTTTCAATTATTTTCAATTATTTTCAATTATTTTCAATTATTTTGAACTATTTTCAATTTTTTATCAATTATTTACAATTATTTTCAATTATTTATAATTATTTCAGTTATTTTCAATTATTTTCAATTATTTATAATTATTTTCAATTATTTATCAATTATTTATAATTAATTTCAATTATTTTCAATTATTTTCAATTATTTTCAATTATTTATAATTATTTCCAATTATTTATCAATTATTTTCAATTATTTTCAATTATTTTAAATTATTTATAATAATGTCCAATTATTTTCAATTATTTATAATTATTTTCAATTATTTATAATTATTTCAATTATTTTCAATTATATTCAATTATTAATAATTATTTTCAATTATTTATCAATTATTTATAATTAGTTTCAAATATTTTCAATTATTTTCAATTATTTTCAATTATTTTCAATTATTTTCAATTATTTTCAATTATTTTCAATTATTTTCAATTATTTTCAATTATTTATCAATTATTTTCAATTATTTTCAATTATTTATAATTATTTACAATTATTTATCAATTATTTTCAATTATTTATCATTATTTTCAATTATTTTCAATTATTTTCAATTATTTTCAATTATTTATCAATTATTTTCAATTATTTATAATTAATTTAAATTATTTTCATTTATTTTCAATTATTTTCAATTATTTATCAATTATTTTCAATTATTTATAATTATTTTCAATAATTTATCATTTATTTTCAATTATTTATAATTATTTTCAATAATTTATAATTCTTTTCAATTATTTTCAATTATTTTCGTTTATTTTCAATTATTTTCAATTATTTTCAATTATTTTCAATTATTTATAATTATTTTCAATTATTTTCAATTATTTTCAATTATTTATAATTATTTCAATTATTTTCAATTATTTTCAATTATTTATAATTATTTTCAATTATTTATCAATTATTTATAATTAATTTAAATTATTTTCAATTATTTTCAATTATTTTCAATTATTTATAATTATGTCCAATTATTTTCAATTATTTTCAATTATTTATAATTATGTCCAATTATTTTCAATTATTTATAATTATTTATAATTATTTCAATTATTTTCAATTATATTCAATTATTTATAATTACTTTCAATTATTTATCAATTATTTATAATTAATTTCAATTATTTTCAATTATTTTCAATTATTTTCAATTATTTTCAATTATTTATAAATTATTTTCAATTATTTATAATTATTTTCTATTATTTTCAATTATTTTCAATTATTTTCAATTATTTTCAATTATTTATAATTATTTTCAATTATTTTCAATTATTTTCAATTATTTTCAATTATTTATAATTATTTTCTATTATTTATCAGTTATTTTCAATTATTATCAATTATTTTCAATTATTTATCAATTATTTTCAATTATTTATCAATTATTTTCAATTATTTTCAATTATTTATAATTATTTCCAATTATTTATCAATTATTTTCATTTATTTTCAATTATTTTCAATTATTCATAATTATTTCCAATTATTTTCAATTATTTATCATTATTTTCAATTATTTATAATTATTTACCAATTATTTTCCATTATTCATAATTAATTTCAATTATTTTCAATTATTCATAATTAATTTAAATTATTTTAAATTATTTTAAATTATTTTCAATTCTTTTCAATTATTTTCAATTATTTTCAATTATTTTCAATTATTTTCAATTATTTTCAATTATTTTCAATTATTTTCAATTATTTATAAATTATTTTCAATTATTTATAATTATTTTCAATTATTTATAATTATTTTCAATTATTTATAATTATTTTCTATTATTTTCAATTATTTTCAATTATTTATAATTATTTTCAATTATTTTCAATTATTTATAAATTATTTTCAATTATTTATAATTATTTTCTATTATTTTCAATTATTTTCAATTATTTTCAATTATTTATAATTATTTTCAATTATTTTCAATTATTTGCAATTATTTATAATTATTTTCTATTATTTATCAGTTATTTTCAATTATTTTCAATTATTTTCAATTATATATCAATTATTTTCAATTATTTATCAATTATTTTCAATTATTTTCAATTATTTATAATTATTTCCAATTAATTATAATTAATTTAAATTATTTTCAATTATTTTCAATTATTTTCAATTATTTATCAATTATTTCAATTATTTATAATTATTTTCAATAATTTATCATTTATTTTCAATTATTTATAATTATTTTCAATTAGTTATAATTCTTTTCAATTATTTTCAATTATTTTCAATTATTTTCAATTATTTTCAATTATTTTCAATTATTTTCAATTATTTATAATTATTTTCAATTATTTTCAATTATTTTCAATTATTTATAATTATTTTCAATTATTTATCAATTATTTTCAATTATTCATAATTAATTTCAATTATTTTCAATTATTCATAATTAATTTAAATTATTTTCGATTATTATCAATTATTTTCAATTCTTTTCAATTATTTTCAATTATTTTCAATTATTTTCAATTATTTTCAATTATTTTCAATTATTTTCAATTATTTTCAATTATTTTCAATTATTTTCAATTATTTTCAATTATTTTCAATTATTTCCAATTATTTTCAATTATTTATCAATTATTTTCAATTATTTATAATTATTTTCAATTATTTTCAATGATTTTCAATTATTTACAAATTATTTTCAATTATTTATAATTATTTTCAATTATTTATAAATCTTTTAAATTATTTTCAATTATTTTCAATTATTTTCAATTATTTATCAAATATTTTCAATTATTTATCATTATTTTCAATTATTTTCAATTATTTTGAATTATTTTCAATTATTTTCAATTATTTTCAATTATTTTCAATTATTTTCAATTATTTTCAATTATTTTCAATTATTTTCAATTATTTTCAATTATTTTCAATTATTTTCAATTATTTCCAATTATTTTCAATTATTTATCAATTATTTTCAATTATTTATAATTATTTTCAATTATTTTCAATGATTTTCAAATATTTATAAATTATTTTCAATTATTTATAATTATTTTCAATTATTTATAATTCTTTTAAATTATTTTCAATTATTTTGAATTATTTATCAATTATTTTCAATTATTTATCATTATTTTCAATTATTTTCAATTATTTTGAATTATTTTCAATTTTTTATCAATTATTTATAATTATTTTCAATTATTTTCAATTATTTTCAATTATTTTCAATTATTTATAATTATTTTCAATTATTCATAATTAATTTCAATTATTTTCAATTATTCATAATTAATTTAAATTATTTTCAATTATTTTCAATTCTTTTAATTTATTTTCAATTATTTTCAATTATTTTCAATTATTTTCAATTATTTTCAATTATTTTCAATTATTTTCAATTATTTTCAATTATTTTCAATTATTTTCAATTATTTATAATTATTTTCAATTATTTTCAATTATTTTCAATTATTTATCAATTATTTTCAATTATTTTCAATTATTTATAATTATTTACAATTATTTATCAATTATTTTCAATTATTTATCATTATTTTCAATTATTTTCAATTATTTTCAATTATTTTCAATTATTTTGAATTATTTTCAATTATTTTCAATTATTTTCAATTATTTTCAATTATTTTCAATTATTTTCAATTATTTTCAATTATTTTCAATTATTTTCAATTATTTTCAATTATTTCCAATTATTTTCAATTATTTATCAATTATTTTCAATTATTTATAATTATTTTCAATTATTTTCAATGATTTTCAAATATTTATAAATTATTTTCAATTATTTATAATTATTTTCAATTATTTATAATTCTTTTAAATTATTTTCAATTATTTTGAATTATTTATCAATTATTTTCAATTATTTATCATTATTTTCAATTATTTTCAATTATTTTGAATTATTTTCAATTTTTTATCAATTATTTATAATTATTTTCAATTATTTTCAATTATTTTCAATTATTTTCAATTATTTATAATTATTTTCAATTATTTATCAATTATTTTCAATTATTCATAATTAATTTCAATTATTTTCAATTATTCATAATTAATTTCAATTATTTTCAATTATTTTCAATTCTTTTAATTTATTTTCAATTATTTTCAATTATTTTCAATTATTTTCAATTATTTTCAATTATTTTCAATTATTTTCAATTATTTTCAATTATTTATAATTATTTTCAATTATTTTCAATTATTTTCAATTATTTATCAATTATTTTCAATTATTTTCAATTATTTATAATTATTTACAATTATTTATCAATTATTTTCAATTATTTATCATTATTTTCAATTATTTTCAATTATTTTCAATTATTTTCAATTATTTATCAATTATTTTCTATTATTTTCAATTATTTTCAATTATTTTCAATTATTTTCAATTATTTATAATTATTTTCAATTATTTTCAATTATTTTCAATTATTTATAATTATTTTGAATTATTTATCAATTATTTTCAATTATTCATAATTAATTTAAATTATTTTCAATTATTCATAATTAATTTAAATTATTTTCAATTCTTTTCAATTATTTTCAATTATTTTCAATTATTTTCAATTATTTTCAATTATTTTCAATTATTTTCAATTATTTTCAATTATTTTCAATTATTTTCAATTATTTTCAATTATTTTCAATTATTTTCAATTATTTCCAATTATTTTCAATTATTTATCAATTTTTTTCAATTATTTATAATTATTTTCAATTATTTTCAATGATTTTCAATTATTTATAAATTATTTTCAATTATTTATAATTGTTTTCAATTATTTATAAATCTTGTAAATTATTTTCAATTTTTTTCAATTATTTTCAATTATTTATCAATTATTTTCAATTATTTATCATTATTTTCAATTGTTTTCAATTATTTTGAATTATTTTCAATTTTTTATCAATTATTTACAATTATTTTCAATTATTTATAATTATTTCAATTATTTTCAATTATTTTCAATTATTTATCAATTATTTTCAATTATTTATAATTATTTTCAATTATTTTCAATGATTTTCAATTATTTACAAATTATTTTCAATTATTTATAATTATTTTCAATTATTTATAAATCTTTTAAATTATTTTCAATTATTTTCAATTATTTTCAATTATTTATCAAATATTTATCATTATTTTCAATTATTTTCAATTATTTTGAATTATTTTGAATTATTTTCAATTATTTTCAATTATTTTCAATTATTTTCAATTATTTTCAATTATTTTAAATTATTTTCAATTATTTTCAATTATTTTCAATTATTTTCAATTATTTTCAATTATTTCCAATTATTTTCAATTATTTATCAATTATTTTCAATTATTTATAATTATTTTCAATTATTTTCAATGATTTTCAAATATTTATAAATTATTTTCAATTATTTATAATTATTTTCAATTATTTATAATTCTTTTAAATTATTTTCAATTATTTTGAATTATTTATCAATTATTTTCAATTATTTATCATTATTTTCAATTATTTTCAATTATTTTGAATAATTTTCAATTTTTTATCAATTATTTATAATTATTTTCAATTATTTTCAATTATTTTCAATTATTTATAATTATTTTCAATTATTTATCAATTATTTTCAATTATTCATAATTAATTTCAATTATTTTCAATTATTCATAATTAATTTAAATTATTTTCAATTATTTTCAATTCTTTTAATTTATTTTCAATTATTTTCAATTATTTTCAATTATTTTCAATTATTTTCAATTATTTTCAATTATTTTCAATTATTTTCAATTATTTATAATTATTTTCAGTTATTTTCAATTATTTTCAATTATTTATCAATTATTTTCAATTATTTTCAATTATTTATCATTATTTTCAATTATTTTCAATTATTTTCAATTATTTTCAATTATTTTCAATTATTTTCAATTATTTTCTATTATTTTCAATTATTTTCAATTATTTTCAATTATTTTCAATTATTTTCAATTATTTCCAATTATTTTCAATTATTTATCAATTATTTTCAATTATTTATAATTATTTTCAATTATTTTCAATGATTTTCAATTATTTATAAATTATTTTCAATTATTTATAATTGTTTTCAATTATTTATAAATCTTGTAAATTATTTTCAATTTTTTTCAATTATTTTCAATTATTTATCAATTATTTTCAATTATTTATCATTATTTTCAATTATTTTCAATTATTTTGAATTATTTTCAATTTTTTATCAATTATTTACAATTATTTTCAATTATTTATAATTATTTCAATTATTTTCAATTATTTTCAATTATTTTCAATTATTTATCAATTATTTTCAATTATTTATAATTATTTTCAATAATTTATCATTTATTTTCAATTATTTATAATTATTTTCAATAATTTATAATTCTTTTCAATTATTTTCAATTATTTTCGTTTATTTTCAATTATTTTCAATTATTTTCAATTATTTTCAATTATTTATAATTATTTTCAATTATTTTCAATTATTTTCAATTATTTATAATTATTTCAATTATTTTCAATTATTTTCAATTATTTATAATTATTTTCAATTATTTATCAATTATTTATAATTAATTTCAATTATTTTCAATTATTTTCAATTATTTTCAATTATTTATAATTATGTCCAATTATTTTCAATTATTTTCAATTATTTATAATTATGTCCAATTATTTTCAATTATTTATAATTATTTATAATTATTTCAATTATTTTCAATTATATTCAATTATTTATAATTATTTTCAATTATTTATCAATTATTTATAATTAATTTCAATTATTTTCAATTATTTTCAATTATTTTCAATTATTTATAAATTATTTTCAATTATTTATAATTATTTTCTATTATTTTCAATTATTTTCAATTATTTTCAATTATTTTCAATTATTTATAATTATTTTCAATTATTTTCAATTATTTTCAATTATTTTCAATTATTTATAATTATTTTCAATTATTTATCAATTATTTTCTATTATTCATAATTAATTTAAATTATTTTCAATTATTCATAATTAATTTAAATTATTTTCAATTCTTTTCAATTCTTTTCAATTATTTTCAATTCTTTTCAATTATTTTCAATTATTTTCAATTATTTTCAATTATTTTCAATTATTTTCAATTATTTTCAATTATTTCCAATTATTTTCAATTATTTATCAATTATTTTCAATTATTTATAATTATTTTCAATTATTTTCAATGATTTTCAATTATTTATAAATTATTTTCAATTATTTATAATTGTTTTCAATTATTTATAAATCTTGTAAATTATTTTCAATTTTTTTCAATTATTTTCAGTATTTATCAATTATTTTCAATTATTTATCATTATTTTCAATTATTTTGAATTATTTTCAATTTTTTATCAATTATTTACAATTATTTTCAATTATTTATAATTATTTCAATTATTTTCAATTATTTTCAATTATTTATAATTATTTTCAATTATTTATCAATTATTTATAATTAATTTCAATTATTTTCAATTATTTTCAATTATTTTCAATTATTTATAATTATTTCCAATTATTTATCAATTATTTTCAATTATTTTCAATTATTTATCAATTATTTTCAATTATTTATAATTATTTTCAATAATTTATCATTTATTTTCAATTATTTATAATTATTTTCAATAATTTATAATTCTTTTCAATTATTTTCAATTATTTTCGTTTATTTTCAATTATTTTCAATTATTTTCAATTATTTTCAATTATTTATAATTATTTTCAATTATTTTCAATTATTTTCAATTATTTATAATTATTTCAATTATTTTCAATTATTTTCAATTATTTATAATTATTTTCAATTATTTATCAATTATTTATAATTAATTTCAATTATTTTCAATTATTTTCAATTATTTTCAATTATTTATAATTATGTCCAATTATTTTCAATTATTTTCAATTATTTATAATTATGTCCAATTATTTGCAATTATTTATAATTATTTATAATTATTTCAATTATTTTCAATTATATTCAATTATTTATAATTACTTTAAATTATTTATCAATTATTTATAATTAATTTCAATTATTTTGAATTATTTTCAATTATTTTCAATTATTTTCAATTATTTATAAATTATTTTCAATTATTTATAATTATTTTCTATTATTTTCAATTATTTTCAATTATTTTCAATTATTTTCAATTATTTTCAATTATTTATAATTATTTTCAATTATTTTCAATTATTTTCAATTATTTTCAATTATTTATAATTATTTTCTATTATTTATCAGTTATTTTCAATTATTATCAATTATTTTCAATTATTTATCAATTATTTTCAATTATTTATCAATTATTTTCAATTATTTTCAATTATTTATAATTATTTCCAATTATTTATCAATTATTTTCATTTATTTTCAATTATTTTCAATTATTCATAATTATTTCCAATTATTTTCAATTATTTATCATTATTTTCAATTATTTATAATTATTTACCAATTATTTTCCATTATTCATAATTAATTTCAATTATTTTCAATTATTCATAATTAATTTAAATTATTTTAAATTATTTTAAATTATTTTCAATTCTTTTCAATTATTTTCAATTATTTTCAATTATTTTCAATTATTTTCAATTATTTTCAATTATTTTCAATTATTTTCAATTATTTATAAATTATTTTCAATTATTTATAATTATTTTCAATTATTTATAATTATTTTCTATTATTTTCAATTATTTTCAATTATTTTCAATTATTTTCAATTATTTTCAATTATTTTCAATTATTTTCAATTATTTTCAATTATTTCCAATTATTTTCAATTATTTATCAATTATTTTCAATTATTTATAATTATTTTCAAATATTTTCAATGATTTTCAATTATTTACAAATTATTTTCAATTATTTACAAATTATTTTCAATTATTTATAATTATTTTCAATTATTTATAAATCTTTTAAATTATTTTCAATTATTTTCAATTATTTTCAATTATTTATCAAATATTTTCAATTATTTATCATTATTTTCAATTATTTTCAATTATTTTGAATTATTTTCAATTATTTTCAATTATTTTCAATTATTTTCAATTATTTTCAATTATTTTCAATTATTTTCAATTATTTTCAATTATTTTCAATTATTTTCAATTATTTTCAATTATTTTCAATTATTTTCAATTATTTCCAATTATTTTCAATTATTTATCAATTATTTTCAATTATTTATAATTATTTTCAATTATTTTCAATGATTTTCAAATATTTATAAATTATTTTCAATTATTTATAATTATTTTCAATTATTTATAATTCTTTTAAATTATTTTCAATTATTTTGAATTATTTATCAATTATTTTCAATTATTTATCATTATTTTCAATTATTTTCAATTATTTTGAATTATTTTCAATTTTTTATCAATTATTTATAATTATTTTCAATTATTTTCAATTATTTTCAATTATTTTCAATTATTTATAATTATTTTCAATTATTTATCAATTATTTTCAATTATTCATAATTAATTTCAATTATTTTCAATTATTCATAATTAATTTAAATTATTTTCAATTATTTTCAATTCTTTTAATTTATTTTCAATTATTTTCAATTATTTTCAATTATTTTCAATTATTTTCAATTATTTTCAATTATTTTCAATTATTTTCAATTATTTTCAATTATTTTCAATTATTTATAATTATTTTCAATTATTTTCAATTATTTTCAATTATTTATCAATTATTTTCAATTATTTTCAATTATTTATAATTATTTACAATTATTTATCAATTATTTTCAATTATTTATCATTATTTTCAATTATTTTCAATTATTTTCAATTATTTTCAATTATTTATCAATTATTTTCTATTATTTTCAATTATTTTCAATTATTTTCAATTATTTTCAATTATTTATAATTATTTTCAATTATTTTCAATTATTTTCAATTATTTATAATTATTTTGAATTATTTATCAATTATTTTCAATTATTCATAATTAATTTAAATTATTTTCAATTATTCATAATTAATTTAAATTATTTTCAATTCTTTTCAATTATTTTCAATTATTTTCAATTATTTTCAATTATTTTCAATTATTTTCAATTATTTTCAATTATTTTCAATTATTTCCAATTATTTTCAATTATTTATCAATTTTTTTCAATTATTTATAATTATTTTCAATTATTTTCAATGATTTTCAATTATTTATAAATTATTTTCAATTATTTATAATTGTTTTCAATTATTTATAAATCTTGTAAATTATTTTCAATTTTTTTCAATTATTTTCAATTATTTATCAATTATTTTCAATTATTTATCATTATTTTCAATTGTTTTCAATTATTTTGAATTATTTTCAATTTTTTATCAATTATTTACAATTATTTTCAATTATTTATAACTATTTCAATTATTTTCAATTATTTTCAATTATTTATCAATTATTTTCAATTATTTATAATTATTTTCAATTATTTTCAATGATTTTCAATTATTTACAAATTATTTTCAATTATTTATAATTATTTTCAATTATTTATAAATCTTTTAAATTATTTTCAATTATTTTCAATTATTTTCAATTATTTATCAAATATTTTCAATTATTTATCATTATTTTCAATTATTTTCAATTATTTTGAATTATTTTCAATTATTTTCAATTATTTTCAATTATTTTCAATTATTTTCAATTATTTTCAATTATTTTCAATTATTTTCAATTATTTTCAATTATTTTCAATTATTTTCAATTATTTTCAATTATTTTCAATTATTTTCAATTATTTCCAATTATTTTCAATTATTTATCAATTATTTTCAATTATTTATAATTATTTTCAATTATTTTCAATGATTTTCAATTATTTACAAATTATTTTCAATTATTTATAATTATTTTCAATTATTTATAAATCTTTTAAATTATTTTCAATTATTTTCAATTATTTTCAATTATTTATCAAATATTTTCAATTATTTATCATTATTTTCAATTATTTTCAATTATTTTGAATTATTTTCAATTATTTTCAATTATTTTCAATTATTTTCAATTATTTTCAATTATTTTCAATTATTTTCAATTATTTTAAATTATTTTCAATTATTTTCAATTATTTTCAATTATTTCCAATTATTTTCAATTATTTATCAATTATTTTCAATTATTTATAATTATTTTCAATTATTTTCAATGATTTTCAAATATTTATAAATTATTTTCAATTATTTATAATTATTTTCAATTATTTATAATTCTTTTAAATTATTTTCAATTATTTTGAATTATTTATCAATTATTTTCAATTATTTATCATTATTTTCAATTATTTTCAATTATTTTGAATTATTTTCAATTTTTTATCAATTATTTACAATTATTTTCAATTATTTTCAATTATTTTCAATTATTTTCAATTATTTTCAATTATTTATCAATTATTTTCAATTATTCATAATTAATTTCAATTATTTTCAATTATTCATAATTAATTTAAATTATTTTCAATTATTTTCAATTCTTTTAATTTATTTTCAATTATTTTCAATTATTTTCAATTATTTTCAATTATTTTCAATTATTTTCAATTATTTTCAATTATTTTCAATTATTTTCAATTATTTTCAATTATTTTCAATTATTTTCAATTATTTTCAATTATTTATAATTATTTTCAATTATTTTCAATTATTTTCAATTATTTATCAATTATTTTCAATTATTTTCAATTATTTATAATTATTTACAATTATTTATCAATTATTTTCAATTATTTATCATTATTTTCAATTATTTTCAATTATTTTCAATTATTTTCAATTATTTATCAATTATTTTCTATTATTTTCAATTATTTTCAATTATTTTCAATTATTTTCAATTATTTATAATTATTTTCAATTATTTTCAATTATTTTCAATTATTTATAATTATTTTGAATTATTTATCAATTATTTTCAATTATTCATAATTAATTTAAATTATTTTCAATTATTCATAATTAATTTAAATTATTTTCAATTCTTTTCAATTATTTTCAATTATTTTCAATTATTTTCAATTATTTTCAATTATTTTCAATTATTTTCAATTATTTTCAATTATTTTCAATTATTTTCAATTATTTCCAATTATTTTCAATTATTTATCAATTTTTTTCAATTATTTATAATTATTTTCAATTATTTTCAATGATTTTCAATTATTTATAAATTATTTTCAATTATTTATAATTGTTTTCAATTATTTATAAATCTTGTAAATTATTTTCAATTTTTTTCAATTATTTTCAATTATTTATCAATTATTTTCAATTATTTATCATTATTTTCAATTGTTTTCAATTATTTTGAATTATTTTCAATTTTTTATCAATTATTTACAATTATTTTCAATTATTTATAACTATTTCAATTATTTTCAATTATTTTCAGTTATTTATCAATTATTTTCAATTATTTATAATTATTTTCAATTATTTTCAATGATTTTCAATTATTTACAAATTATTTTCAATTATTTATAATTATTTTCAATTATTTATAAATCTTTTAAATTATTTTCAATTATTTTCAATTATTTTCAATTATTTATCAAATATTTTCAATTATTTATCATTATTTTCAATTATTTTCAATTATTTTCAATTATTTTCAATTATTTTCAATTATTTTCAATTATTTTCAATTATTTTCAATTATTTTCAATTATTTTCAATTATTTTCAATTATTTTCAATTATTTTCAATTATTTCCAATTATTTTCAATTATTTATCAATTATTTTCAATTATTTATAATTATTTTCAATTATTTTCAATGATTTTCAAATATTTATAAATTATTTTCAATTATTTATAATTATTTTCAATTATTTATAATTCTTTTAAATTATTTTCAATTATTTTGAATTATTTATCAATTATTTTCAATTATTTATCATTATTTTCAATTATTTTCAATTATTTTGAATTATTTTCAATTTTTTATCAATTATTTATAATTATTTTCAATTATTTTCAATTATTTTCAATTATTTTCAATTATTTATAATTATTTTCAATTATTTATCAATTATTTTCAATTATTCATAATTAATTTCAATTATTTTCAATTATTCATAATTAATTTAAATTATTTTCAATTATTTTCAATTCTTTTAATTTATTTTCAATTATTTTCAATTATTTTCAATTATTTTCAATTATTTTCAATTATTTTCAATTATTTTCAATTATTTTCAATTATTTATAATTATTTTCAATTATTTTCAATTATTTTCAATTATTTATCAATTATTTTCAATTATTTTCAATTATTTATAATTATTTACAATTATTTATCAATTATTTTCAATTATTTATCATTATTTTCAATTATTTTCAATTATTTTCAATTATTTTCAATTATTTATCAATTATTTTCTATTATTTTCAATTATTTTCAATTATTTTCAATTATTTTCAATTATTTATAATTATTTTCAATTATTTTCAATTATTTTCAATTATTTATAATTATTTTGAATTATTTATCAATTATTTTCAATTATTCATAATTAATTTAAATTATTTTCAATTATTCATAATTAATTTAAATTATTTTCAATTCTTTTCAATTATTTTCAATTATTTTCAATTATTTTCAATTATTTTCAATTATTTTCAATTATTTTCAATTATTTCCAATTATTTTCAATTATTTATCAATTTTTTTCAATTATTTATAATTATTTTCAATTATTTTCAATGATTTTCAATTATTTATAAATTATTTTCAATTATTTATAATTGTTTTCAATTATTTATAAATCTTGTAAATTATTTTCAATTTTTTTCAATTATTTTCAATTATTTATCAATTATTTTCAATTATTTATCATTATTTTCAATTGTTTTCAATTATTTTGAATTATTTTCAATTTTTTATCAATTATTTACAATTATTATCAATTATTTATAACTATTTCAATTATTTTCAATTATTTTCAATTATTTATCAATTATTTTCAATTATTTATAATTATTTTCAACTATTTTCAATGATTTTCAATTATTTACAAATTATTTTCAATTATTTATAATTATTTTCAATTATTTATAAATCTTTTAAATTATTTTAAATTATTTTCAATTATTTTCAATTATTTATCAAATATTTTCAATTATTTATCATTATTTTCAATTATTTTCAATTATTTTGAATTATTTTCAATTATTTTCAATTATTTTCAATTATTTTCAATTATTTTCAATTATTTTCAATTATTTTCAATTATTTTCAATTATTTTCAATTATTTTCAATTATTTTCAATTATTTTCAATTATTTTCAATTATTTTCAATTATTTCCAATTATTTTCAATTATTTATCAATTATTTTCAATTATTTATAATTATTTTCAATTATTTTCAATGATTTTCAATTATTTACAAATTATTTTCAATTATTTATAATTATTTTCAATTATTTATAAATCTTTTAAATTATTTTCAATTATTTTCAATTATTTTCAATTATTTATCAAATATTTTCAATTATTTATCATTATTTTCAATTATTTTCAATTATTTTGAATTATTTTCAATTATTTTCAATTATTTTCAATTATTTTCAATTATTTTCAATTATTTTCAATTATTTTCAATTATTTTCTATTATTTTCAATTATTTTCAATTATTTTCAATTATTTCCAATTATTTTCAATTATTTATCAATTATTTTCAATTATTTATAATTATTTTCAATTATTTTCAATGATTTTCAAATATTTATAAATTATTTTCAATTATTTATAATTATTTTCAATTATTTATAATTCTTTTAAATTATTTTCAATTATTTTGAATTATTTATCAATTATTTTCAATTATTTATCATTATTTTCAATTATTTTCAATTATTTTGAATTATTTTCAATTTTTTATCAATTATTTATAATTATTTTCAATTATTTTCAATTATTTTCAATTATTTTCAATTATTTATAATTATTTTCAATTATTTATCAATTATTTTCAATTATTCATAATTAATTTCAATTATTTTCAATTATTCATAATTAATTTAAATTATTTTCAATTATTTTCAATTCTTTTAATTTATTTTCAATTATTTTCAATTATTTTCAATTATTTTCAATTATTTTCAATTATTTTCAATTATTTTCAATTATTTTCAATTATTTTCAATTATTTTCAATTATTTTCAATTATTTTCAATTATTTATAATTATTTTCAATTATTTTCAATTATTTTCAATTATTTATCAATTATTTTCAATTATTTTCAATTATTTATAATTATTTACAATTATTTATCAATTATTTTCAATTATTTATCATTATTTTCAATTATTTTCAATTATTTTCAATTATTTTCAATTATTTATCAATTATTTTCTATTATTTTCAATTATTTTCAATTATTTTCAATTATTTTCAATTATTTATAATTATTTTCAATTATTTTCAATTATTTTCAATTATTTATAATTATTTTGAATTATTTATCAATTATTTTCAATTATTCATAATTAATTTAAATTATTTTCAATTATTCATAATTAATTTAAATTATTTTCAATTCTTTTCAATTATTTTCAATTATTTTCAATTATTTTCAATTATTTTCAATTATTTTCAATTATTTTCAATTATTTTCAATTATTTTCAATTATTTTCAATTATTTCCAATTATTTTCAATTATTTATCAATTTTTTTCAATTATTTATAATTATTTTCAATTATTTTCAATGATTTTCAATTATTTATAAATTATTTTCAATTATTTATAATTGTTTTCAATTATTTATAAATCTTGTAAATTATTTTCAATTTTTTTCAATTATTTTCAATTATTTTCAATTATTTATCATTATTTTCAATTGTTTTCAATTATTTTGAATTATTTTCAATTTTTTATCAATTATTTACAATTATTTTCAATTATTTATAACTATTTCAATTATTTTCAATTATTTTCAGTTATTTATCAATTATTTTCAATTATTTATAATTATTTTCAATTATTTTCAATGATTTTCAATTATTTACAAATTATTTTCAATTATTTATAATTATTTTCAATTATTTATAAATCTTTTAAATTATTTTCAATTATTTTCAATTATTTTCAATTATTTATCAAATATTTTCAATTATTTATCATTATTTATCATTATTTTCAATTATTTTCAATTATTTTCAATTATTTTCAATTATTTTCAATTATTTTCAATTATTTTCAATTATTTTCAATTATTTTCAATTATTTTCAATTATTTTCAATTATTTTCAATTATTTCCAATTATTTTCAATTATTTATCAATTATTTTCAATTATTTATAATTATTTTCAATTATTTTCAATGATTTTCAAATATTTATAAATTATTTTCAATTATTTATAATTATTTTCAATTATTTATAATTCTTTTAAATTATTTTCAATTATTTTGAATTATTTATCAATTATTTTCAATTATTTATCATTATTTTCAATTATTTTCAATTATTTTGAATTATTTTCAATTTTTTATCAATTATTTATAATTATTTTCAATTATTTTCAATTATTTTCAATTATTTTCAATTATTTATAATTATTTTCAATTATTTATCAATTATTTTCAATTATTCATAATTAATTTCAATTATTTTCAATTATTCATAATTAATTTAAATTATTTTCAATTATTTTCAATTCTTTTAATTTATTTTCAATTATTTTCAATTATTTTCAATTATTTTCAATTATTTTCAATTATTTTCAATTATTTTCAATTATTTTCAATTATTTTCAATTATTTATAATTATTTTCAATTATTTTCAATTATTTTCAATTATTTATCAATTATTTTCAATTATTTTCAATTATTTATAATTATTTACAATTATTTATCAATTATTTTCAATTATTTATCATTATTTTCAATTATTTTCAATTATTTTCAATTATTTTCAATTATTTATCAATTATTTTCTATTATTTTCAATTATTTTCAATTATTATCAATTATTTTCAATTATTTATAATTATTTTCAATTATTTTCAATTATTTTCAATTATTTATAATTATTTTGAATTATTTATCAATTATTTTCAATTATTCATAATTAATTTAAATTATTTTCAATTATTCATAATTAATTTAAATTATTTTCAATTCTTTTCAATTATTTTCAATTATTTTCAATTATTTTCAATTATTTTCAATTATTTTCAATTATTTTCAATTATTTTCAATTATTTTCAATTATTTTCAATTATTTCCAATTATTTTCAATTATTTATCAATTATTTTCAATTATTTATAATTATTTTCAATTATTTTCAATGATTTTCAATTATTTATAAATTATTTTCAATTATTTATAATTGTTTTCAATTATTTATAAATCTTGTAAATTATTTTCAATTTTTTTCAATTATTTTCAATTATTTATCAATTATTTTCAATTATTTATCATTATTTTCAATTATTTTCAATTATTTTGAATTATTTTCAATTTTTTATCAATTATTTACAATTATTTTCAATTATTTATAATTATTTCAATTATTTTCAATTATTTTCAATTATTTATAATTATTTTCAATTATTTATCAATTATTTATAATTAATTTCAATTATTTTCAATTATTTTCAATTATTTTCAATTATTTATAATTATTTCCAATTATTTATCAATTATTTTCAATTATTTTCAATTATTTTAAATTATTTATAATAATGTCCAATTATTTTCAATTATTTATAATTATTTTCAATTATTTATAATTATTTCAATTATTTTCAATTATATTCAATTATTAATAATTATTTTCAATTATTTTCAATTATTTTCAATTATTTTCAATTATTTTCAATTATTTTCAATTATTTTGAACTATTTTCAATTTTTTATCAATTATTTACAATTATTTTCAATTATTTATAATTATTTCAATTATTTTCAATTATTTTCAATTATTTATAATTATTTTCAATTATTTATCAATTATTTATAATTAATTTCAATTCTTTTCAATTATTTTCAATTATTTTCAATTATTTATAATTATTTCCAATTATTTATCAATTATTTTCAATTATTTTCAATTATTTTAAATTATTTATAATAATGTCCAATTATTTTCAATTATTTATAATTATTTTCAATTATTTATAATTATTTCAATTATTTTCAATTATATTCAATTATTAATAATTATTTTCAATTATTTATCAATTATTTATAATTAGTTTCAAATATTTTCAATTATTTTCAATTATTTTCAATTATTTTCAATTATTTTCAATTATTTTCAATTATTTTCAATTATTTTCAATTATTTTCAATTATTTATCAATTATTTTCAATTATTTTCAATTATTTATAATTATTTACAATTATTTATCAATTATTTTCAATTATTTATCATTATTTTCAATTATTTTCAATTATTTTCAATTATTTTCAATTATTTATCAATTATTTTCAATTATTTATAATTAATTTAAATTATTTTCATTTATTTTCAATTATTTTCAATTATTTATCAATTATTTTCAATTATTTATAATTATTTTCAATAATTTATCATTTATTTTCAATTATTTATAATTATTTTCAATTATTTTCAATTATTTTCAATTATTTTCAATTATTTTCAATTATTTTCAATTATTTTCAATTATTTTCAATTATTTTCAATTATTTTCAATTATTTTCAATTATTTTCAATTATTTCCAATTATTTTCAATTATTTATCAATTATTTTCAATTATTTATAATTATTTTCAATTATTTTCAATGATTTTCAAATATTTATAAATTATTTTCAATTATTTATAATTATTTTCAATTATTTATAATTCTTTTAAATTATTTTCAATTATTTTGAATTATTTATCAATTATTTTCAATTATTTATCATTATTTTCAATTATTTTCAATTATTTTGAATTATTTTCAATTTTTTATCAATTATTTATAATTATTTTCAATTATTTTCAATTATTTTCAATTATTTTCAATTATTTATAATTATTTTCAATTATTTATCAATTATTTTCAATTATTCATAATTAATTTCAATTATTTTCAATTATTCATAATTAATTTAAATTATTTTCAATTATTTTCAATTCTTTTAATTTATTTTCAATTATTTTCAATTATTTTCAATTATTTTCAATTATTTTCAATTATTTTCAATTATTTTCAATTATTTTCAATTATTTATAATTATTTTCAATTATTTTCAATTATTTTCAATTATTTATCAATTATTTTCAATTATTTTCAATTATTTATAATTATTTACAATTATTTATCAATTATTTTCAATTATTTATCATTATTTTCAATTATTTTCAATTATTTTCAATTATTTTCAATTATTTATCAATTATTTTCTATTATTTTCAATTATTTTCAATTATTTTCAATTATTTTCAATTATTTATAATTATTTTCAATTATTTTCAATTATTTTCAATTATTTATAATTATTTTGAATTATTTATCAATTATTTTCAATTATTCATAATTAATTTAAATTATTTTCAATTATTCATAATTAATTTAAATTATTTTCAATTCTTTTCAATTATTTTCAATTATTTTCAATTATTTTCAATTATTTTCAATTATTTTCAATTATTTTCAATTATTTCCAATTATTTTCAATTATTTATCAATTTTTTTCAATTATTTATAATTATTTTCAATTATTTTCAATGATTTTCAATTATTTATAAATTATTTTCAATTATTTATAATTGTTTTCAATTATTTATAAATCTTGTAAATTATTTTCAATTTTTTTCAATTATTTTCAATTATTTATCAATTATTTTCAATTATTTATCATTATTTTCAATTGTTTTCAATTATTTTGAATTATTTTCAATTTTTTATCAATTATTTACAATTATTATCAATTATTTATAACTATTTCAATTATTTTCAATTATTTTCAATTATTTATCAATTATTTTCAATTATTTATAATTATTTTCAACTATTTTCAATGATTTTCAATTATTTACAAATTATTTTCAATTATTTATAATTATTTTCAATTATTTATAAATCTTTTAAATTATTTTAAATTATTTTCAATTATTTTCAATTATTTATCAAATATTTTCAATTATTTATCATTATTTTCAATTATTTTCAATTATTTTGAATTATTTTCAATTATTTTCAATTATTTTCAATTATTTTCAATTATTTTCAATTATTTTCAATTATTTTCAATTATTTTCAATTATTTTCAATTATTTTCAATTATTTTCAATTATTTTCAATTATTTTCAATTATTTTCAATTATTTCCAATTATTTTCAATTATTTATCAATTATTTTCAATTATTTATAATTATTTTCAATTATTTTCAATGATTTTCAATTATTTACAAATTATTTTCAATTATTTATAATTATTTTCAATTATTTATAAATCTTTTAAATTATTTTCAATTATTTTCAATTATTTTCAATTATTTATCAAATATTTTCAATTATTTATCATTATTTTCAATTATTTTCAATTATTTTGAATTATTTTCAATTATTTTCAATTATTTTCAATTATTTTCAATTATTTTCAATTATTTTCAATTATTTTCAATTATTTTCTATTATTTTCAATTATTTTCAATTATTTTCAATTATTTCCAATTATTTTCAATTATTTATCAATTATTTTCAATTATTTATAATTATTTTCAATTATTTTCAATGATTTTCAAATATTTATAAATTATTTTCAATTATTTATAATTATTTTCAATTATTTATAATTCTTTTAAATTATTTTCAATTATTTTGAATTATTTATCAATTATTTTCAATTATTTATCATTATTTTCAATTATTTTCAATTATTTTGAATTATTTTCAATTTTTTATCAATTATTTATAATTATTTTCAATTATTTTCAATTATTTTCAATTATTTTCAATTATTTATAATTATTTTCAATTATTTATCAATTATTTTCAATTATTCATAATTAATTTCAATTATTTTCAATTATTCATAATTAATTTAAATTATTTTCAATTATTTTCAATTCTTTTAATTTATTTTCAATTATTTTCAATTATTTTCAATTATTTTCAATTATTTTCAATTATTTTCAATTATTTTCAATTATTTTCAATTATTTTCAATTATTTTCAATTATTTTCAATTATTTTCAATTATTTATAATTATTTTCAATTATTTTCAATTATTTTCAATTATTTATCAATTATTTTCAATTATTTTCAATTATTTATAATTATTTACAATTATTTATCAATTATTTTCAATTATTTATCATTATTTTCAATTATTTTCAATTATTTTCAATTATTTTCAATTATTTATCAATTATTTTCTATTATTTTCAATTATTTTCAATTATTTTCAATTATTTTCAATTATTTATAATTATTTTCAATTATTTTCAATTATTTTCAATTATTTATAATTATTTTGAATTATTTATCAATTATTTTCAATTATTCATAATTAATTTAAATTATTTTCAATTATTCATAATTAATTTAAATTATTTTCAATTCTTTTCAATTATTTTCAATTATTTTCAATTATTTTCAATTATTTTCAATTATTTTCAATTATTTTCAATTATTTTCAATTATTTTCAATTATTTTCAATTATTTCCAATTATTTTCAATTATTTATCAATTTTTTTCAATTATTTATAATTATTTTCAATTATTTTCAATGATTTTCAATTATTTATAAATTATTTTCAATTATTTATAATTGTTTTCAATTATTTATAAATCTTGTAAATTATTTTCAATTTTTTTCAATTATTTTCAATTATTTTCAATTATTTATCATTATTTTCAATTGTTTTCAATTATTTTGAATTATTTTCAATTTTTTATCAATTATTTACAATTATTTTCAATTATTTATAACTATTTCAATTATTTTCAATTATTTTCAGTTATTTATCAATTATTTTCAATTATTTATAATTATTTTCAATTATTTTCAATGATTTTCAATTATTTACAAATTATTTTCAATTATTTATAATTATTTTCAATTATTTATAAATCTTTTAAATTATTTTCAATTATTTTCAATTATTTTCAATTATTTATCAAATATTTTCAATTATTTATCATTATTTATCATTATTTTCAATTATTTTCAATTATTTTCAATTATTTTCAATTATTTTCAATTATTTTCAATTATTTTCAATTATTTTCAATTATTTTCAATTATTTTCAATTATTTTCAATTATTTTCAATTATTTCCAATTATTTTCAATTATTTATCAATTATTTTCAATTATTTATAATTATTTTCAATTATTTTCAATGATTTTCAAATATTTATAAATTATTTTCAATTATTTATAATTATTTTCAATTATTTATAATTCTTTTAAATTATTTTCAATTATTTTGAATTATTTATCAATTATTTTCAATTATTTATCATTATTTTCAATTATTTTCAATTATTTTGAATTATTTTCAATTTTTTATCAATTATTTATAATTATTTTCAATTATTTTCAATTATTTTCAATTATTTTCAATTATTTATAATTATTTTCAATTATTTATCAATTATTTTCAATTATTCATAATTAATTTCAATTATTTTCAATTATTCATAATTAATTTAAATTATTTTCAATTATTTTCAATTCTTTTAATTTATTTTCAATTATTTTCAATTATTTTCAATTATTTTCAATTATTTTCAATTATTTTCAATTATTTTCAATTATTTTCAATTATTTTCAATTATTTATAATTATTTTCAATTATTTTCAATTATTTTCAATTATTTATCAATTATTTTCAATTATTTTCAATTATTTATAATTATTTACAATTATTTATCAATTATTTTCAATTATTTATCATTATTTTCAATTATTTTCAATTATTTTCAATTATTTTCAATTATTTATCAATTATTTTCTATTATTTTCAATTATTTTCAATTATTATCAATTATTTTCAATTATTTATAATTATTTTCAATTATTTTCAATTATTTTCAATTATTTATAATTATTTTGAATTATTTATCAATTATTTTCAATTATTCATAATTAATTTAAATTATTTTCAATTATTCATAATTAATTTAAATTATTTTCAATTCTTTTCAATTATTTTCAATTATTTTCAATTATTTTCAATTATTTTCAATTATTTTCAATTATTTTCAATTATTTTCAATTATTTTCAATTATTTTCAATTATTTCCAATTATTTTCAATTATTTATCAATTATTTTCAATTATTTATAATTATTTTCAATTATTTTCAATGATTTTCAATTATTTATAAATTATTTTCAATTATTTATAATTGTTTTCAATTATTTATAAATCTTGTAAATTATTTTCAATTTTTTTCAATTATTTTCAATTATTTATCAATTATTTTCAATTATTTATCATTATTTTCAATTATTTTCAATTATTTTGAATTATTTTCAATTTTTTATCAATTATTTACAATTATTTTCAATTATTTATAATTATTTCAATTATTTTCAATTATTTTCAATTATTTATAATTATTTTCAATTATTTATCAATTATTTATAATTAATTTCAATTATTTTCAATTATTTTCAATTATTTTCAATTATTTATAATTATTTCCAATTATTTATCAATTATTTTCAATTATTTTCAATTATTTTAAATTATTTATAATAATGTCCAATTATTTTCAATTATTTATAATTATTTTCAATTATTTATAATTATTTCAATTATTTTCAATTATATTCAATTATTAATAATTATTTTCAATTATTTTCAATTATTTTCAATTATTTTCAATTATTTTCAATTATTTTCAATTATTTTGAACTATTTTCAATTTTTTATCAATTATTTACAATTATTTTCAATTATTTATAATTATTTCAATTATTTTCAATTATTTTCAATTATTTATAATTATTTTCAATTATTTATCAATTATTTATAATTAATTTCAATTCTTTTCAATTATTTTCAATTATTTTCAATTATTTATAATTATTTCCAATTATTTATCAATTATTTTCAATTATTTTCAATTATTTTAAATTATTTATAATAATGTCCAATTATTTTCAATTATTTATAATTATTTTCAATTATTTATAATTATTTCAATTATTTTCAATTATATTCAATTATTAATAATTATTTTCAATTATTTATCAATTATTTATAATTAGTTTCAAATATTTTCAATTATTTTCAATTATTTTCAATTATTTTCAATTATTTTCAATTATTTTCAATTATTTTCAATTATTTTCAATTATTTTCAATTATTTATCAATTATTTTCAATTATTTTCAATTATTTATAATTATTTACAATTATTTATCAATTATTTTCAATTATTTATCATTATTTTCAATTATTTTCAATTATTTTCAATTATTTTCAATTATTTATCAATTATTTTCAATTATTTATAATTAATTTAAATTATTTTCATTTATTTTCAATTATTTTCAATTATTTATCAATTATTTTCAATTATTTATAATTATTTTCAATAATTTATCATTTATTTTCAATTATTTATAATTATTTTCAATAATTTATAATTCTTTTCAATTATTTTCAATTATTTTCGTTTATTTTCAATTATTTTCAATTATTTTCAATTATTTATAATTATTTTCAATTATTTTCAATTATTTTCAATTATTTATAATTATTTCAATTATTTATCAATTTTTTTCAATTATTTATAATTATTTTCAATTATTTTCAATGATTTTCAATTATTTATAAATTATTTTCAATTATTTATAATTGTTTTCAATTATTTATAAATCTTGTAAATTATTTTCAATTTTTTTCAATTATTTTCAATTATTTATCAATTATTTTCAATTATTTATCATTATTTTCAATTGTTTTCAATTATTTTGAATTATTTTCAATTTTTTATCAATTATTTACAATTATTTTCAATTATTTATAACTATTTCAATTATTTTCAATTATTTTCAATTATTTATCAATTATTTTCAATTATTTATAATTATTTTCAATTATTTTCAATGATTTTCAATTATTTACAAATTATTTTCAATTATTTATAATTATTTTCAATTATTTATAAATCTTTTAAATTATTTTCAATTATTTTCAATTATTTTCAATTATTTATCAAATATTTTCAATTATTTATCATTATTTTGAATTATTTTCAATTATTTTCAATTATTTTCAATTATTTTCAATTATTTTCAATTATTTTCAATTATTTTCAATTATTTTCAATTATTTTCAATTATTTTCAATTATTTTCAATTATTTTCAATTATTTTCAATTATTTCCAATTATTTTCAATTATTTATCAATTATTTTCAATTATTTATAATTATTTTCAATTATTTTCAATGATTTTCAATTATTTACAAATTATTTTCAATTATTTATAATTATTTTCAATTATTTATAAATCTTTTAAATTATTTTCAATTATTTTCAATTATTTTCAATTATTTATCAAATATTTTCAATTATTTATCATTATTTTCAATTATTTTCAATTATTTTGAATTATTTTCAATTATTTTCAATTATTTTCAATTATTTTCAATTATTTTCAATTATTTTCAATTATTTTCAATTATTTTCAATTATTTTCAATTATTTTCAATTATTTTCAATTATTTTCAATTATTTCCAATTATTTTCAATTATTTATCAATTATTTTCAATTATTTATAATTATTTTCAATTATTTTCAATGATTTTCAAATATTTATAAATTATTTTCAATTATTTATAATTATTTTCAATTATTTATAATTCTTTTAAATTATTTTCAATTATTTTGAATTATTTATCAATTATTTTCAATTATTTATCATTATTTTCAATTATTTTCAATTATTTTGAATTATTTTCAATTTTTTATCAATTATTTATAATTATTTTCAATTATTTTCAATTATTTTCAATTATTTTCAATTATTTATAATTATTTTCAATTATTTATCAATTATTTTCAATTATTCATAATTAATTTCAATTATTTTCAATTATTCATAATTAATTTAAATTATTTTCAATTATTTTCAATTCTTTTAATTTATTTTCAATTATTTTCAATTATTTTCAATTATTTTCAATTATTTTCAATTATTTTCAATTATTTTCAATTATTTTCAATTATTTTCAATTATTTTCAATTATTTATAATTATTTTCAATTATTTTCAATTATTTTCAATTATTTATCAATTATTTTCAATTATTTTCAATTATTTATAATTATTTACAATTATTTATCAATTATTTTCAATTATTTATCATTATTTTCAATTATTTTCAATTATTTTCAATTATTTTCAATTATTTATCAATTATTTTCTATTATTTTCAATTATTTTCAATTATTTTCAATTATTTTCAATTATTTATAATTATTTTCAATTATTTTCAATTATTTTCAATTATTTATAATTATTTTGAATTATTTATCAATTATTTTCAATTATTCATAATTAATTTAAATTATTTTCAATTATTCATAATTAATTTAAATTATTTTCAATTCTTTTCAATTATTTTCAATTATTTTCAATTATTTTCAATTATTTTCAATTATTTTCAATTATTTTCAATTATTTTCAATTATTTTCAATTATTTCCAATTATTTTCAATTATTTATCAATTTTTTTCAATTATTTATAATTATTTTCAATTATTTTCAATGATTTTCAATTATTTATAAATTATTTTCAATTATTTATAAATCTTGTAAATTATTTTCAATTTTTTTCAATTATTTTCAATTATTTATCAATTATTTTCAATTATTTATCATTATTTTCAATTGTTTTCAATTATTTTGAATTATTTTCAATTTTTTATCAATTATTTACAATTATTTTCAATTATTTATAACTATTTCAATTATTTTCAATTATTTTCAATTATTTATCAATTATTTTCAATTATTTATAATTATTTTCAATTATTTTCAATGATTTTCAATTATTTACAAATTATTTTCAATTATTTATAATTATTTTCAATTATTTATAAATCTTTTAAATTATTTTCAATTATTTTCAATTATTTTCAATTATTTATCAAATATTTTCAATTATTTATCATTATTTTCAATTATTTTCAATTATTTTGAATTATTTTCAATTATTTTCAATTATTTTCAATTATTTTCAATTATTTTCAATTATTTTCAATTATTTTCAATTATTTTCAATTATTTTCAATTATTTTCAATTATTTTCAATTATTTTGAATTATTTTCAATTATTTTCAATTATTTTCAATTATTTTCAATTATTTTCAATTATTTTCAATTATTTTCAATTATTTTCAATTATTTTCAATTATTTTCAATTATTTTCAATTATTTTCAATTATTTTCAATTATTTCCAATTATTTTCAATTATTTATCAATTATTTTCAATTATTTATAATTATTTTCAATTATTTTCAATGATTTTCAATTATTTACAAATTATTTTCAATTATTTATAATTATTTTCAATTATTTATAAATCTTTTAAATTATTTTCAATTATTTTCAATTATTTTCAATTATTTATCAAATATTTTCAATTATTTATCATTATTTTCAATTATTTTCAATTATTTTGAATTATTTTCAATTATTTTCAATTATTTTCAATTATTTTCAATTATTTTCAATTATTTTCAATTATTTTCAATTATTTTCAATTATTTTCAATTATTTTCAATTATTTTCAATTATTTTCAATTATTTCCAATTATTTTCAATTATTTATCAATTATTTTCAATTATTTATAATTATTTTCAATTATTTTCAATGATTTTCAAATATTTATAAATTATTTTCAATTATTTATAATTATTTTCAATTATTTATAATTCTTTTAAATTATTTTCAATTATTTTGAATTATTTATCAATTATTTTCAATTATTTATCATTATTTTCAATTATTTTCAATTATTTTGAATTATTTTCAATTTTTTATCAATTATTTATAATTATTTTCAATTATTTTCAATTATTTTCAATTATTTTCAATTATTTATAATTATTTTCAATTATTTATCAATTATTTTCAATTATTCATAATTAATTTCAATTATTTTCAATTATTCATAATTAATTTAAATTATTTTCAATTATTTTCAATTCTTTTAATTTATTTTCAATTATTTTCAATTATTTTCAATTATTTTCAATTATTTTCAATTATTTTCAATTATTTTCAATTATTTTCAATTATTTTCAATTATTTTCAATTATTTATAATTATTTTCAATTATTTTCAATTATTTTCAATTATTTATCAATTATTTTCAATTATTTTCAATTATTTATAATTATTTACAATTATTTATCAATTATTTTCAATTATTTATCATTATTTTCAATTATTTTCAATTATTTTCAATTATTTTCAATTATTTATCAATTATTTTCTATTATTTTCAATTATTTTCAATTATTTTCAATTATTTTCAATTATTTATAATTATTTTCAATTATTTTCAATTATTTTCAATTATTTATAATTATTTTGAATTATTTATCAATTATTTTCAATTATTCATAATTAATTTAAATTATTTTCAATTATTCATAATTAATTTAAATTATTTTCAATTCTTTTCAATTATTTTCAATTATTTTCAATTATTTTCAATTATTTTCAATTATTTTCAATTATTTTCAATTATTTTCAATTATTTTCAATTATTTCCAATTATTTTCAATTATTTATCAATTTTTTTCAATTATTTATAATTATTTTCAATTATTTTCAATGATTTTCAATTATTTATAAATTATTTTCAATTATTTATAAATCTTGTAAATTATTTTCAATTTTTTTCAATTATTTTCAATTATTTATCAATTATTTTCAATTATTTATCATTATTTTCAATTGTTTTCAATTATTTTGAATTATTTTCAATTTTTTATCAATTATTTACAATTATTTTCAATTATTTATAACTATTTCAATTATTTTCAATTATTTTCAATTATTTATCAATTATTTTCAATTATTTATAATTATTTTCAATTATTTTCAATGATTTTCAATTATTTACAAATTATTTTCAATTATTTATAATTATTTTCAATTATTTATAAATCTTTTAAATTATTTTCAATTATTTTCAATTATTTTCAATTATTTATCAAATATTTTCAATTATTTATCATTATTTTCAATTATTTTCAATTATTTTGAATTATTTTCAATTATTTTCAATTATTTTCAATTATTTTCAATTATTTTCAATTATTTTCAATTATTTTCAATTATTTTCAATTATTTTCAATTATTTTCAATTATTTTCAATTATTTTCAATTATTTCCAATTATTTTCAATTATTTATCAATTATTTTCAATTATTTATAATTATTTTCAATTATTTTCAATGATTTTCAAATATTTATAAATTATTTTCAATTATTTATAATTATTTTCAATTATTTATAATTCTTTTAAATTATTTTCAATTATTTTGAATTATTTATCAATTATTTTCAATTATTTATCATTATTTTCAATTATTTTCAATTATTTTGAATTATTTTCAATTTTTTATCAATTATTTATAATTATTTTCAATTATTTTCAATTATTTTCAATTATTTTCAATTATTTATAATTATTTTCAATTATTTATCAATTATTCATAATTAATTTCAATTATTTTCAATTATTCATAATTAATTTAAATTATTTTCAATTATTTTCAATTCTTTTAATTTATTTTCAATTATTTTCAATTATTTTCAATTATTTTCAATTATTTTCAATTATTTTCAATTATTTTCAATTATTTTCAATTATTTTCAATTATTTATAATTATTTTCAATTATTTTCAATTATTTTCAATTATTTATCAATTATTTTCAATTATTTTCAATTATTTATAATTATTTACAATTATTTATCAATTATTTTCAATTATTTATCATTATTTTCAATTATTTTCAATTATTTTCAATTATTTTCAATTATTTATCAATTATTTTCTATTATTTTCAATTATTTTCAATTATTATCAATTATTTTCAATTATTTATAATTATTTTCAATTATTTTCAATTATTTTCAATTATTTATAATTATTTTGAATTATTTATCAATTATTTTCAATTATTCATAATTAATTTAAATTATTTTCAATTATTCATAATTAATTTAAATTATTTTCAATTCTTTTCAATTATTTTCAATTATTTTCAATTATTTTCAATTATTTTCAATTATTTTCAATTATTTTCAATTATTTTCAATTATTTTCAATTATTTTCAATTATTTCCAATTATTTTCAATTATTTATCAATTATTTTCAATTATTTATAATTATTTTCAATTATTTTCAATGATTTTCAATTATTTATAAATTATTTTCAATTATTTATAATTGTTTTCAATTATTTATAAATCTTGTAAATTATTTTCAATTTTTTTCAATTATTTTCAATTATTTATCAATTATTTTCAATTATTTATCATTATTTTCAATTATTTTCAATTATTTTGAATTATTTTCAATTTTTTATCAATTATTTACAATTATTTTCAATTATTTATAATTATTTCAATTATTTTCAATTATTTTCAATTATTTATAATTATTTTCAATTATTTATCAATTATTTATAATTAATTTCAATTATTTTCAATTATTTTCAATTATTTTCAATTATTTATAATTATTTCCAATTATTTATCAATTATTTTCAATTATTTTCAATTATTTTAAATTATTTATAATAATGTCCAATTATTTTCAATTATTTATAATTATTTTCAATTATTTATAATTATTTCAATTATTTTCAATTATATTCAATTATTAATAATTATTTTCAATTATTTTCAATTATTTTCAATTATTTTCAATTATTTTCAATTATTTTGAACTATTTTCAATTTTTTATCAATTATTTACAATTATTTTCAATTATTTATAATTATTTCAATTATTTTCAATTATTTTCAATTATTTATAATTATTTTCAATTATTTATCAATTATTTATAATTAATTTCAATTCTTTTCAATTATTTTCAATTATTTTCAATTATTTATAATTATTTCCAATTATTTATCAATTATTTTCAATTATTTTCAATTATTTTAAATTATTTATAATAATGTCCAATTATTTTCAATTATTTATAATTATTTTCAATTATTTATAATTATTTCAATTATTTTCAATTATATTCAATTATTAATAATTATTTTCAATTATTTATCAATTATTTATAATTAGTTTCAAATATTTTCAATTATTTTCAATTATTTTCAATTATTTTCAATTATTTTCAATTATTTTCAATTATTTTCAATTATTTTCAATTATTTTCAATTATTTATCAATTATTTTCAATTATTTTCAATTATTTATAATTATTTACAATTATTTATCAATTATTTTCAATTATTTATCATTATTTTCAATTATTTTCAATTATTTTCAATTATTTTCAATTATTTATCAATTATTTTCAATTATTTATAATTAATTTAAATTATTTTCATTTATTTTCAATTATTTTCAATTATTTATCAATTATTTTCAATTATTTATAATTATTTTCAATAATTTATCATTTATTTTCAATTATTTATAATTATTTTCAATAATTTATAATTCTTTTCAATTATTTTCAATTATTTTCGTTTATTTTCAATTATTTTCAATTATTTTCAATTATTTTCAATTATTTATAATTATTTTCAATTATTTTCAATTATTTTCAATTATTTATAATTATTTCAATTATTTTCAATTATTTTCAATTATTTATAATTATTTTCAATTATTTATCAATTATTTATAATTAATTTCAATTATTTTCAATTATTTTCAATTATTTTCAATTATTTATAATTATGTCCAATTATTTTCAATTATTTTCAATTATTTATAATTATGTCCAATTATTTTCAATTATTTATAATTATTTATAATTATTTCAATTATTTTCAATTATATTCAATTATTTATAATTATTTTCAATTATTTATCAATTATTTTCAATTATTTTCAATTATTTTCAATTATTTATAAATTATTTTCAATTATTTATAATTATTTTCTATTATTTTCAATTATTTTCAATTATTTTCAATTATTTTCAATTATTTATAATTATTTTCAATTATTTTCAATTATTTTCAATTATTTTCAATTATTTATAATTATTTTCAATTATTTATCAATTATTTTCTATTATTCATAATTAATTTAAATTATTTTCAATTATTCATAATTAATTTAAATTATTTTCAATTCTTTTCAATTATTTTCAATTCTTTTCAATTATTTTCAATTATTTTCAATTATTTTCAATTATTTTCAATTATTTTCAATTATTTTCAATTATTTTCAATTATTTCCAATTATTTTCAACTATTTATCAATTATTTTCAATTATTTATAATTATTTTCAATTATTTTCAATGATTTTCAATTATTTATAAATTATTTTCAATTATTTATAATTGTTTTCAATTATTTATAAATCTTGTAAATTATTTTCAATTTTTTTCAATTATTTTCAGTATTTATCAATTATTTTCAATTATTTATCATTATTTTCAATTATTTTCAATTATTTTGAATTATTTTCAATTTTTTATCAATTATTTACAATTATTTTCAATTATTTATAATTATTTCAATTATTTTCAATTATTTTCAATTATTTATAATTATTTTCAATTATTTATCAATTATTTATAATTAATTTCAATTATTTTCAATTATTTTCAATTATTTTCAATTATTTATAATTATTTCCAATTATTTATCAATTATTTTCAATTATTTTCAATTATTTTCAATTATTTTCAATTATTTTCAATTATTTTCAATTATTTTCAATTATTTCCAATTATTTTCAATTATTTATCAATTATTTTCAATTATTTATAATTATTTTCAATTATTTTCAATGATTTTCAATTATTTATAAATTATTTTCAATTATTTATAATTGTTTTCAATTATTTATAAATCTTGTAAATTATTTTCAATTTTTTTCAATTATTTTCAATTATTTATCAATTATTTTCAATTATTTATCATTATTTTCAATTATTTTCAATTATTTTGAATTATTTTCAATTTTTTATCAATTATTTACAATTATTTTCAATTATTTATAATTATTTCAATTATTTTCAATTATTTTCAATTATTTATAATTATTTTCAATTATTTATCAATTATTTATAATTAATTTCAATTATTTTCAATTATTTTCAATTATTTTCAATTATTTATAATTATTTCCAATTATTTATCAATTATTTTCAATTATTTTCAATTATTTTAAATTATTTATAATAATGTCCAATTATTTTCAATTATTTATAATTATTTTCAATTATTTATAATTATTTCAATTATTTTCAATTATATTCAATTATTAATAATTATTTTCAATTATTTTCAATTATTTTCAATTATTTTCAATTATTTTCAATTATTTTGAACTATTTTCAATTTTTTATCAATTATTTACAATTATTTTCAATTATTTATAATTATTTCAATTATTTTCAATTATTTTCAATTATTTATAATTATTTTCAATTATTTATCAATTATTTATAATTAATTTCAATTCTTTTCAATTATTTTCAATTATTTTCAATTATTTATAATTATTTCCAATTATTTATCAATTATTTTCAATTATTTTCAATTATTTTAAATTATTTATAATAATGTCCAATTATTTTCAATTATTTATAATTATTTTCAATTATTTATAATTATTTCAATTATTTTCAATTATATTCAATTATTAATAATTATTTTCAATTATTTATCAATTATTTATAATTAGTTTCAAATATTTTCAATTATTTTCAATTATTTTCAATTATTTTCAATTATTTTCAATTATTTTCAATTATTTTCAATTATTTTCAATTATTTTCAATTATTTATCAATTATTTTCAATTATTTTCAATTATTTATAATTATTTACAATTATTTATCAATTATTTTCAATTATTTATCATTATTTTCAATTATTTTCAATTATTTTCAATTATTTTCAATTATTTATCAATTATTTTCAATTATTTATAATTAATTTAAATTATTTTCATTTTTTTCAATTATTTTCAATTATTTATCAATTATTTTCAATTATTTATAATTATTTTCAATAATTTATCATTTATTTTCAATTATTTATAATTATTTTCAATAATTTATAATTCTTTTCAATTATTTTCAATTATTTTCGTTTATTTTCAATTATTTTCAATTATTTTCAATTATTTTCAATTATTTATAATTATTTTCAATTATTTTCAATTATTTTCAATTATTTATAATTATTTCAATTATTTTCAATTATTTTCAATTATTTATAATTATTTTCAATTATTTATCAATTATTTATAATTAATTTCAATTATTTTCAATTATTTTCAATTATTTTCAATTATTTATAATTATGTCCAATTATTTTCAATTATTTTCAATTATTTATAATTATGTCCAATTATTTTCAATTATTTATAATTATTTATAATTATTTCAATTATTTTCAATTATATTCAATTATTTATAATTATTTTCAATTATTTATCAATTATTTTCAATTATTTTCAATTATTTTCAATTATTTATAAATTATTTTCAATTATTTATAATTATTTTCTATTATTTTCAATTATTTTCAATTATTTTCAATTATTTTCAATTATTTATAATTATTTTCAATTATTTTCAATTATTTTCAATTATTTTCAATTATTTATAATTATTTTCAATTATTTATCAATTATTTTCTATTATTCATAATTAATTTAAATTATTTTCAATTATTCATAATTAATTTAAATTATTTTCAATTCTTTTCAATTATTTTCAATTCTTTTCAATTATTTTCAATTATTTTCAATTATTTTCAATTATTTTCAATTATTTTCAATTATTTTCAATTATTTTCAATTATTTCCAATTATTTTCAACTATTTATCAATTATTTTCAATTATTTATAATTATTTTCAATTATTTTCAATGATTTTCAATTATTTATAAATTATTTTCAATTATTTATAATTGTTTTCAATTATTTATAAATCTTGTAAATTATTTTCAATTTTTTTCAATTATTTTCAGTATTTATCAATTATTTTCAATTATTTATCATTATTTTCAATTATTTTCAATTATTTTGAATTATTTTCAATTTTTTATCAATTATTTACAATTATTTTCAATTATTTATAATTATTTCAATTATTTTAAATTATTTTCAATTATTTATAATTATTTTCAATTATTTATCAATTATTTATAATTAATTTCAATTATTTTCAATTATTTTCAATTATTTTCAATTATTTATAATTATTTCCAATTATTTATCAATTATTTTCAATTATTTTCAATTATTTTAAATTATTTATAATAATGTCCAATTATTTTCAATTATTTATAATTATTTTCAATTATTTATAATTATTTCAATTATTTTCAATTATATTCAATTATTAATAATTATTTTCAATTATTTATCAATTATTTATAATTAATTTCAAATATTTTCAATTATTTTCAATTATTTTCAATTATTTTCAATTATTTTCAATTATTTTCAATTATTTATCAATTATTTTCAATTATTTTCAATTATTTATAATTATTTACAATTATTTATCAATTATTTTCAATTATTTATCATTATTTTCAATTATTTTCAATTATTTTCAATTATTTTCAATTATTTATCAATTATTTTCAATTATTTATAATTAATTTAAATTATTTTCATTTATTTTCAATTATTTTCAATTATTTATCAATTATTTTCAATTATTTATAATTATTTTCAATAATTTATCATTTATTTTCAATTATTTATAATTATTTTCAATAATTTATAATTCTTTTCAATTATTTTCAATTATTTTCGTTTATTTTCAATTATTTTCAATTATTTTCAATTATTTTCAATTATTTATAATTATTTTCAATTATTTTCAATTATTTTCAATTATTTATAATTATTTCAATTATTTTCAATTATTTTCAATTATTTATAATTATTTTCAATTATTTATCAATTATTTATAATTAATTTCAATTATTTTCAATTATTTTCAATTATTTTCAATTATTTATAATTATGTGCAATTATTTTCAATTATTTTCAATTATTTATAATTATGTCCAATTATTTTCAATTATTTATAATTATTTATAATTATTTCAATTATTTTCAATTATATTCAATTATTTATAATTATTTTCAATTATTTATCAATTATTTATAATTAATTTCAATTATTTTCAATTATTTTCAATTATTTTCAATTATTTTCAATTATTTATAAATCATTTTCAATTATTTATAATTATTTTCTATTATTTTCAATTATTTTCAATTATTTTCAATTATTTTCAATTATTTATAATTATTTTCAATTATTTTCAATTATTTTCAATTATTTTCAATTATTTATAATTATTTTCTATTATTTATCAGTTATTTTCAATTATTATCAATTATTTTCAATTATTTATCAATTATTTTCAATTATTTATCAATTATTTTCAATTATTTTCAATTATTTATAATTATTTCCAATTATTTATCAATTATTTTCATTTATTTTCAATTATTTTCAATTATTCATAATTATTTGCAATTATTTTCAATTATTTATCATTATTTTCAATTATTTATAATTATTTACCAATTATTTTCCATTATTCATAATTAATTTCAATTATTTTCAATTATTCATAATTAATTTAAATTATTTTAAATTATTTTAAATTATTTTCAATTCTTTTCAATTATTTTCAATTATTTTCAATTATTTTCAATTATTTTCAATTATTTTCAATTATTTTCAATTATTTTCAATTATTTATAAATTATTTTCAATTATTTATAATTATTTTCTATTATTTTCAATTATTTTCAATTATTTATAATTATTTTCAATTATTTTCAATTATTTATAAATTATTTTCAATTATTTATAATTATTTTCTATTATTTTCAATTATTTTCAATTATTTTCAATTATTTATAATTATTTTCAATTATTTTCAATTATTTGCAATTATTTATAATTATTTTCTATTATTTATCAGTTATTTTCAATTATTTTCAATTATTTTCAATTATATATCAATTATTTTCAATTATTTATCAATTATTTTCAATTATTTTCAATTATTTATAATTATTTCCAATTAATTATAATTAATTTAAATTATTTTCAATTATTTTCAATTATTTTCAATTATTTATCAATTATTTCAATTATTTATAATTATTTTCAATAATTTATCATTTATTTTCAATTATTTATAATTATTTTCAATTATTTATAATTCTTTTCAATTATTTTCAATTATTTTCAATTATTTTCAATTATTTTCAATTATTTTCAATTATTTTCAATTATTTTCAATTATTTTCAATTATTTATAATTATTTTCAATTATTTTCAATTATTTTCAATTATTTATAATTATTTTCAATTATTTATCAATTATTTTCAATTATTCATAATTAATTTCAATTATTTTCAATTATTCATAATTAATTTAAATTATTTTCGATTATTATCAATTATTTTCAATTCTTTTCAATTATTTTCAATTATTTTCAATTATTTTCAATTATTTTCAATTATTTTCAATTATTTTCAATTATATTCAATTATTTTCAATTATTTTCAATTATTTTCAATTATTTCCAATTATTTTCAATTATTTATCAATTATTTTCAATTATTTATAATTATTTTCAATTATTTTCAATGATTTTCAATTATTTACAAATTATTTTCAATTATTTATAATTATTTTCAATTATTTATAAATCTTTTAAATTATTTTCAATTATTTTCAATTATTTTCAATTATTTATCAAATATTTTCAATTATTTATCATTATTTTCAATTATTTTCAATTATTTTGAATTATTTTCAATTATTTTCAATTATTTTCAATTATTTTCAATTATTTTCAATTATTTTCAATTATTTTCAATTATTTTCAATTATTTTCAATTATTTTCAATTATTTTCAATTATTTTCAATTATTTTCAATTATTTTCAATTATTTTCAATTATTTTCAATTATTTTCAATTATTTTCAATTATTTTCAATTATTTATAATTATTTTCAATTATTTTCAATGATTTTCAATTATTTACAAATTATTTTCAATTATTTATAATTATTTTCAATTATTTATAAATCTTTTAAATTATTTTCAATTATTTTCAATTATTTTCAATTATTTATCAAATATTTTCAATTATTTATCATTATTTTCAATTATTTTCAATTATTTTGAATTATTTTCAATTATTTTCAATTATTTTCAATTATTTTCAATTATTTTCAATTATTTTCAATTATTTTCAATTATTTTCAATTATTTTCAATTATTTTCAATTATTTTCAATTATTTTCAATTATTTTCAATTATTTTCAATTATTTTCAATTATTTTCAATTATTTATCAATTATTTTCAATTATTTTCAATTATTTATAATTATTTACAATTATTTATCAATTATTTTCAATTATTTATCATTATTTTCAATTATTTTCAATTATTTTCAATTATTTTCAATTATTTATCAATGATTTTCAATTATTTACAAATTATTTTCAATTATTTATAATTATTTTCAATTATTTATAAATCTTTTAAATTATTTTCAATTATTTTCAATTATTTTCAATTATTTATCAAATATTTTCAATTATTTATCATTATTTTCAATTATTTTCAATTATTTTGAATTATTTTCAATTATTTTCAATTATTTTCAATTATTTTCAATTATTTTCAATTATTTTCAATTATTTTCAATTATTTTCAATTATTTTCAATTATTTTCAATTATTTTCAATTATTTTCAATTATTTTCAATTATTTTCAATTATTTTCAATTATTTTCAATTATTTATCAATTATTTTCAATTATTTTCAATTATTTATAATTATTTACAATTATTTATCAATTATTTTCAATTTTTTATCAATTATTTATAATTATTTTAAATTATTTTCAATTATTTTCAATTATTTTCAATTATTTATAATTATTTTCAATTATTTATCAATTATTTTCAATTATTCATAATTAATTTCAATTATTTTCAATTATTCATAATTAATTTAAATTATTTTAAATTATTTTCAATTCTTTTAATTTATTTTCAATTATTTTCAATTATTTTCAATTATTTTAAATTATTTATAATAATGTCCAATTATTTTCAATTATTTATAATTATTTTCAATTATTTATAATTATTTCAATTATTTTCAATTATTTTCAATTATTTTCAATTATTTATCAATTATTTTCAATTATTTTCAATTATTTATAATTATTTACAATTATTTATCAATTATTTTCAATTATTTATCATTATTTTCAATTATTTTCAATTATTTTCAATTATTTTCAATTATTTATCAATTATTTTCAATTATTTATAATTAATTTAAATTATTTTCATTTATTTTCAATTATTTTCAATTATTTATCAATTATTTTCAATTATTTATAATTATTTTCAATAATTTATCATTTATTTTCAATTATTTATAATTATTTTCAATAATTTATAATTCTTTTCAATTATTTTCAATTATTTTCGTTTATTTTCAATTATTTTCAATTATTTTCAATTATTTTCAATTATTTATAATTATTTTCAATTATTTTCAATTATTTTCAATTATTTATAATTATTTCAATTATTTTCAATTACTTTCAATTATTTATAATTATTTTCAATTATTTATCAATTATTTATAATTAATTTCAATTATTTTCAATTATTTTCAATTATTTTCAATTATTTATAATTATGTCCAATTATTTTCAATTATTTTCAATTATTTATAATTATGTCCAATTATTTTCAATTATTTATAATTATTTATAATTATTTCAATTATTTTCAATTATATTCAATTATTTATAATTATTTTCAATTATTTATCAATTATTTATAATTAATTTCAATTATTTTCAATTATTTTCAATTATTTTCAATTATTTATAAATTATTTTCAATTATTTATAATTATTTTCTATTATTTTCAATTATTTTCAATTATTTTCAATTATTTTCAATTATTTATAATTATTTTCAATTATTTTCAATTATTTTCAATTATTTTCAATTATTTATAATTATTTTCAATTATTTATCAATTATTTTCAATTATTCATAATTAATTTAAATTATTTTCAATTATTCATAATTAATTTAAATTATTTTCAATTCTTTTCAATTATTTTCAATTATTTTCAATTATTTTCAATTATTTTCAATTATTTTCAATTATTTTCAATTATTTTCAATTATTTCCAATTATTTTCAATTATTTATCAATTATTTTCAATTATTTATAATTATTTTCAATTATTTTCAATGATTTTCAATTATTTATAAATTATTTTCAATTATTTATAATTGTTTTCAATTATTTATAAATCTTGTAAATTATTTTCAATTTTTTTCAATTATTTTCAATTATTTATCAATTATTTTCAATTATTTATCATTATTTTCAATTATTTTCAATTATTTTGAATTATTTTCAATTTTTTATCAATTATTTACAATTATTTTCAATTATTTATAATTATTTCAATTATTTTCAATTATTTTCAATTATTTATAATTATTTTCAATTATTTATCAATTATTTATAATTAATTTCAATTATTTTCAATTATTTTCAATTATTTTCAATTATTTATAATTATTTCCAATTATTTATCAATTATTTTCAATTATTTTCAATTATTTTAAATTATTTATAATAATGTCCAATTATTTTCAATTATTTATAATTATTTTCAATTATTTATAATTATTTCAATTATTTTCAATTATATTCAATTATTAATAATTATTTTCAATTATTTATCAATTATTTATAATTAATTTCAAATATTTTCAATTATTTTCAATTATTTTCAATTATTTTCAATTATTTTCAATTATTTTCAATTATTTTCAATTATTTATCAATTATTTTCAATTATTTTCAATTATTTATAATTATTTACAATTATTTATCAATTATTTTCAATTATTTATCATTATTTTCAATTATTTTCAATTATTTTCAATTATTTTCAATTATTTATCAATTATTTTCAATTATTTATAATTAATTTAAATTATTTTCATTTATTTTCAATTATTTTCAATTATTTATCAATTATTTTCAATTATTTATAATTATTTTCAATAATTTATCATTTATTTTCAATTATTTAGAATTATTTTCAATAATTTATAATTCTTTTCAATTATTTTCAATTATTTTCGTTTATTTTCAATTATTTTCAATTATTTTCAATTATTTTCAATTATTTATAATTATTTTCAATTATTTTCAATTATTTTCAATTATTTATAATTATTTCAATTATTTTCAATTATTTTCAATTATTTATAATTATTTTCAATTATTTATCTATTATTTATAATTAATTTCAATTATTTTCAATTATTTTCAATTATTTTCAATTATTTATAATTATGTCCAATTATTTTCAATTATTTTCAATTATTTATAATTATGTCCAATTATTTTCAATTATTTATAATTATTTATAATTATTTCAATTATTTTCAATTATATTCAATTATATTCAATTATTTATAATTATTTTCAATTATTTATCAATTATTTATAATTAATTTCAATTATTTTCAATTATTTTCATTTATTTTCAATTATTTTCAATTATTCATAATTATTTCCAATTATTTTCAATTATTTATCATTATTTTCAATTATTTATAATTATTTACCAATTATTTTCCATTATTCATAATTAATTTCAATTATTTTCAATTATTCATAATTAATTTAAATTATTTTAAATTATTTTAAATTATTTTCAATTCTTTTCAATTATTTTCAATTATTTTCAATTATTTTCAATTATTTTCAATTATTTTCAATTATTTATAAATTATTTTCAATTATTTATAATTATTTTCTATTATTTTCAATTATTTTCAATTATTTATAATTATTTTCAATTATTTTCAATTATTTATAAATTATTTTCAATTATTTATAATTATTTTCTATTATTTTCAATTATTTTCAATTATTTTCAATTATTTATAATTATTTTCAATTATTTTCAATTATTTGCAATTATTTATAATTATTTTCTATTATTTATCAGTTATTTTCAATTATTTTCAATTATTTTCAATTATATATCAATTATTTTCAATTATTTATCAATTATTTTCAATTATTTTCAATTATTTATAATTATTTCCAATTAATTATAATTAATTTAAATTATTTTCAATTATTTTCAATTATTTATCAATTATTTCAATTATTTATAATTATTTTCAATAATTTATCATTTATTTTCAATTATTTATAATTATTTTCAATTATTTATAATTCTTTTCAATTATTTTCAATTATTTTCAATTATTTTCAATTATTTTCAATTATTTTCAATTATTTTCAATTATTTATAATTATTTTCAATTATTTTCAATTATTTTCAATTATTTATAATTATTTTCAATTATTCATAATTAATTTCAATTATTTTCAATTATTCATAATTAATTTAAATTATTTTCGATTATTATCAATTATTTTCAATTCTTTTCAATTATTTTCAATTATTTTCAATTATTTTCAATTATTTTCAATTATTTTCAATTATTTTCAATTATTTTCAATTATTTTCAATTATTTCCAATTATTTTCAATTATTTATCAATTATTTTCAATTATTTATAATTATTTTCAATTATTTTCAATGATTTTCAATTATTTACAAATTATTTTCAATTATTTATAATTATTTTCAATTATTTATAAATCTTTTAAATTATTTTCAATTATTTTAAATTATTTTCAATTATTTTCAATTATTTATCAAATATTTTCAATTATTTATCATTATTTTCAATTATTTTCAATTATTTTGAATTATTTTCAATTATTTTCAATTATTTTCAATTATTTTCAATTATTTTCAATTATTTTCAATTATTTTCAATTATTTTCAATTATTTTCAATTATTTTCAATTATTTCCAATTATTTTCAATTATTTATCAATTATTTTCAATTATTTATAATTATTTTCAATTATTTTCAATGATTTTCAAATATTTATAAATTATTTTCAATTATTTATAATTATTTTCAATTATTTATAATTCTTTTAAATTATTTTCAATTATTTTGAATTATTTATCAATTATTTTCAATTATTTATCATTATTTTCAATTATTTTCAATTATTTTGAATTATTTTCAATTTTTTATCAATTATTTATAATTATTTTCAATTATTTTCAATTATTTTCAATTATTTTCAATTATTTATAATTATTTCAATTATTTTCAATTATTTTCAATTATTTATAATTATTTTCAATTATTTATCAATTATTTATAATTAATTTAAATTATTTTCAATTATTTTCAATTATTTTCAATTATTTATAATTATTTCCAATTATTTATCAATTATTTTCAATTATTTTCAATTATTTTAAATTATTTATAATAATGTCCAATTATTTTCAATTATTTATAATTATTTTCAATTATTTATAATTATTTCAATTATTTTCAATTATATTCAATTATTAATAATTATTTTCAATTATTTATCAATTATTTATAATTAATTTCAAATATTTTCAATTATTTTCAATTATTTTCAGTTATTTTCAATTATTTTCAATTATTTTCAATTATTTATCAATTATTTTCAATTATTTTCAATTATTTATAATTATTTACAATTATTTATCAATTATTTTCAATTATTTATCATTATTTTCAATTATTTTCAATTATTTTCAATTATTTTCAATTATTTATCAATTATTTTCAATTATTTATAATTAATTTAAATTATTTTCATTTATTTTCAATTATTTTCAATTATTTATCAATTATTTTCAATTATTTATAATTATTTTCAATAATTTATCATTTATTTTCAATTATTTATAATTATTTTCAATAATTTATAATTCTTTTCAATTATTTTCAATTATTTTCGTTTATTTTCAATTATTTTCAATTATTTTCAATTATTTTCAATTATTTATAATTATTTTCAATTATTTTCAATTATTTTCAATTATTTATAATTATTTCAATTATTTTCAATTATTTTCAATTATTTATAATTATTTTCAATTATTTATCAATTATTTATAATTAATTTCAATTATTTTCAATTATTTTCAATTATTTTCAATTATTTATAATTATGTCCAATTATTTTCAATTATTTTCAATTATTTATAATTATGTCCAATTATTTTCAATTATTTATAATTATTTATAATTATTTCAATTATTTTCAATTATATTCAATTATTTATAATTATTTTCAATTATTTATCAATTATTTATAATTAATTTCAATTATTTTCAATTATTTTCAATTATTTTCAATTATTTATAAATTATTTTCAATTATTTATAATTATTTTCTATTATTTTCAATTATTTTCAATTATTTTCAATTATTTATAATTATTTCCAATTATTTATCAATTATTTTCATTTATTTTCAATTATTTTCAATTATTCATAATTATTTCCAATTATTTTCAATTATTTATCATTATTTTCAATTATTTATAATTATTTACCAATTATTTTCAATTATTCATAATTAATTTCAATTATTTTCAATTATTCATAATTAATTTAAATTATTTTAAATTATTTTAAATTATTTTCAATTCTTTTCAATTATTTTCAATTATTTTCAATTATTTTCAATTATTTTCAATTATTTTCAATTATTTTCAATTATTTATAAATTATTTTCAATTATTTATAATTATTTTCTATTATTTTCAATTATTTTCAATTATTTTCAATTATTTATAAATTATTTTCAATTATTTATAATTATTTTCTATTATTTTCAATTATTTTCAATTATTTTCAATTATTTATAATTATTATCAATTATTTTCAATTATTTGCAATTATTTTCAATTATTTTCAATTATTTTCAATTATTTTCAATTATTTGCAATTATTTTCAATTATTTTCAATTATTTTCAATTATTTTCAATTATTTTCAATTATTTTCAATTATTTCCAATTATTTTCAATTATTTATCAATTATTTTCAATTATTTATAATTATTTTCAATTATTTTCAATGATTTTCAATTATTTACAAATTATTTTCAATTATTTATAATTATTTTCAATTATTTATAAATCTTTTAAATTATTTTCAATTATTTTCAATTATTTTCAATTATTTATCAAATATTTTCAATTATTTATCATTATTTTCAATTATTTTCAATTATTTTGAATTATTTTCAATTATTTTCAATTATTTTCAATTATTTTCAATTATTTATAATTATTTTCAATTATTTTCAATTATTTTCAATTATTTATAATTATTTATCAATTATTTTCAATTATTCATAATTAATTTCAATTATTTTCAATTATTCATAATTAATTTCAATTATTTTCAATTATTATCAATTATTTTCAATTCTTTTCAATTATTTTCAATTATTTTCAATTATTTTCAATTATTTTCAATTATTTTCAATTATTTTCAATTATTTTCAATTATTTATAATTATGTCCAATTATTTTCAATTATTTTCAATTATTTATAATTATGTCCAATTATTTTCAATTATTTATAATTATTTATAATTATTTCAATTATTTTCAATTATATTCAATTATTTATAATTATTTTCAATTATTTATCAATTATTTATAATTAATTTCAATTATTTTCAATTATTTTCAATTATTTTCAATTATTTTCAATTATTTATAAATTATTTTCAATTATTCATAATTAATTTCAATTATTTTCAATTATTCATAATTAATTTAAATTATTTTCGATTATTATCAATTATTTTCATTTCTTTTCAATTATTTTCAATTATTTTCAATTATTTTCAATTATTTTCAATTATTTTCAATTATTTTCAATTATATTCAATTATTTTCAATTATTTTCAATTATTTTCAATTATTTCCAATTATTTTCAATTATTTATCAATTATTTTCAATTATTTATAATTATTTTCAATTATTTTCAATGATTTTCAATTATTTACAAATTATTTTCAATTATTTATAATTATTTTCAATTATTTATAAATCTTTTAAATTATTTTCAATTATTTTCAATTATTTTCAATTATTTATCAAATATTTTCAATTATTTATCATTATTTTCAATTATTTTCAATTATTTTGAATTATTTTCAATTATTTTCAATTATTTTCAATTATTTTCAATTATTTATAATTATTTTCAATTATTTTCAATTATTTTCAATTATTTATAATTATTTATCAATTATTTTCAATTATTCATAATTAATTTCAATTATTTTCAATTATTCATAATTAATTTCAATTATTTTCAATTATTATCAATTATTTTCAATTCTTTTCAATTATTTTCAATTATTTTCAATTATTTTCAATTATTTTCAATTATTTTCAATTATTTTCAATTATTTTCAATTATTTTCAATTATTTTCAATTATTTTCAATTATTTTCAATTATTTATAATTATGTCCAATTATTTTCAATTATTTTCAATTATTTATAATTATGTCCAATTATTTTCAATTATTTATAATTCTTTTCAATTATTTTCAATTATTTTCAATTATTTTCAATTATTTTCAATTATTTTCAATTATTTTCAATTATTTTCAATTATTTTCAATTATTTATAATTATTTTCAATTATTTTCAATTATTTTCAATTATTTATAATTATTTTCAATTATTTATCAATTATTTTCAATTATTCATAATTAATTTCAATTATTTTCAATTATTCATAATTAATTTAAATTATTTTCGATTATTATCAATTATTTTCAATTCTTTTCAATTATTTTCAATTATTTCAATTATTTTCAATTATTTTCAATTATTTTCAATTATTTTCAATTATATTCAATTATTTTCAATTATTTTCAATTATTTTCAATTATTTCCAATTATTTTCAATTATTTATCAATTATTTTCAATTATTTATAATTATTTTCAATTATTTTCAATGATTTTCAATTATTTACAAATTATTTTCAATTATTTATAATTATTTTCAATTATTTATAAATCTTTTAAATTATTTTCAATTATTTTCAATTATTTTCAATTATTTATCAAATATTTTCAATTATTTATCATTATTTTCAATTATTTTCAATTATTTTGAATTATTTTCAATTATTTTCAATTATTTTCAATTATTTTCAATTATTTTCAATTATTTTCAATTATTTTCAATTATTTTCAATTATTTTCAATTATTTTCAATTATTTTCAATTATTTTCAATTATTTCCAATTATTTTCAATTATTTATCAATTATTTTCAATTATTTATAATTATTTTCAATTATTTTCAATGATTTTCAAATATTTATAAATTATTTTCAATTATTTATAATTATTTTCAATTATTTATAATTCTTTTAAATTATTTTCAATTATTTTGAATTATTTATCAATTATTTTCAATTATTTATCATTATTTTCAATTATTTTCAATTATTTTGAATTATTTTCAATTTTTTATCAATTATTTATAAATTATTTTCAATTATTTATAATTATTTTCTATTATTTTCAATTATTTTCAATTATTTATAATTATTTTCAATTATTTTCAATTATTTATAAATTATTTTCAATTATTTATAATTATTTTCTATTATTTTCAATTATTTTCAATTATTTTCAATTATTTATAATTATTTTCAATTATTTTCAATTATTTGCAATTATTTATAATTATTTTCTATTATTTATCAGTTATTTTCAATTATTTTCAATTATTTTCAATTATATATCAATTATTTTCAATTATTTATCAATTATTTTCAATTATTTTCAATTATTTATAATTATTTCCAATTAATTATAATTAATTTAAATTATTTTCAATTATTTTCAATTATTTATCAATTATTTCAATTATTTATAATTATTTTCAATAATTTATCATTTATTTTCAATTATTTATAATTATTTTCAATTATTTATAATTCTTTTCAATTATTTTCAATTATTTTCAATTATTTTCAATTATTTTCAATTATTTTCAATTATTTTCAATTATTTATAATTATTTTCAATTATTTTCAATTATTTTCAATTATTTATAATTATTTTCAATTATTCATAATTAATTTCAATTATTTTCAATTATTCATAATTAATTTAAATTATTTTCGATTATTATCAATTATTTTCAATTCTTTTCAATTATTTTCAATTATTTTCAATTATTTTCAATTATTTTCAATTATTTTCAATTATTTTCAATTATTTTCAATTATTTTCAATTATTTCCAATTATTTTCAATTATTTATCAATTATTTTCAATTATTTATAATTATTTTCAATTATTTTCAATGATTTTCAATTATTTACAAATTATTTTCAATTATTTATAATTATTTTCAATTATTTATAAATCTTTTAAATTATTTTCAATTATTTTAAATTATTTTCAATTATTTTCAATTATTTATCAAATATTTTCAATTATTTATCATTATTTTCAATTATTTTCAATTATTTTGAATTATTTTCAATTATTTTCAATTATTTTCAATTATTTTCAATTATTTTCAATTATTTTCAATTATTTTCAATTATTTTCAATTATTTTCAATTATTTTCAATTATTTTCAATTATTTTCAATTATTTCCAATTATTTTCAATTATTTATCAATTATTTTCAATTATTTATAATTATTTTCAATTATTTTCAATGATTTTCAAATATTTATAAATTATTTTCAATTATTTATAATTATTTTCAATTATTTATAATTCTTTTAAATTATTTTCAATTATTTTGAATTATTTATCAATTATTTTCAATTATTTATCATTATTTTCAATTATTTTCAATTATTTTGAATTATTTTCAATTTTTTATCAATTATTTATAATTATTTTCAATTATTTTCAATTATTTTCAATTATTTTCAATTATTTATAATTATTTCAATTATTTTCAATTATTTTCAATTATTTATAATTATTTTCAATTATTTATCAATTATTTATAATTAATTTAAATTATTTTCAATTATTTTCAATTATTTTCAATTATTTATAATTATTTCCAATTATTTATCAATTATTTTCAATTATTTTCAATTATTTTAAATTATTTATAATAATGTCCAATTATTTTCAATTATTTATAATTATTTTCAATTATTTATAATTATTTCAATTATTTTCAATTATATTCAATTATTAATAATTATTTTCAATTATTTATCAATTATTTATAATTAATTTCAAATATTTTCAATTATTTTCAATTATTTTCAGTTATTTTCAATTATTTTCAATTATTTTCAATTATTTATCAATTATTTTCAATTATTTTCAATTATTTATAATTATTTACAATTATTTATCAATTATTTTCAATTATTTATCATTATTTTCAATTATTTTCAATTATTTTCAATTATTTTCAATTATTTATCAATTATTTTCAATTATTTATAATTAATTTAAATTATTTTCATTTATTTTCAATTATTTTCAATTATTTATCAATTATTTTCAATTATTTATAATTATTTTCAATAATTTATCATTTATTTTCAATTATTTATAATTATTTTCAATAATTTATAATTCTTTTCAATTATTTTCAATTATTTTCGTTTATTTTCAATTATTTTCAATTATTTTCAATTATTTTCAATTATTTATAATTATTTTCAATTATTTTCAATTATTTTCAATTATTTATAATTATTTCAATTATTTTCAATTATTTTCAATTATTTATAATTATTTTCAATTATTTATCAATTATTTATAATTAATTTCAATTATTTTCAATTATTTTCAATTATTTTCAATTATTTATAATTATGTCCAATTATTTTCAATTATTTTCAATTATTTATAATTATGTCCAATTATTTTCAATTATTTATAATTATTTATAATTATTTCAATTATTTTCAATTATATTCAATTATTTATAATTATTTTCAATTATTTATCAATTATTTATAATTAATTTAAATTATTTTCAATTATTTTCAATTATTTTCAATTATTTATAAATTATTTTCAATTATTTATAATTATTTTCTATTATTTTCAATTATTTTCAATTATTTTCAATTATTTATAATTATTTCCAATTATTTATCAATTATTTTCATTTATTTTCAATTATTTTCAATTATTCATAATTATTTCCAATTATTTTCAATTATTTATCATTATTTTCAATTATTTATAATTATTTACCAATTATTTTCAATTATTCATAATTAATTTCAATTATTTTCAATTATTCATAATTAATTTAAATTATTTTAAATTATTTTAAATTATTTTCAATTCTTTTCAATTATTTTCAATTATTTTCAATTATTTTCAATTATTTTCAATTATTTTCAATTATTTTCAATTATTTATAAATTATTTTCAATTATTTATAATTATTTTCTATTATTTTCAATTATTTTCAATTATTTTCAATTATTTATAAATTATTTTCAATTATTTATAATTATTTTCTATTATTTTCAATTATTTTCAATTATTTTCAATTATTTATAATTATTATCAATTATTTTCAATTATTTGCAATTATTTTCAATTATTTTCAATTATTTTCAATTATTTTCAATTATTTGCAATTATTTTCAATTATTTTCAATTATTTTCAATTATTTTCAATTATTTTCAATTATTTTCAATTATTTCCAATTATTTTCAATTATTTATCAATTATTTTCAATTATTTATAATTATTTTCAATTATTTTCAATGATTTTCAATTATTTACAAATTATTTTCAATTATTTATAATTATTTTCAATTATTTATAAATCTTTTAAATTATTTTCAATTATTTTCAATTATTTTCAATTATTTATCAAATATTTTCAATTATTTATCATTATTTTCAATTATTTTCAATTATTTTGAATTATTTTCAATTATTTTCAATTATTTTCAATTATTTTCAATTATTTATAATTATTTTCAATTATTTTCAATTATTTTCAATTATTTATAATTATTTATCAATTATTTTCAATTATTCATAATTAATTTCAATTATTTTCAATTATTCATAATTAATTTCAATTATTTTCAATTATTATCAATTATTTTCAATTCTTTTCAATTATTTTCAATTATTTTCAATTATTTTCAATTATTTTCAATTATTTTCAATTATTTTCAATTATTTTCAATTATTTATAATTATGTCCAATTATTTTCAATTATTTTCAATTATTTATAATTATGTCCAATTATTTTCAATTATTTATAATTATTTATAATTATTTCAATTATTTTCAATTATATTCAATTATTTATAATTATTTTCAATTATTTATCAATTATTTATAATTAATTTCAATTATTTTCAATTATTTTCAATTATTTTCAATTATTTTCAATTATTTATAAATTATTTTCAATTATTCATAATTAATTTCAATTATTTTCAATTATTCATAATTAATTTAAATTATTTTCGATTATTATCAATTATTTTCATTTCTTTTCAATTATTTTCAATTATTTTCAATTATTTTCAATTATTTTCAATTATTTTCAATTATTTTCAATTATATTCAATTATTTTCAATTATTTTCAATTATTTTCAATTATTTCCAATTATTTTCAATTATTTATCAATTATTTTCAATTATTTATAATTATTTTCAATTATTTTCAATGATTTTCAATTATTTACAAATTATTTTCAATTATTTATAATTATTTTCAATTATTTATAAATCTTTTAAATTATTTTCAATTATTTTCAATTATTTTCAATTATTTATCAAATATTTTCAATTATTTATCATTATTTTCAATTATTTTCAATTATTTTGAATTATTTTCAATTATTTTCAATTATTTTCAATTATTTTCAATTATTTATAATTATTTTCAATTATTTTCAATTATTTTCAATTATTTATAATTATTTATCAATTATTTTCAATTATTCATAATTAATTTCAATTATTTTCAATTATTCATAATTAATTTCAATTATTTTCAATTATTATCAATTATTTTCAATTCTTTTCAATTATTTTCAATTATTTTCAATTATTTTCAATTATTTTCAATTATTTTCAATTATTTTCAATTATTTTCAATTATTTTCAATTATTTTCAATTATTTATAATTATGTCCAATTATTTTCAATTATTTTCAATTATTTATAATTATGTCCAATTATTTTCAATTATTTATAATTCTTTTCAATTATTTTCAATTATTTTCAATTATTTTCAATTATTTTCAATTATTTTCAATTATTTTCAATTATTTTCAATTATTTTCAATTATTTATAATTATTTTCAATTATTTTCAATTATTTTCAATTATTTATAATTATTTTCAATTATTTATCAATTATTTTCAATTATTCATAATTAATTTCAATTATTTTCAATTATTCATAATTAATTTAAATTATTTTCGATTATTATCAATTATTTTCAATTCTTTTCAATTATTTTCAATTATTTCAATTATTTTCAATTATTTTCAATTATTTTCAATTATTTTCAATTATATTCAATTATTTTCAATTATTTTCAATTATTTTCAATTATTTCCAATTATTTTCAATTATTTATCAATTATTTTCAATTATTTATAATTATTTTCAATTATTTTCAATGATTTTCAATTATTTACAAATTATTTTCAATTATTTATAATTATTTTCAATTATTTATAAATCTTTTAAATTATTTTCAATTATTTTCAATTATTTTCAATTATTTATCAAATATTTTCAATTATTTATCATTATTTTCAATTATTTTCAATTATTTTGAATTATTTTCAATTATTTTCAATTATTTTCAATTATTTTCAATTATTTTCAATTATTTTCAATTATTTTCAATTATTTTCAATTATTTTCAATTATTTTCAATTATTTTCAATTATTTTCAATTATTTCCAATTATTTTCAATTATTTATCAATTATTTTCAATTATTTATAATTATTTTCAATTATTTTCAATGATTTTCAAATATTTATAAATTATTTTCAATTATTTATAATTATTTTCAATTATTTATAATTCTTTTAAATTATTTTCAATTATTTTGAATTATTTATCAATTATTTTCAATTATTTATCATTATTTTCAATTATTTTCAATTATTTTGAATTATTTTCAATTTTTTATCAATTATTTATAATTATTTTCAATTATTTTCAATTATTTTCAATTATTTTCAATTATTTATAATTATTTTCAATTATTTATCAATTATTTTCAATTATTCATAATTAATTTCAATTATTTTCAATTATTCATAATTAATTTAAATTATTTTCAATTATTTTCAATTCTTTTAATTTATTTTCAATTATTTTCAATTATTTTCAATTATTTTAAATTATTTATAATAATGTCCAATTATTTTCAATTATTTATAATTATTTTCAATTATTTATAATTATTTCAATTATTTTCAATTATTTTCAATTATTTTCAATTATTTATCAATTATTTTCAATTATTTTCAATTATTTATAATTATTTACAATTATTTATCAATTATTTTCAATTATTTATCATTATTTTCAATTATTTTCAATTATTTTCAATTATTTTCAATTATTTATCAATTATTTTCAATTATTTATAATTAATTTAAATTATTTTCATTTGTTTTCAATTATTTTCAATTATTTATCAATTATTTTCAATTATTTATAATTATTTTCAATAATTTATCATTTATTTTCAATTATTTATAATTATTTTCAATAACTTATAATTCTTTTCAATTATTTTCAATTATTTTCGTTTATTTTCAATTATTTTCAATTATTTTCAATTATTTTCAATTATTTATAATTATTTTCAATTATTTTCAATTATTTTCAATTATTTATAATTATTTCAATTATTTTCAATTATTTTCAATTATTTATAATTATTTTCAATTATTTATCAATTATTTATAATTAATTTCAATTATTTTCAATTATTTTCAATTATTTTCAATTATTTTCAATTATTTTCAATTATTTATAATTATTTTCAATTATTTTCAATTATTTTCAATTATTTTCAATTATTTATAATTATTTTCAATTATTTATCAATTATTTTCAATTATTCATAATTAATTTAAATTATTTTCAATTATTCATAATTAATTTAAATTATTTTCAATTCTTTTCAATTATTTTCAATTATTTTCAATTATTTTCAATTATTTTCAATTATTTTCAATTATTTTCAATTATTTTCAATTATTTCCAATTATTTTCAATTATTTATCAATTATTTTCAATTATTTATAATTATTTTCAATTATTTTCAATGATTTTCAATTATTTATAAATTATTTTCAATTATTTATAATTGTTTTCAATTATTTATAAATCTTGTAAATTATTTTCATTTTTTTTCAATTATTTTCAATTATTTATCAATTATTTTCAATTATTTATCATTATTTTCAATTATTTTCAATTATTTTGAATTATTTTCAATTTTTTATCAATTATTTACAATTATTTTCAATTATTTATAATTATTTCAATTATTTTCAATTATTTTCAATTATTTATAATTATTTTCAATTATTTATCAATTATTTATAATTAATTTCAATTATTTTCAATTATTTTCAATTATTTTCAATTATTTATAATTATTTCCAATTATTTATCAATTATTTTCAATTATTTTCAATTATTTTAAATTATTTATAATAATGTCCAATTATTTTCAATTATTTATAATTATTTTCAATTATTTATAATTATTTCAATTATTTTCAATTATATTCAATTATTAATAATTATTTTCAATTATTTATCAATTATTTATAATTAATTTCAAATATTTTCAATTATTTTCAATTATTTTCAATTATTTTCAATTATTTTCAATTATTTTCAATTATTTTCAATTATTTATCAATTATTTTCAATTATTTTCAATTATTTATCAATTATTTTCAATTATTTTCAATTATTTATAATTATTTACAATTATTTATCAATTATTTTCAATTTTTTATCAATTATTTATAATTATTTTAAATTATTTTCAATTATTTTCAATTATTTTCAATTATTTATAATTATTTTCAATTATTTATCAATTATTTTCAATTATTCATAATTAATTTCAATTATTTTCAATTATTCATAATTAATTTAAATTATTTTAAATTATTTTCAATTCTTTTAATTTATTTTCAATTATTTTCAATTATTTTCAATTATTTTAAATTATTTATAATAATGTCCAATTATTTTCAATTATTTATAATTATTTTCAATTATTTATAATTATTTCAATTATTTTCAATTATTTTCAATTATTTTCAATTATTTATCAATTATTTTCAATTATTTTCAATTATTTATAATTATTTACAATTATTTATCAATTATTTTCAATTATTTATCATTATTTTCAATTATTTTCAATTATTTTCAATTATTTTCAATTATTTATCAATTATTTTCAATTATTTATAATTAATTTAAATTATTTTCATTTATTTTCAATTATTTTCAATTATTTATCAATTATTTTCAATTATTTATAATTATTTTCAATAATTTATCATTTATTTTCAATTATTTATAATTATTTTCAATAATTTATAATTCTTTTCAATTATTTTCAATTATTTTCGTTTATTTTCAATTATTTTCAATTATTTTCAATTATTTTCAATTATTTATAATTATTTTCAATTATTTTCAATTATTTTCAATTATTTATAATTATTTCAATTATTTTCAATTACTTTCAATTATTTATAATTATTTTCAATTATTTATCAATTATTTATAATTAATTTCAATTATTTTCAATTATTTTCAATTATTTTCAATTATTTATAATTATGTCCAATTATTTTCAATTATTTTCAATTATTTATAATTATGTCCAATTATTTTCAATTATTTATAATTATTTATAATTATTTCAATTATTTTCAATTATATTCAATTATTTATAATTATTTTCAATTATTTATCAATTATTTATAATTAATTTCAATTATTTTCAATTATTTTCAATTATTTTCAATTATTTATAAATTATTTTCAATTATTTATAATTATTTTCTATTATTTTCAATTATTTTCAATTATTTTCAATTATTTTCAATTATTTATAATTATTTTCAATTATTTTCAATTATTTTCAATTATTTTCAATTATTTATAATTATTTTCAATTATTTATCAATTATTTTCAATTATTCATAATTAATTTAAATTATTTTCAATTATTCATAATTAATTTAAATTATTTTCAATTCTTTTCAATTATTTTCAATTATTTTCAATTATTTTCAATTATTTTCAATTATTTTCAATTATTTTCAATTATTTTCAATTATTTCCAATTATTTTCAATTATTTATCAATTATTTTCAATTATTTATAATTATTTTCAATTATTTTCAATGATTTTCAATTATTTATAAATTATTTTCAATTATTTATAATTGTTTTCAATTATTTATAAATCTTGTAAATTATTTTCAATTTTTTTCAATTATTTTCAATTATTTATCAATTATTTTCAATTATTTATCATTATTTTCAATTATTTTCAATTATTTTGAATTATTTTCAATTTTTTATCAATTATTTACAATTATTTTCAATTATTTATAATTATTTCAATTATTTTCAATTATTTTCAATTATTTATAATTATTTTCAATTATTTATCAATTATTTATAATTAATTTCAATTATTTTCAATTATTTTCAATTATTTTCAATTATTTATAATTATTTCCAATTATTTATCAATTATTTTCAATTATTTTCAATTATTTTAAATTATTTATAATAATGTCCAATTATTTTCAATTATTTATAATTATTTTCAATTATTTATAATTATTTCAATTATTTTCAATTATATTCAATTATTAATAATTATTTTCAATTATTTATCAATTATTTATAATTAATTTCAAATATTTTCAATTATTTTCAATTATTTTCAATTATTTTCAATTATTTTCAATTATTTTCAATTATTTTCAATTATTTATCAATTATTTTCAATTATTTTCAATTATTTATAATTATTTACAATTATTTATCAATTATTTTCAATTATTTATCATTATTTTCAATTATTTTCAATTATTTTCAATTATTTTCAATTATTTATCAATTATTTTCAATTATTTATAATTAATTTAAATTATTTTCATTTATTTTCAATTATTTTCAATTATTTATCAATTATTTTCAATTATTTATAATTATTTTCAATAATTTATCATTTATTTTCAATTATTTAGAATTATTTTCAATAATTTATAATTCTTTTCAATTATTTTCAATTATTTTCGTTTATTTTCAATTATTTTCAATTATTTTCAATTATTTTCAATTATTTATAATTATTTTCAATTATTTTCAATTATTTTCAATTATTTATAATTATTTCAATTATTTTCCATTATTTTCAATTATTTATAATTATTTTCAATTATTTATCTATTATTTATAATTAATTTCAATTATTTTCAATTATTTTCAATTATTTTCAATTATTTATAATTATGTCCAATTATTTTCAATTATTTTCAATTATTTATAATTATGTCCAATTATTTTCAATTATTTATAATTATTTATAATTATTTCAATTATTTTCAATTATATTCAATTATATTCAATTATTTATAATTATTTTCAATTATTTATCAATTATTTATAATTAATTTCAATTATTTTCAATTATTTTCATTTATTTTCAATTATTTTCAATTATTCATAATTATTTCCAATTATTTTCAATTATTTATCATTATTTTCAATTATTTATAATTATTTACCAATTATTTTCCATTATTCATAATTAATTTCAATTATTTTCAATTATTCATAATTAATTTAAATTATTTTAAATTATTTTAAATTATTTTCAATTCTTTTCAATTATTTTCAATTATTTTCAATTATTTTCAATTATTTTCAATTATTTTCAATTATTTATAAATTATTTTCAATTATTTATAATTATTTTCTATTATTTTCAATTATTTTCAATTATTTATAATTATTTTCAATTATTTTCAATTATTTATAAATTATTTTCAATTATTTATAATTATTTTCTATTATTTTCAATTATTTTCAATTATTTTCAATTATTTATAATTATTTTCAATTATTTTCAATTATTTGCAATTATTTATAATTATTTTCTATTATTTATCAGTTATTTTCAATTATTTTCAATTATTTTCAATTATATATCAATTATTTTCAATTATTTATCAATTATTTTCAATTATTTTCAATTATTTATAATTATTTCCAATTAATTATAATTAATTTAAATTATTTTCAATTATTTTCAATTATTTATCAATTATTTCAATTATTTATAATTATTTTCAATAATTTATCATTTATTTTCAATTATTTATAATTATTTTCAATTATTTATAATTCTTTTCAATTATTTTCAATTATTTTCAATTATTTTCAATTATTTTCAATTATTTTCAATTATTTTCAATTATTTATAATTATTTTCAATTATTTTCAATTATTTTCAATTATTTATAATTATTTTCAATTATTCATAATTAATTTCAATTATTTTCAATTATTCATAATTAATTTAAATTATTTTCGATTATTATCAATTATTTTCAATTCTTTTCAATTATTTTCAATTATTTTCAATTATTTTCAATTATTTTCAATTATTTTCAATTATTTTCAATTATTTTCAATTATTTTCAATTATTTCCAATTATTTTCAATTATTTATCAATTATTTTCAATTATTTATAATTATTTTCAATTATTTTCAATGATTTTCAATTATTTACAAATTATTTTCAATTATTTATAATTATTTTCAATTATTTATAAATCTTTTAAATTATTTTCAATTATTTTAAATTATTTTCAATTATTTTCAATTATTTATCAAATATTTTCAATTATTTATCATTATTTTCAATTATTTTCAATTATTTTGAATTATTTTCAATTATTTTCAATTATTTTCAATTATTTTCAATTATTTTCAATTATTTTCAATTATTTTCAATTATTTTCAATTATTTTCAATTATTTTCAATTATTTTCAATTATTTTCAATTATTTCCAATTATTTTCAATTATTTATCAATTATTTTCAATTATTTATAATTATTTTCAATTATTTTCAATGATTTTCAAATATTTATAAATTATTTTCAATTATTTATAATTATTTTCAATTATTTATAATTCTTTTAAATTATTTTCAATTATTTTGAATTATTTATCAATTATTTTCAATTATTTATCATTATTTTCAATTATTTTCAATTATTTTGAATTATTTTCAATTTTTTATCAATTATTTATAATTATTTTCAATTATTTTCAATTATTTTCAATTATTTTCAATTATTTATAATTATTTCAATTATTTTCAATTATTTTCAATTATTTATAATTATTTTCAATTATTTATCAATTATTTATAATTAATTTAAATTATTTTCAATTATTTTCAATTATTTATAATTATTTCCAATTATTTATCAATTATTTTCAATTATTTTCAATTATTTTAAATTATTTATAATAATGTCCAATTATTTTCAATTATTTATAATTATTTTCAATTATTTATAATTATTTCAATTATTTTCAATTATATTCAATTATTAATAATTATTTTCAATTATTTATCAATTATTTATAATTAATTTCAAATATTTTCAATTATTTTCAATTATTTTCAGTTATTTTCAATTATTTTCAATTATTTTCAATTATTTATCAATTATTTTCAATTATTTTCAATTATTTATAATTATTTACAATTATTTATCAATTATTTTCAATTATTTATCATTATTTTCAATTATTTTCAATTATTTTCAATTATTTTCAATTATTTATCAATTATTTTCAATTATTTATAATTAATTTAAATTATTTTCATTTATTTTCAATTATTTTCAATTATTTATCAATTATTTTCAATTATTTATAATTATTTTCAATAATTTATCATTTATTTTCAATTATTTATAATTATTTTCAATAATTTATAATTCTTTTCAATTATTTTCAATTATTTTCGTTTATTTTCAATTATTTTCAATTATTTTCAATTATTTTCAATTATTTATAATTATTTTCAATTATTTTCAATTATTTTCAATTATTTATAATTATTTCAATTATTTTCAATTATTTTCAATTATTTATAATTATTTTCAATTATTTATCAATTATTTATAATTAATTTCAATTATTTTCAATTATTTTCAATTATTTTCAATTATTTATAATTATGTCCAATTATTTTCAATTATTTTCAATTATTTATAATTATGTCCAATTATTTTCAATTATTTATAATTATTTATAATTATTTCAATTATTTTCAATTATATTCAATTATTTATAATTATTTTCAATTATTTATCAATTATTTATAATTAATTTCAATTATTTTCAATTATTTTCAATTATTTTCAATTATTTATAAATTATTTTCAATTATTTATAATTATTTTCTATTATTTTCAATTATTTTCAATTATTTTCAATTATTTATAATTATTTCCAATTATTTATCAATTATTTTCATTTATTTTCAATTATTTTCAATTATTCATAATTATTTCCAATTATTTTCAATTATTTATCATTATTTTCAATTATTTATAATTATTTACCAATTATTTTCAATTATTCATAATTAATTTCAATTATTTTCAATTATTCATAATTAATTTAAATTATTTTAAATTATTTTAAATTATTTTCAATTCTTTTCAATTATTTTCAATTATTTTCAATTATTTTCAATTATTTTCAATTATTTTCAATTATTTTCAATTATTTATAAATTATTTTCAATTATTTATAATTATTTTCTATTATTTTCAATTATTTTCAATTATTTTCAATTATTTATAAATTATTTTCAATTATTTATAATTATTTTCTATTATTTTCAATTATTTTCAATTATTTTCAATTATTTATAATTATTTTCAATTATTTTCAATTATTTGCAATTATTTTCAATTATTTTCAATTATTTTCAATTATTTTCAATTATTTGCAATTATTTTCAATTATTTTCAATTATTTTCAATTATTTTCAATTATTTTCAATTATTTTCAATTATTTCCAATTATTTTCAATTATTTATCAATTATTTTCAATTATTTATAATTATTTTCAATTATTTTCAATGATTTTCAATTATTTACAAATTATTTTCAATTATTTATAATTATTTTCAATTATTTATAAATCTTTTAAATTATTTTCAATTATTTTCAATTATTTTCAATTATTTATCAAATATTTTCAATTATTTATCATTATTTTCAATTATTTTCAATTATTTTGAATTATTTTCAATTATTTTCAATTATTTTCAATTATTTTCAATTATTTATAATTATTTTCAATTATTTTCAATTATTTTCAATTATTTATAATTATTTATCAATTATTTTCAATTATTCATAATTAATTTCAATTATTTTCAATTATTCATAATTAATTTCAATTATTTTCAATTATTATCAATTATTTTCAATTCTTTTCAATTATTTTCAATTATTTTCAATTATTTTCAATTATTTTCAATTATTTTCAATTATTTTCAATTATTTTCAATTATTTATAATTATGTCCAATTATTTTCAATTATTTTCAATTATTTATAATTATGTCCAATTATTTTCAATTATTTATAATTATTTATAATTATTTCAATTATTTTCAATTATATTCAATTATTTATAATTATTTTCAATTATTTATCAATTATTTATAATTAATTTCAATTATTTTCAATTATTTTCAATTATTTTCAATTATTTTCAATTATTTATAAATTATTTTCAATTATTCATAATTAATTTCAATTATTTTCAATTATTCATAATTAATTTAAATTATTTTCGATTATTATCAATTATTTTCATTTCTTTTCAATTATTTTCAATTATTTTCAATTATTTTCAATTATTTTCAATTATTTTCAATTATTTTCAATTATATTCAATTATTTTCAATTATTTTCAATTATTTTCAATTATTTCCAATTATTTTCAATTATTTATCAATTATTTTCAATTATTTATAATTATTTTCAATTATTTTCAATGATTTTCAATTATTTACAAATTATTTTCAATTATTTATAATTATTTTCAATTATTTATAAATCTTTTAAATTATTTTCAATTATTTTCAATTATTTTCAATTATTTATCAAATATTTTCAATTATTTATCATTATTTTCAATTATTTTCAATTATTTTGAATTATTTTCAATTATTTTCAATTATTTTCAATTATTTTCAATTATTTATAATTATTTTCAATTATTTTCAATTATTTTCAATTATTTATAATTATTTATCAATTATTTTCAATTATTCATAATTAATTTCAATTATTTTCAATTATTCATAATTAATTTCAATTATTTTCAATTATTATCAATTATTTTCAATTCTTTTCAATTATTTTCAATTATTTTCAATTATTTTCAATTATTTTCAATTATTTTCAATTATTTTCAATTATTTTCAATTATTTTCAATTATTTTCAATTATTTATAATTATGTCCAATTATTTTCAATTATTTTCAATTATTTATAATTATGTCCAATTATTTTCAATTATTTATAATTCTTTTCAATTATTTTCAATTATTTTCAATTATTTTCAATTATTTTCAATTATTTTCAATTATTTTCAATTATTTTCAATTATTTTCAATTATTTATAATTATTTTCAATTATTTTCAATTATTTTCAATTATTTATAATTATTTTCAATTATTTATCAATTATTTTCAATTATTCATAATTAATTTCAATTATTTTCAATTATTCATAATTAATTTAAATTATTTTCGATTATTATCAATTATTTTCAATTCTTTTCAATTATTTTCAATTATTTCAATTATTTTCAATTATTTTCAATTATTTTCAATTATTTTCAATTATATTCAATTATTTTCAATTATTTTCAATTATTTTCAATTATTTCCAATTATTTTCAATTATTTATCAATTATTTTCAATTATTTATAATTATTTTCAATTATTTTCAATGATTTTCAATTATTTACAAATTATTTTCAATTATTTATAATTATTTTCAATTATTTATAAATCTTTTAAATTATTTTCAATTATTTTCAATTATTTTCAATTATTTATCAAATATTTTCAATTATTTATCATTATTTTCAATTATTTTCAATTATTTTGAATTATTTTCAATTATTTTCAATTATTTTCAATTATTTTCAATTATTTTCAATTATTTTCAATTATTTTCAATTATTTTCAATTATTTTCAATTATTTTCAATTATTTTCAATTATTTTCAATTATTTATAATTATTTTCAATTATTTTCAATTATTTTCAATTATTTATAATTATTTATCAATTATTTTCAATTATTCATAATTAATTTCAATTATTTTCAATTATTCATAATTAATTTCAATTATTTTCAATTATTATCAATTATTTTCAATTCTTTTCAATTATTTTCAATTATTTTCAATTATTTTCAATTATTTTCAATTATTTTCAATTATTTTCAATTATTTATAATTATGTCCAATTATTTTCAATTATTTTCAATTATTTATAATTATGTCCAATTATTTTCAATTATTTATAATTCTTTTCAATTATTTTCAATTATTTTCAATTATTTTCAATTATTTTCAATTATTTTCAATTATTTTCAATTATTTTCAATTATTTTCAATTATTTATAATTATTTTCAATTATTTTCAATTATTTTCAATTATTTATAATTATTTTCAATTATTTATCAATTATTTTCAATTATTCATAATTAATTTCAATTATTTTCAATTATTCATAATTAATTTAAATTATTTTCGATTATTATCAATTATTTTCAATTCTTTTCAATTATTTTCAATTATTTTCAATTATTTTCAATTATTTTCAATTATTTTCAATTATTTTCAATTATATTCAATTATTTTCAATTATTTTCAATTATTTTCAATTATTTCCAATTATTTTCAATTATTTATCAATTATTTTCAATTATTTATAATTATTTTCAATTATTTTCAATGATTTTCAATTATTTACAAATTATTTTCAATTATTTATAATTATTTTCAATTATTTATAAATCTTTTAAATTATTTTCAATTATTTTCAATTATTTTCAATTATTTATCAAATATTTTCAATTATTTATCATTATTTTCAATTATTTTCAATTATTTTGAATTATTTTCAATTATTTTCAATTATTTTCAATTATTTTCAATTATTTTCAATTATTTTCAATTATTTTCAATTATTTTCAATTATTTTCAATTATTTTCAATTATTTTCAATTATTTTCAATTATTTCCAATTATTTTCAATTATTTATCAATTATTTTCAATTATTTATAATTATTTTCAATTATTTTCAATGATTTTCAAATATTTATAAATTATTTTCAATTATTTATAATTATTTTCAATTATTTATAATTCTTTTAAATTATTTTCAATTATTTTGAATTATTTATCAATTATTTTCAATTATTTATCATTATTTTCAATTATTTTCAATTATTTTGAATTATTTTCAATTTTTTATCAATTATTTATAATTATTTTCAATTATTTTCAATTATTTTCAATTATTTTCAATTATTTATAATTATTTTCAATTATTTATCAATTATTTTCAATTATTCATAATTAATTTCAATTATTTTCAATTATTCATAATTAATTTAAATTATTTTCAATTATTTTCAATTCTTTTAATTTATTTTCAATTATTTTCAATTATTTTCAATTATTTTAAATTATTTATAATAATGTCCAATTATTTTCAATTATTTATAATTATTTTCAATTATTTATAATTATTTCAATTATTTTCAATTATTTTCAATTATTTTCAATTATTTATCAATTATTTTCAATTATTTTCAATTATTTATAATTATTTACAATTATTAATCAATTATTTTCAATTATTTATCATTATTTTCAATTATTTTCAATTATTTTCAATTATTTTCAATTATTTATCAATTATTTTCAATTATTTATAATTAATTTAAATTATTTTCATTTGTTTTCAATTATTTTCAATTATTTATCAATTATTTTCAATTATTTATAATTATTTTCAATAATTTATCATTTATTTTCAATTATTTATAATTATTTTCAATAACTTATAATTCTTTTCAATTATTTTCAATTATTTTCGTTTATTTTCAATTATTTTCAATTATTTTCAATTATTTTCAATTATTTATAATTATTTTCAATTATTTTCAATTATTTTCAATTATTTATAATTATTTCAATTATTTTCAATTATTTTCAATTATTTATAATTATTTTCAATTATTTATCAATTATTTATAATTAATTTCAATTATTTTCAATTATTTTCAATTATTTTCAATTATTTTCAATTATTTTCAATTATTTATAATTATTTTCAATTATTTTCAATTATTTTCAATTATTTTCAATTATTTATAATTATTTTCAATTATTTATCAATTATTTTCAATTATTCATAATTAATTTAAATTATTTTCAATTATTCATAATTAATTTAAATTATTTTCAATTCTTTTCAATTATTTTCAATTATTTTCAATTATTTTCAATTATTTTCAATTATTTTCAATTATTTTCAATTATTTTCAATTATTTCCAATTATTTTCAATTATTTATCAATTATTTTCAATTATTTATAATTATTTTCAATTATTTTCAATGATTTTCAATTATTTATAAATTATTTTCAATTATTTATAATTGTTTTCAATTATTTATAAATCTTGTATATTATTTTCAATTTTTTTCAATTATTTTCAATTATTTATCAATTATTTTCAATTATTTATCATTATTTTCAATTATTTTCAATTATTTTGAATTATTTTCAATTTTTTATCAATTATTTACAATTATTTTCAATTATTTATAATTATTTCAATTATTTTCAATTATTTTCAATTATTTATAATTATTTTCAATTATTTATCAATTATTTATAATTAATTTCAATTATTTTCAATTATTTTCAATTATTTTCAATTATTTATAATTATTTCCAATTATTTATCAATTATTTTCAATTATTTTCAATTATTTTAAATTATTTATAATAATGTCCAATTATTTTCAATTATTTATAATTATTTTCAATTATTTATAATTATTTCAATTATTTTCAATTATATTCAATTATTAATAATTATTTTCAATTATTTATCAATTATTTATAATTAATTTCAAATATTTTCAATTATTTTCAATTATTTTCAATTATTTTCAATTATTTTCAATTATTTTCAATTATTTTCAATTATTTATCAATTATTTTCAATTATTTTCAATTATTTATAATTATTTACAATTATTTATCAATTATTTTCAATTATTTATCATTATTTTCAATTATTTTCAATTATTTTCAATTATTTTCAATTATTTATCAATTATTTTCAATTATTTATAATTAATTTAAATTATTTTCATTTATTTTCAATTATTTTCAATTATTTATCAATTATTTTCAATTATTTATAATTATTTTCAATAATTTATCATTTATTTTCAATTATTTAGAATTATTTTCAATAATTTATAATTATTTTCAATTATTTTCGTTTATTTTCAATTATTTTCAATTATTTTCAATTATTTTCAATTATTTATAATTATTTTCAATTATTTTCAATTTTTTTCAATTATTTATAATTATTTCAATTATTTTCAATTATTTTCAATTATTTATAATTATTTTCAATTATTTATCTATTATTTATAATTAATTTCAATTATTTTCAATTATTTTCAATTATTTTCAATTATTTATAATTATGTCCAATTATTTTCAATTATTTTCAATTATTTATAATTATGTCCAATTATTTTCAATTATTTATAATTATTTATAATTATTTCAATTATTTTCAATTATATTCAATTATATTCAATTATTTATAATTATTTTCAATTATTTATCAATTATTTATAATTAATTTCAATTATTTTCAATTATTTTCATTTATTTTCAATTATTTTCAATTATTCATAATTATTTCCAATTATTTTCAATTATTTATCATTATTTTCAATTATTTATAATTATTTACCAATTATTTTCCATTATTCATAATTAATTTCAATTATTTTCAATTATTCATAATTAATTTAAATTATTTTAAATTATTTTAAATTATTTTCAATTCTTTTCAATTATTTTCAATTATTTTCAATTATTTTCAATTATTTTCAATTATTTTCAATTATTTTCAATTATTTTCAATTATTTATAAATTATTTTCAATTATTTATAATTATTTTCTATTATTTTCAATTATTTTCAATTATTTATAATTATTTTCAATTATTTTCAATTATTTATAAATTATTTTCAATTATTTATAATTATTTTCTATTATTTTCAATTATTTTCAATTATTTTCAATTATTTATAATTATTTTCAATTATTTTCAATTATTTGCAATTATTTATAATTATTTTCTATTATTTATCAGTTATTTTCAATTATTTTCAATTATTTTCAATTATATATCAATTATTTTCAATTATTTATCAATTATTTTCAATTATTTTCAATTATTTATAATTATTTCCAATTAATTATAATTAATTTAAATTATTTTCAATTATTTTCAATTATTTTCAATTATTTATCAATTATTTCAATTATTTATAATTATTTTCAATAATTTATCATTTATTTTCAATTATTTATAATTATTTTCAATTATTTATAATTCTTTTCAATTATTTTCAATTATTTTCAATTATTTTCAATTATTTTCAATTATTTTCAATTATTTTCAATTATTTTCAATTATTTTCAATTATTTATAATTATTTTCAATTATTTTCAATTATTTTCAATTATTTATAATTATTTTCAATTATTCATAATTAATTTCAATTATTTTCAATTATTCATAATTAATTTAAATTATTTTCGATTATTATCAATTATTTTCAATTCTTTTCAATTATTTTCAATTATTTTCAATTATTTTCAATTATTTTCAATTATTTTCAATTATTTTCAATTATTTTCAATTATTTCCAATTATTTTCAATTATTTATCAATTATTTTCAATTATTTATAATTATTTTCAATTATTTTCAATGATTTTCAATTATTTACAAATTATTTTCAATTATTTATAATTATTTTCAATTATTTATAAATCTTTTAAATTATTTTCAATTATTTTCAATTATTTATCAAATATTTTCAATTATTTATCAAATATTTTCAATTATTTATCATTATTTTCAATTATTTTCAATTATTTTGAATTATTTTCAATTATTTTCAATTATTTTCAATTATTTTCAATTATTTTCAATTATTTTCAATTATTTTCAATTATTTTCAATTATTTTCAATTATTTTCAATTATTTTCAATTATTTTCAATTATTTCCAATTATTTTCAATTATTTATCAATTATTTTCAATTATTTATAATTATTTTCAATTATTTTCAATGATTTTCAAATATTTATAAATTATTTTCAATTATTTATAATTATTTTCAATTATTTATAATTCTTTTAAATTATTTTCAATTATTTTGAATTATTTATCAATTATTTTCAATTATTTATCATTATTTTCAATTATTTTCAATTATTTTGAATTATTTTCAATTTTTTATCAATTATTTATAATTATTTTCAATTATTTTCAATTATTTTCAATTATTTTCAATTATTTATAATTATTTCAATTATTTTCAATTATTTTCAATTATTTATAATTATTTTCAATTATTTATCAATTATTTATAATTAATTTCAATTATTTTCAATTATTTTCAATTATTTTCAATTATTTATAATTATTTCCAATTATTTATCAATTATTTTCAATTATTTTCAATTATTTTAAATTATTTATAATAATGTCCAATTATTTTCAATTATTTATAATTATTTTCAATTATTTATAATTATTTCAATTATTTTCAATTATATTCAATTATTAATAATTATTTTCAATTATTTATCAATTATTTATAATTAATTTCAAATATTTTCAATTATTTTCAATTATTTTCAATTATTTTCAATTATTTTCAATTATTTTCAATTATTTATCAATTATTTTCAATTATTTTCAATTATTTATAATTATTTACAATTATTTATCAATTATTTTCAATTATTTATCATTATTTTCAATTATTTTCAATTATTTTCAATTATTTATCAATTATTTTCAATTATTTTCAATTATTTATAATTATTTACAATTATTTATCAATTATTTTCAATTATTTATCATTATTTTCAATTATATTCAATTATTTTCAATTATTCATAATTATTTCCAATTATTTTCAATTATTTATAATTATTTACAATTATTTATCAATTATTTTCAATTATTTATCATTATTTTCAATTATATTCAATTATTTTCAATTATTCATAATTATTTCCAATTATTTTCAATTATTTATCATTATTTTCAATTATTTATAATTATTTACCAATTATTTTCCATTATTCATAATTAATTTCAATTATTTTCAATTATTCATAATTAATTTAAATTATTTTAAATTATTTTAAATTATTTTCAATTCTTTTCAATTATTTTCAATTATTTTCAATTATTTTCAATTATTTTCAATTATTTTCAATTATTTTCAATTATTTTCAATTATTTATAAATTATTTTCAATTATTTATAATTATTTTCTATTATTTTCAATTATTTTCAATTATTTATAATTATTTTCAATTATTTTCAATTATTTATAAATTATTTTCAATTATTTATAATTATTTTCTATTATTTTCAATTATTTTCAATTATTTTCAATTATTTATAATTATTTTCAATTATTTTCAATTATTTGCAATTATTTATAATTATTTTCTATTATTTATCAGTTATTTTCAATTATTTTCAATTATTTTCAATTATATATCAATTATTTTCAATTATTTATCAATTATTTTCAATTATTTTCAATTATTTATAATTATTTCCAATTAATTATAATTAATTTAAATTATTTTCAATTATTTTCAATTATTTTCAATTATTTTCAATTATTTATCAATTATTTCAATTATTTATAATTATTTTCAATAATTTATCATTTATTTTCAATTATTTATAATTATTTTCAATTATTTTTAATTCTTTTCAATTATTTTCAATTATTTTCAATTATTTTCAATTATTTTCAATTATTTTCAATTATTTTCAATTATTTTCAATTATTTTCAATTATTTATAATTATTTTCAATTATTTTCAATTATTTTCAATTATTTATAATTATTTTCAATTATTCATAATTAATTTCAATTATTTTCAATTATTCATAATTAATTTAAATTATTTTCGATTATTATCAATTATTTTCAATTCTTTTCAATTATTTTCAATTATTTTCAATTATTTTCAATTATTTTCAATTATTTTCAATTATTTTCAATTATTTTCAATTATTTTCAATTATTTTCAATTATTTATAAATTATTTTCAATTATTTATAATTATTTTCTATTATTTTCAATTATTTTCAATTATTTATAATTATTTTCAATTATTTTCAATTATTTATAAATTATTTTCAATTATTTATAATTATTTTCTATTATTTTCAATTATTTTCAATTATTTTCAATTATTTATAATTATTTCCAATTATTTATCAATTATTTTCAATTATTTTCAATTATTTATAATTATTTTCAATAATTTATCATTTATTTTCAATTATTTATAATTATTTTCAATAATTTATAATTCTTTTCAATTATTTTCAATTATTTTCGTTTATTTTCAATTATTTTCAATTATTTTCAATTATTTTCAATTATTTATAATTATTTTCAATTATTTTCAATTATTTTCAATTATTTATCAATTATTTTCAATTATTTATAATTAATTTAAATTATTTTCATTTATTTTCAATTATTTTCAATTATTTATCAATTATTTTCAATTATTTATAATTATTTTCAATAATTTATCATTTATTTTCAATTATTTATAATTATTTTCAATAATTTATAATTCTTTTCAATTATTTTCAATTATTTTCGTTTATTTTCAATTATTTTCAATTATTTTCAATTATTTTCAATTATTTATAATTATTTTCAATTATTTTCAATTATTTTCAATTATTTATAATTATTTCAATTATTTTCAATTATTTTCAATTATTTATAATTATTTTCAATTATTTATCAATTATTTATAATTAATTTCAATTATTTTCAATTATTTTCAATTATTTTCAATTATTTATAATTATGTCCAATTATTTTCAATTATTTTCAATTATTTATAATTATGTCCAATTATTTTCAATTATTTATAATTATTTATAATTATTTCAATTATTTTCAATTATATTCAATTATTTATAATTATTTTCCATTATTTATCAATTATTTATAATTAATTTCAATTATTTTCAATTATTTTCAATTATTTATAAATTATTTTCAATTATTTATAATTATTTTCTATTATTTTCAATTATTTTCAATTATTTTCAATTATTTTCAATTATTTTCAATTATTTATAATTATTTTCAATTATTTTCAATTATTTTCAATTATTTTCAATTATTTATAATTATTTTCTATTATTTATCAGTTATTTTCAATTATTATCAATTATTTTCAATTATTTATCAATTATTTTCGATTATTTATCAATTATTTTCAATTATTTTCAATTATTTATAATTATTTCCAATTATTTATCAATTATTTTCATTTATTTTCAATTATTTTCAATTATTCATAATTATTTCCAATTATTTTCAATTATTTATCATTATTTTCAATTATTTATAATTATTTACCAATTATTTTCAATTATTCATAATTAATTTCAATTATTTTCAATTATTCATAATTAATTTAAATTATTTTAAATTATTTTAAATTATTTTCAATTCTTTTCAATTATTTTCAATTATTTTCAATTATTTTCAATTATTTTCAATTATTTTCAATTATTTTCAATTATTTATAAATTATTTTCAATTATTTATAATTATTTTCTATTATTTTCAATTATTTTCAATTATTTTCAATTATTTATAAATTATTTTCAATTATTTATAATTATTTTCTATTATTTTCAATTATTTTCAATTATTTTCAATTATTTATAATTATTTTCAATTATTTTCAATTATTTGCAATTATTTTCAATTATTTTCAATTATTTTCAATTATTTTCAATTATTTGCAATTATTTTCAATTATTTTCAATTATTTTCAATTATTTTCAATTATTTTCAATTATTTTCAATTATTTCCAATTATTTTCAATTATTTATCAATTATTTTCAATTATTTATAATTATTTTCAATTATTTTCAATGATTTTCAATTATTTACAAATTATTTTCAATTATTTATAATTATTTTCAATTATTTATAAATCTTTTAAATTATTTTCAATTATTTTCAATTATTTTCAATTATTTATCAAATATTTTCAATTATTTATCATTATTTTCAATTATTTTCAATTATTTTGAATTATTTTCATTTATTTTCAATTATTTTCAATTATTTTCAATTATTTATAATTATTTTCAATTATTTTCAATTATTTTCAATTATTTATAATTATTTATCAATTATTTTCAATTATTCATAATTAATTTCAATTATTTTCAATTATTCATAATTAATTTCAATTATTTTCAATTATTATCAATTATTTTCAATTCTTTTCAATTATTTTCAATTATTTTCAATTATTTTCAATTATTTTCAATTATTTTCAATTATTTTCAATTATTTTCAATTATTTTCAATTATTTCCAATTATTTTCAATTATTTATCAATTATTTTCAATTATTTATAATTATTTTCAATTATTTTCAATGATTTTCAAATATTTATAAATTATTTTCAATTATTTATAATTATTTTCAATTATTTATAATTCTTTTAAATTATTTTCAATTATTTTGAATTATTTATCAATTATTTTCAATTATTTATCATTATTTTCAATTATTTTCAATTATTTTGAATTATTTTCAATTTTTTATCAATTATTTATAATTATTTTCAATTATTTTCAATTATTTTCAATTATTTTCAATTATTTATAATTATTTTCAATTATTTATCAATTATTTTCAATTATTCATAATTAATTTCAATTATTTTCAATTATTCATAATTAATTTAAATTATTTTCAATTATTTTCAATTCTTTTAATTTATTTTCAATTATTTTCAATTATTTTCAATTATTTTCAATTATTTTCAATTATTTTCAATTATTTTCAATTATTTTCAATTATTTTCAATTATTTTCAATTATTTATAATTATTTTCAATTATTTTCAATTATTTTCAATTATTTATCAATTATTTTCAATTATTTTCAATTATTTATAATTATTTACAATTATTTATCAATTATTTTCAATTATTTATCATTATTTTCAATTATATTCAATTATTTTCAATTATTTTCAATTATTTATCAATTATTTTCAATTATTTATAATTAATTTAAATTATTTTCATTTATTTTCAATTATTTTCAATTATTTATCAATTATTTTCAATTATTTATAATTATTTTCAATAATTTATCATTTATTTTCAATTATTTATAATTATTTTCAATAATTTATAATTCTTTTCAATTATTTTCAATTATTTTCATTTATTTTCAATTATTTTCAATTATTTTCAATTATTTTCAATTATTTATAATTATTTTCAATTATTTTCAATTATTTTCAATTATTTATAATTATTTCAATTATTTTCAATTATTTTCAATTATTTATAATTATTTTCAATTATTTATCAATTATTTATAATTAATTTCAATTATTTTCAATTATTTTCAATTATTTTCAATTATTTATAATTATGTCCAATTATTTTCAATTATTTTCAATTATTTATAATTATGTCCAATTATTTTCAATTATTTATAATTATTTATAATTATTTCAATTATTTTCAATTATATTCAATTATTTATAATTATTTTCAATTATTTATCAATTATTTATAATTAATTTCAATTATTTTCAATTATTTTCAATTATTTTCAATTATTTATAAATTATTTTCAATTATTTATAATTATTTTCTATTATTTTCAATTATTTTCAATTATTTTCAATTATTTTCAATTATTTATAATTATTTTCAATTATTTTCAATTATTTTCAATTATTTATAATTATTTTCTATTATTTATCAGTTATTTTCAATTATTATCAATTATTTTCAATTATTTATCAATTATTTTCAATTATTTATCAATTATTTTCAATTATTTTCAATTATTTATAATTATTTCCAATTATTTATCAATTATTTTCATTTATTTTCAATTATTTTCAATTATTCATAATTATTTCCAATTATTTTCAATTATTTATCATTATTTTCAATTATTTATAATTATTTACCAATTATTTTCAATTATTCATAATTAATTTCAATTATTTTCAATTATTCATAATTAATTTAAATTATTTTAAATTATTTTAAATTATTTTCAATTCTTTTCAATTATTTTCAATTATTTTCAATTATTTTCAATTATTTTCAATTATTTTCAATTATTTATAAATTATTTTCAATTATTTATAATTATTTTCTATTATTTTCAATTATTTTCAATTATTTATAATTATTTTCAATTATTTTCAATTATTTTCAATTATTTATAATTATTTTCTATTATTTATCAGTTATTTTCAATTATTTTCAATTATTTTCAATTATTTTCAATTATTTATCAATTATTTTCAATTATTTTCAATTATTTATAATTATTTACAATTATTTATCAATTATTTTCAATTATTTTCAATTATTTTCAATTATTTATAATTATTTACAATTATTTATCAATTATTTTCAATTATTTATCATTATTTTCAATTATTTTCAATTATTTTCAATTATTTTCAATTATTTTCAATTATTTTCAATTATTTTCAATTATTTATAATTATTTTCAATTATTTTCAATTATTTTCAATTATTTATCAATTATTTTCAATTATTTTCAATTATTTATAATTATTTACAATTATTTATCAATTATTTTCAATTATTTATCATTATTTTCAATTATTTTCAATTATTTTCAATTATTTTCAATTATTTATCAATTATTTTCAATTATTTATAATTAATTTAAATTATTTTCATTTATTTTCAATTATTTTCAATTATTTATCAATTATTTTCAATTATTTATAATTATTTTCAATAATTTATCATTTATTTTCAATTATTTATAATTATTTTCATTAATTTATAATTCTTTTCAATTATTTTCAATTATTTTCATTTATTTTCAATTATTTTCAATTATTTTCAATTATTTTCAATTATTTATAATTATTTTCAATTATTTTCAATTATTTTCAATTATTTATAATTATTTCAATTATTTTCAATTATTTTCAATTATTTATAATTATTTTCAATTATTTATCAATTATTTATAATTAATTTCAATTATTTTCAATTATTTTCAATTATTTTCAATTATTTATAATTATGTCCAATTATTTTCAATTATTTTCAATTATTTATAATTATGTCCAATTATTTTCAATTATTTATAATTATTTATAATTATTTCAACTATTTTCAATTATATTCAATTATTTATAATTATTTTCAATTATTTATCAATTATTTATAATTAATTTCAATTATTTTCAATTATTTTCAATTATTTTCAATTATTTTCAATTATTTATAAATTATTTTCAATTATTTATAATTATTTTCTATTATTTTCAATTATTTTCAATTATTTTCAATTATTTTCAATTATTTATAATTATTTTCAATTATTTTCAATTATTTTCAATTATTTTCAATTATTTATAATTATTTTCAATTATTATCAATTATTTTCAATTATTTATCAATTATTTTCAATTATTTATCAATTATTTTCAATTATTTTCAATTATTTATAATTATTTCCAATTATTTATCAATTATTTTCATTTATTTTCAATTATTTTCAATTATTCATAATTATTTCCAATTATTTTCAATTATTTATCATTATTTTCAATTATTTATAATTATTTACCAATTATTTTCAATTATTCATAATTAATTTCAATTATTTTCAATTATTCATAATTAATTTAAATTATTTTAAATTATTTTAAATTATTTTCAATTCTTTTCAATTATTTTCAATTATTTTCAATTATTTTCAATTATTTTCAATTATTTTCAATTATTTTCAATTATTTATAAATTATTTTCAATTATTTATAATTATTTTCTATTATTTTCAATTATTTTCAATTATTTATAATTATTTTCAATTATTTTCAATTATTTTCAATTATTTATAATTATTTTCTATTATTTATCAGTTATTTTCAATTATTTTCAATTATTTTCAATTATTTTCAATTATTTTCAATTATTTTCAATTATTTATAAATTATTTTCAATTATTTATAATTATTTTCTATTATTTTCAATTATTTTCAATTATTTATAATTATTTTCAATTATTTTCAATTATTTTCAATTATTTATAATTATTTTCTATTATTTATCAGTTATTTTCAATTATTTTCAATTATTTTCAATTATTTTCAATTATTTATCAATTATTTTCAATTGTTTTCAATTATTTATAATTATTTACAATTATTTATCAATTATTTTCAATTATTTTCAATTATTTTCAATTATTTATAATTATTTCCAATTATTTTCAATTATTTATCATTATTTTCAATTATTTATCATTATTTTCAATTATTTTCAATTATTTTGAATTACTTTCAATTTTTTATCAATTATTTATAATTATTTTCAATTATTTATAATTATTTCAATTATTTTCAATTATTTTCAATTATTTATAATTATTTTCAATTATTTATCAATTATTTATAATTAATTTCAATTATTTTCAATTATTTTCAATTATTTTCAATTATTTATAATTATTTCCAATTATTTATCAATTATTTTCAATTATTTTCAATTATTTTCAATTATTTATAATTATGTCCAATTATTTTCAATTATTTATAATTATGTCCAATTATTTTCAATTATTTATAATTATTTTCAATTATTTATAATTATTTCAAATTATTTTCAATTATATTCAATTATTTATAATTATTTTCAATTATTTATCAATTATTTATAATTAATTTCAATTATTTTCAATTATTTTCAATTATTTTCAATTATTTATAAATTATTTTCAATTATTTATAATTATTTTCTATTATTTTCAATTATTTTCAATTATTTTCAATTATTTATAATTATTTTCAATTATTTTCAATTATTTGCAATTATTTATAATTATTTTCTATTATTTATCAGTTATTTTCAATTATTTTCAATTATTTTCAATTATTTATCAATTATTTTCAATTATTTATCAATTATTTTCAATTATTTATCAATTATTTTCAATTATTTTCAATTATTTATAATTATTTCCAATTAATTATAATTAATTTAAATTATTTTCAATTATTTTCAATTATTTTCAATTATTTATCAATTATTTCAATTATTTATAATTATTTTCAATAATTTATCATTTATTTTCAATTATTTATAATTATTTTCAATTATTTATAATTCTTTTCAATTATTTTCAATTATTTTCAATTATTTTCAATTATTTTCAATTATTTTCAATTATTTTCAATTATTTATAATTATTTTCAATTATTTTCAATTATTTTCAATTATTTATCAATTATTTTCAATTATTCATAATTAATTTCAATTATTTTCAATTATTCATAATTAATTTAAATTATTTTCGATTATTATCAATTATTTTCAATTCTTTTCAATTATTTTCAATTATTTTCAATTATTTATAATTATTTTCAATTATTATCAATTATTTTCAATTATTTATCAATTATTTTCAATTATTTATCAATTATTTTCAATTATTTTCAATTATTTATAATTATTTCCAATTATTTATCAATTATTTTCATTTATTTTCAATTATTTTCAATTATTCATAATTATTTCCAATTATTTTCAATTATTTATCATTATTTTCAATTATTTATAATTATTTACCAATTATTTTCAATTATTCATAATTAATTTCAATTATTTTCAATTATTCATAATTAATTTAAATTATTTTAAATTATTTTAAATTATTTTCAATTCTTTTCAATTATTTTCAATTATTTTCAATTATTTTCAATTATTTTCAATTATTTTCAATTATTTTCAATTATTTATAAATTATTTTCAATTATTTATAATTATTTTCTATTATTTTCAATTATTTTCAATTATTTATAATTATTGTCAATTATTTTCAATTATTTTCAATTATTTATCAATTATTTTCAATTATTTTCAATTATTTATAATTATTTACAATTATTTATCAATTATTTTCAATTATTTATCATTATTTTCAATTATTTTCAATTATTTTCAATTATTTTCAATTATTTATCAATTATTTTCAATTATTTATAATTAATTTAAATTATTTTCATTTATTTTCAATTATTTTCAATTATTTATCAATTATTTTCAATTATTTATAATTATTTTCAATAATTTATCATTTATTTTCAATTATTTATAATTATTTTCAATAATTTATAATTCTTTTCAATTATTTTCAATTATTTTCATTTATTTTCAATTATTTTCAATTATTTTCAATTATTTTCAATTATTTATAATTATTTTCAATTATTTTCAATTATTTTCAATTATTTATAATTATTTCAATTATTTTCAATTATTTTCAATTATTTATAATTATTTTCAATTATTTATCAATTATTTATAATTAATTTCAATTATTTTCAATTATTTTCAATTATTTTCAATTATTTATAATTATGTCCAATTATTTTCAATTATTTTCAATTATTTATAATTATGTCCAATTATTTTCAATTATTTATAATTATTTATAATTATTTCAACTATTTTCAATTATATTCAATTATTTATAATTATTTTCAATTATTTATCAATTATTTATAATTATTTTCAATTATTTTCAATTATTTTCAATTATTTATAATTATTTTCTATTATTTATCAGTTATTTTCAATTATTTTCAATTATTTTCAATTATTTTCAATTATTTATCAATTATTTTCAATTATTTTCAATTATTTATAATTATTTACAATTATTTATCAATTATTTTCAATTATTTTCAATTATTTTCAATTATTTATAATTATTTACAATTATTTATCAATTATTTTCAATTATTTATCATTATTTTCAATTATTTTCAATTATTTTCAATTATTTTCAATTATTTTCAATTATTTTCAATTATTTTCAATTATTTTCAATTATTTATAATTATTTTCAATTATTTTCAATTATTTTCAATTATTTATCAATTATTTTCAATTATTTTCAATTATTTATAATTATTTACAATTATTTATCAATTATTTTCAATTATTTATCATTATTTTCAATTATTTTCAATTATTTTCAATTATTTTCAATTATTTATCAATTATTTTCAATTATTTATAATTAATTTAAATTATTTTCATTTATTTTCAATTATTTTCAATTATTTATCAATTATTTTCAATTATTTATAATTATTTTCAATAATTTATCATTTATTTTCAATTATTTATAATTATTTTCAATAATTTATAATTCTTTTCAATTATTTTCAATTATTTTCATTTATTTTCAATTATTTTCAATTATTTTCAATTATTTTCAATTATTTATAATTATTTTCAATTATTTTCAATTATTTTCAATTATTTATAATTATTTCAATTATTTTCAATTATTTTCAATTATTTATAATTATTTTCAATTATTTATCAATTATTTATAATTAATTTCAATTATTTTCAATTATTTTCAATTATTTTCAATTATTTTCAATTATTTTCAATTATTTATAATTATGTCCAATTATTTTCAATTATTTTCAATTATTTATAATTATGTCCAATTATTTTCAATTATTTATAATTATTTATAATTATTTCAACTATTTTCAATTATATTCAATTATTTATAATTATTTTCAATTATTTATCAATTATTTATAATTAATTTCAATTATTTTCAATTATTTTCAATTATTTTCAATTATTTTCAATTATTTATAAATTATTTTCAATTATTTATAATTATTTTCTATTATTTTCAATTATTTTCAATTATTTTCAATTATTTTCAATTATTTATAATTATTTTCAATTATTTTCAATTATTTTCAATTATTTTCAATTATTTATAATTATTTTCAATTATTATCAATTATTTTCAATTATTTATCAATTATTTTCAATTATTTATCAATTATTTTCAATTATTTTCAATTATTTATAATTATTTCCAATTATTTATCAATTATTTTCATTTATTTTCAATTATTTTCAATTATTCATAATTATTTCCAATTATTTTCAATTATTTATCATTATTTTCAATTATTTATAATTATTTACCAATTATTTTCAATTATTCATAATTAATTTCAATTATTTTCAATTATTCATAATTAATTTAAATTATTTTAAATTATTTTAAATTATTTTCAATTCTTTTCAATTATTTTCAATTATTTTCAATTATTTTCAATTATTTTCAATTATTTTCAATTATTTTCAATTATTTATAAATTATTTTCAATTATTTATAATTATTTTCTATTATTTTCAATTATTTTCAATTATTTATAATTATTTTCAATTATTTTCAATTATTTTCAATTATTTATAATTATTTTCTATTATTTATCAGTTATTTTCAATTATTTTCAATTATTTTCAATTATTTTCAATTATTTTCAATTATTTTCAATTATTTATAAATTATTTTCAATTATTTATAATTATTTTCTATTATTTTCAATTATTTTCAATTATTTATAATTATTTTCAATTATTTTCAATTATTTTCAATTATTTATAATTATTTTCTATTATTTATCAGTTATTTTCAATTATTTTCAATTATTTATCAATTATTTTCAATTGTTTTCAATTATTTATAATTATTTACAATTATTTATCAATTATTTTCAATTATTTTCAATTATTTTCAATTATTTATAATTATTTCCAATTATTTTCAATTATTTATCATTATTTTCAATTATTTATCATTATTTTCAATTATTTTCAATTATTTTGAATTACTTTCAATTTTTTATCAATTATTTATAATTATTTTCAATTATTTATAATTATTTCAATTATTTTCAATTATTTTCAATTATTTATAATTATTTTCAATTATTTATCAATTATTTATAATTAATTTCAATTATTTTCAATTATTTTCAATTATTTTCAATTATTTATAATTATTTCCAATTATTTATCAATTATTTTCAATTATTTTCAATTATTTTCAATTATTTATAATTATGTCCAATTATTTTCAATTATTTATAATTATGTCCAATTATTTTCAATTATTTATAATTATTTTCAATTATTTATAATTATTTCAAATTATTTTCAATTATATTCAATTATTTATAATTATTTTCAATTATTTATCAATTATTTATAATTAATTTCAATTATTTTCAATTATTTTCAATTATTTTCAATTATTTATAAATTATTTTCAATTATTTATAATTATTTTCTATTATTTTCAATTATTTTCAATTATTTTCAATTATTTATAATTATTTTCAATTATTTTCAATTATTTGCAATTATTTATAATTATTTTCTATTATTTATCAGTTATTTTCAATTATTTTCAATTATTTTCAATTATTTATCAATTATTTTCAATTATTTATCAATTATTTTCAATTATTTATCAATTATTTTCAATTATTTTCAATTATTTATAATTATTTCCAATTAATTATAATTAATTTAAATTATTTTCAATTATTTTCAATTATTTTCAATTATTTATCAATTATTTCAATTATTTATAATTATTTTCAATAATTTATCATTTATTTTCAATTATTTATAATTATTTTCAATTATTTATAATTCTTTTCAATTATTTTCAATTATTTTCAATTATTTTCAATTATTTTCAATTATTTTCAATTATTTTCAATTATTTTCAATTATTTATAATTATTTTCAATTATTTTCAATTATTTTCAATTATTTATCAATTATTTTCAATTATTCATAATTAATTTCAATTATTTTCAATTATTCATAATTAATTTAAATTATTTTCGATTATTATCAATTATTTTCAATTCTTTTCAATTATTTTCAATTATTTTCAATTATTTATAATTATTTTCAATTATTATCAATTATTTTCAATTATTTATCAATTATTTTCAATTATTTATCAATTATTTTCAATTATTTTCAATTATTTATAATTATTTCCAATTATTTATCAATTATTTTCATTTATTTTCAATTATTTTCAATTATTCATAATTATTTCCAATTATTTTCAATTATTTATCATTATTTTCAATTATTTATAATTATTTACCAATTATTTTCAATTATTCATAATTAATTTCAATTATTTTCAATTATTCATAATTAATTTAAATTATTTTAAATTATTTTAAATTATTTTCAATTCTTTTCAATTATTTTCAATTATTTTCAATTATTTTCAATTATTTTCAATTATTTTCAATTATTTTCAATTATTTATAAATTATTTTCAATTATTTATAATTATTTTCTATTATTTTCAATTATTTTCAATTATTTATAATTATTTTCAATTATTTTCAATTATTTTCAATTATTTATAATTATTTTCTATTATTTATCAGTTATTTTCAATTATTTTCAATTATTTTCAATTATTTTCAATTATTTTCAATTATTTTCAATTATTTTCAATTATTTTCAATTATTTATAAATTATTTTCAATTATTTATAATTATTTTCTATTATTTTCAATTATTTTCAATTATTTATAATTATTTTCAATTATTTTCAATTATTTTCAATTATTTATAATTATTTTCTATTATTTATCAGTTATTTTCAATTATTTTCAATTATTTTCAATTATTTTCAATTATTTATCAATTATTTTCAATTGTTTTCAATTATTTATAATTATTTACAATTATTTATCAATTATTTTCAATTATTTTCAATTATTTTCAATTATTTATAATTATTTCCAATTATTTTCAATTATTTATCATTATTTTCAATTATTTATCATTATTTTCAATTATTTTCAATTATTTTGAATTATTTTCAATTTTTTATCAATTATTTATAATTATTTTCAATTATTTATAATTATTTCAATTATTTTCAATTATTTTCAATTATTTATAATTATTTTCAATTATTTATCAATTATTTATAATTAATTTCAATTATTTTCAATTATTTTCAATTATTTTCAATTATTTATAATTATTTCCAATTATTTATCAATTATTTTCAATTATTTTCAATTATTTTCAATTATTTATAATTATGTCCAATTATTTTCAATTATTTATAATTATGTCCAATTATTTTCAATTATTTTCAATTATTTATAATTATTTTCTATTATTTATCAGTTATTTTCAATTATTTTCAATTATTTTCAATTATTTTCAATTATTTATCAATTATTTTCAATTGTTTTCAATTATTTATAATTATTTACAATTATTTATCAATTATTTTCAATTATTTCCAATTATTTTCAATTATTTATCATTATTTTCAATTATTTATCATTATTTTCAATTATTTTCAATTATTTTGAATTATTTTCAATTTTTTATCAATTATTTATAATTATTTTCAATTATTTATAATTATTTCAAATTATTTTCAATTATATTCAATTATTTATAATTATTTTCAATTATTTATCAATTATTTATAATTAATTTCAATTATTTTCAATTATTTTCAATTATTTTCAATTATTTATAAATTATTTTCAATTATTTATAATTATTTTCTATTATTTTCAATTATTTTCAATTATTTTCAATTATTTATAATTATTTTCAATTATTTTCAATTATTTGCAATTATTTATAATTATTTTCTATTATTTATCAGTTATTTTCAATTATTTTCAATTATTTTCAATTATTTATCAATTATTTTCAATTATTTATCAATTATTTTCAATTATTTATCAATTATTTTCAATTATTTATCAATTATTTTCAATTATTTTCAATTATTTATAATTATTTCCAATTAATTATAATTAATTTAAATTATTTTCAATTATTTTCAATTATTTTCAATTATTTATCAATTATTTCAATTATTTATAATTATTTTCAATAATTTATCATTTATTTTCAATTATTTATAATTATTTTCAATTATTTATAATTCTTTTCAATTATTTTCAATTATTTTCAATTATTTTCAATTATTTTCAATTATTTTCAATTATTTTCAATTATTTTCAATTATTTATAATTATTTTCAATTATTTTCAATTATTTTCAATTATTTATCAATTATTTTCAATTATTCATAATTAATTTCAATTATTTTCAATTATTCATAATTAATTTAAATTATTTTCGATTATTATCAATTATTTTCAATTCTTTTCAATTATTTTCAATTATTTTCAATTATTTTCAATTATTTTCAATTATTTTCAATTATTTTCAATTATTTTCAATTATTTTCAATTATTTTCAATTATTTTCAATTATTTTCAATTATTTCCAATTATTTTCAATTATTTATCAATTATTTTCAATTATTTATAATTATTTTCAATTATTTTCAATTATTTTCAATTATTTATCAATTATTTTCAATTATTTATCATTATTTTCAATTATTTTCAATTATTTTCAATTATTTTGAATTATTTTCAATTTTTTATCAATTATTTATAATTATTTTCAATTATTTATAATTATTTCAATTATTTTCAATTATTTTCAATTATTTATAATTATTTTCAATTATTTATCAATTATTTATAATTAATTTCAATTATTTTCAATTATTTTCAATTATTTTCAATTATTTATAATTATTTTCTATTATTTTCAATTATTTTCAATTATTTTCAATTATTTATAATTATTTTCAATTATTTTCAATTATTTGCAATTATTTATAATTATTTTCTATTATTTATCAGTTATTTTCAATTATTTTCAATTATTTATCAATTATTTTCAATTATTTTCAATTATTTATAATTATTTCCAATTAATTATAATTAATTTAAATTATTTTCAATTATTTTCAATTATTTTCAATTATTTATCAATTATTTCAATTATTTATAATTATTTTCAATAATTTATCATTTATTTTCAATTATTTATAATTATTTTCAATTATTTATAATTCTTTTCAATTATTTTCAATTATTTTCAATTATTTTCAATTATTTTCAATTATTTTCAATTATTTTCAATTATTTTCAATTATTTTCAATTATTTTCAATTATTTTCAATTATTTTCAATTATTTTCAATTATTTCCAATTATTTTCAATTATTTATCAATTATTTTCAATTATTTATAATTATTTTCAATTATTTTCAATGATTTTCAAATATTTATAAATTATTTTCAATTATTTATAATTATTTTCAATTATTTATAATTCTTTTAAATTATTTTCAATTATTTTGAATTATTTATCAATTATTTTCAATTATTTATCATTATTTTCAATTATTTTCAATTATTTTGAATTATTTTCAATTTTTTATCAATTATTTATAATTATTTTCAATTATTTTCAATTATTTTCAATTATTTTCAATTATTTATAATTATTTTCAATTATTTATCAATTATTTTCAATTATTCATAATTAATTTCAATTATTTTCAATTATTCATAATTAATTTAAATTATTTTCAATTATTTTCAATTCTTTTCAATTATTTTCAATTATTTTCAATTATTTATAATTATTTTCAATTATTTTCAATTATTTTAAATTATTTCCAATTATTTTCAATTATTTATCAATTATTTTCAATTATTTATAATTATTTTCAATTATTTTCAATGATTTTCAATTATTTATAAATTATTTTCAATTATTTATAATTATTTTCAATTATTTATAAATCTTTTAAATTATTTTCAATTATTTTCAATTATTTTCAATTATTTATCAATTATTTTCAATTATTTATCATTATTTTCAATTATTTTCAATTATTTTCAATTATTTTCAATTTTTTATCAATTATTTATAATTATTTTCAATTATTTATAATTATTTCAATTATTTTCAATTATTTTCAATTATTTATAATTATTTTCAATTATTTATCAATTATTTATAATTAATTTCAATTATTTTCAATTATTTTCAATTATTTTCAATTATTTTCAATTATTTATAATTATTTCCAATTATTTATCAATTATTTTCAATTATTTTCAATTATTTTCAATTATTTATAATTATGTGCAATTATTTTCAATTATTTATAATTATGTCCAATTATTTTCAATTATTTTCAATTATTTTCAATTATTTATAATTATGTCCAATTATTTTCAATTATTTATAATTATTTTCAATTATTTATAATTATTTCAATTATTTTCAATTATATTCAATTATTTATAATTATTTTCAATTATTTATCAATTATTTATAATTATTTTCAATTATTTATCAATTATTTATAATTAATTTCAATTATTTTCAATTATTTTCAATTATTTTCAATTATTTATAAATTATTTTCAATTATTTATAATTATTTTCTATTATTCATAATTAATTTCAATTATTTTCAATTATTCATAATTAATTTAAATTATTTTCGATTATTATCAATTATTTTCAATTCTTTTCAATTATTTTCAATTATTTTCAATTATTTATAATTATTTTCAATTATTATCAATTATTTTCAATTATTTATCAATTATTTTCAATTATTTATCAATTATTTTCAATTATTTTCAATTATTTATAATTATTTCCAATTATTTATCAATTATTTTCATTTATTTTCAATTATTTTCAATTATTCATAATTATTTCCAATTATTTTCAATTATTTATCATTATTTTCAATTATTTATAATTATTTACCAATTATTTTCAATTATTCATAATTAATTTCAATTATTTTCAATTATTCATAATTAATTTAAATTATTTTAAATTATTTTAAATTATTTTCAATTCTTTTCAATTATTTTCAATTATTTTCAATTATTTTCAATTATTTTCAATTATTTTCAATTATTTTCAATTATTTATAAATTATTTTCAATTATTTATAATTATTTTCTATTATTTTCAATTATTTTCAATTATTTATAATTATTTTCAATTATTTTCAATTATTTTCAATTATTTATCAATTATTTTCAATTATTTTCAATTATTTATAATTATTTACAATTATTTATCAATTATTTTCAATTATTTATCATTATTTTCAATTATTTTCAATTATTTTCAATTATTTTCAATTATTTATCAATTATTTTCAATTATTTATAATTAATTTAAATTATTTTCATTTATTTTCAATTATTTTCAATTATTTATCAATTATTTTCAATTATTTATAATTATTTTCAATAATTTATCATTTATTTTCAATTATTTATAATTATTTTCAATAATTTATAATTCTTTTCAATTATTTTCAATTATTTTCATTTATTTTCAATTATTTTCAATTATTTTCAATTATTTTCAATTATTTATAATTATTTTCAATTATTTTCAATTATTTTCAATTATTTATAATTATTTCAATTATTTTCAATTATTTTCAATTATTTATAATTATTTTCAATTATTTATCAATTATTTATAATTAATTTCAATTATTTTCAATTATTTTCAATTATTTTCAATTATTTATAATTATGTCCAATTATTTTCAATTATTTTCAATTATTTATAATTATGTCCAATTATTTTCAATTATTTATAATTATTTATAATTATTTCAACTATTTTCAATTATATTCAATTATTTATAATTATTTTCAATTATTTATCAATTATTTATAATTATTTTCAATTATTTTCAATTATTTTCAATTATTTATAATTATTTTCTATTATTTATCAGTTATTTTCAATTATTTTCAATTATTTTCAATTATTTTCAATTATTTATCAATTATTTTCAATTATTTTCAATTATTTATAATTATTTACAATTATTTATCAATTATTTTCAATTATTTTCAATTATTTTCAATTATTTATAATTATTTACAATTATTTATCAATTATTTTCAATTATTTATCATTATTTTCAATTATTTTCAATTATTTTCAATTATTTTCAATTATTTTCAATTATTTTCAATTATTTTCAATTATTTTCAATTATTTATAATTATTTTCAATTATTTTCAATTATTTTCAATTATTTATCAATTATTTTCAATTATTTTCAATTATTTATAATTATTTACAATTATTTATCAATTATTTTCAATTATTTATCATTATTTTCAATTATTTTCAATTATTTTCAATTATTTTCAATTATTTATCAATTATTTTCAATTATTTATAATTAATTTAAATTATTTTCATTTATTTTCAATTATTTTCAATTATTTATCAATTATTTTCAATTATTTATAATTATTTTCAATAATTTATCATTTATTTTCAATTATTTATAATTATTTTCAATAATTTATAATTCTTTTCAATTATTTTCAATTATTTTCATTTATTTTCAATTATTTTCAATTATTTTCAATTATTTTCAATTATTTATAATTATTTTCAATTATTTTCAATTATTTTCAATTATTTATAATTATTTCAATTATTTTCAATTATTTTCAATTATTTATAATTATTTTCAATTATTTATCAATTATTTATAATTAATTTCAATTATTTTCAATTATTTTCAATTATTTTCAATTATTTATAATTATGTCCAATTATTTTCAATTATTTTCAATTATTTATAATTATGTCCAATTATTTTCAATTATTTATAATTATTTATAATTATTTCAACTATTTTCAATTATATTCAATTATTTATAATTATTTTCAATTATTTATCAATTATTTATAATTAATTTCAATTATTTTCAATTATTTTCAATTATTTTCAATTATTTTCAATTATTTATAAATTATTTTCAATTATTTATAATTATTTTCTATTATTTTCAATTATTTTCAATTATTTTCAATTATTTTCAATTATTTATAATTATTTTCAATTATTTTCAATTATTTTCAATTATTTTCAATTATTTATAATTATTTTCAATTATTATCAATTATTTTCAATTATTTATCAATTATTTTCAATTATTTATCAATTATTTTCAATTATTTTCAATTATTTATAATTATTTCCAATTATTTATCAATTATTTTCATTTATTTTCAATTATTTTCAATTATTCATAATTATTTCCAATTATTTTCAATTATTTATCATTATTTTCAATTATTTATAATTATTTACCAATTATTTTCAATTATTCATAATTAATTTCAATTATTTTCAATTATTCATAATTAATTTAAATTATTTTAAATTATTTTAAATTATTTTCAATTCTTTTCAATTATTTTCAATTATTTTCAATTATTTTCAATTATTTTCAATTATTTTCAATTATTTTCAATTATTTATAAATTATTTTCAATTATTTATAATTATTTTCTATTATTTTCCATTATTTTCAATTATTTATAATTATTTTCAATTATTTTCAATTATTTTCAATTATTTATAATTATTTTCTATTATTTATCAGTTATTTTCAATTATTTTCAATTATTTTCAATTATTTTCAATTATTTTCAATTATTTTCAATTATTTATAAATTATTTTCAATTATTTATAATTATTTTCTATTATTTTCAATTATTTTCAATTATTTATAATTATTTTCAATTATTTTCAATTATTTTCAATTATTTATAATTATTTTCTATTATTTATCAGTTATTTTCAATTATTTTCAATTATTTTCAATTATTTTCAATTATTTATCAATTATTTTCAATTGTTTTCAATTATTTATAATTATTTACAATTATTTATCAATTATTTTCAATTATTTTCAATTATTTTCAATTATTTATAATTATTTCCAATTATTTTCAATTATTTATCATTATTTTCAATTATTTATCATTATTTTCAATTATTTTCAATTATTTTGAATTACTTTCAATTTTTTATCAATTATTTATAATTATTTTCAATTATTTATAATTATTTCAATTATTTTCAATTATTTTCAATTATTTATAATTATTTTCAATTATTTATCAATTATTTATAATTAATTTCAATTATTTATAATTAATTTCAATTATTTTCAATTATTTTCAATTATTTTCAATTATTTATAATTATTTCCAATTATTTATCAATTATTTTCAATTATTTTCAATTATTTTCAATTATTTATAATTATGTCCAATTATTTTCAATTATTTATAATTATGTCCAATTATTTTCAATTATTTATAATTATTTTCAATTATTTATAATTATTTCAAATTATTTTCAATTATATTCAATTATTTATAATTATTTTCAATTATTTATCAATTATTTATAATTAATTTCAATTATTTTCAATTATTTTCAATTATTTTCAATTATTTATAAATTATTTTCAATTATTTATAATTATTTTCTATTATTTTCAATTATTTTCAATTATTTTCAATTATTTATAATTATTTTCAATTATTTTCAATTATTTGCAATTATTTATAATTATTTTCTATTATTTATCAGTTATTTTCAATTATTTTCAATTATTTTCAATTATTTATCAATTATTTTCAATTATTTATCAATTATTTTCAATTATTTATCAATTATTTTCAATTATTTTCAATTATTTATAATTATTTCCAATTAATTATAATTAATTTAAATTATTTTCAATTATTTTCAATTATTTTCAATTATTTATCAATTATTTCAATTATTTATAATTATTTTCAATAATTTATCATTTATTTTCAATTATTTATAATTATTTTCAATTATTTATAATTCTTTTCAATTATTTTCAATTATTTTCAATTATTTTCAATTATTTTCAATTATTTTCAATTATTTTCAATTATTTTCAATTATTTTCAATTATTTTCAATTATTTATAATTATTTTCAATTATTTTCAATTATTTTCAATTATTTATCAATTATTTTCAATTATTCATAATTAATTTCAATTATTTTCAATTATTCATAATTAATTTAAATTATTTTCGATTATTATCAATTATTTTCAATTCTTTTCAATTATTTTCAATTATTTTCAATTATTTATAATTATTTTCAATTATTATCAATTATTTTCAATTATTTATCAATTATTTTCAATTATTTATCAATTATTTTCAATTATTTTCAATTATTTATAATTATTTCCAATTATTTATCAATTATTTTCATTTATTTTCAATTATTTTCAATTATTCATAATTATTTCCAATTATTTTCAATTATTTATCATTATTTTCAATTATTTATAATTATTTACCAATTATTTTCAATTATTCATAATTAATTTCAATTATTTTCAATTATTCATAATTAATTTAAATTATTTTAAATTATTTTAAATTATTTTCAATTCTTTTCAATTATTTTCAATTATTTTCAATTATTTTCAATTATTTTCAATTATTTTCAATTATTTTCAATTATTTATAAATTATTTTCAATTATTTATAATTATTTTCTATTATTTTCAATTATTTTCAATTATTTATAATTATTTTCAATTATTTTCAATTATTTTCAATTATTTATAATTATTTTCTATTATTTATCAGTTATTTTCAATTATTTTCAATTATTTTCAATTATTTTCAATTATTTTCAATTATTTTCAATTATTTTCAATTATTTTCAATTATTTTCAATTATTTATAAATTATTTTCAATTATTTATAATTATTTTCTATTATTTTCAATTATTTTCAATTATTTATAATTATTTTCAATTATTTTCAATTATTTTCAATTATTTATAATTATTTTCTATTATTTATCAGTTATTTTCAATTATTTTCAATTATTTTCAATTATTTTCAATTATTTATCAATTATTTTCAATTGTTTTCAATTATTTATAATTATTTACAATTATTTATCAATTATTTTCAATTATTTTCAATTATTTTCAATTATTTATAATTATTTCCAATTATTTTCAATTATTTATCATTATTTTCAATTATTTATCATTATTTTCAATTATTTTCAATTATTTTGAATTATTTTCAATTTTTTATCAATTATTTATAATTATTTTCATTTATTTATAATTATTTCAATTATTTTCAATTATTTTCAATTATTTATAATTATTTTCAATTATTTATCAATTATTTATAATTAATTTCAATTATTTTCAATTATTTTCAATTATTTTCAATTATTTATAATTATTTCCAATTATTTATCAATTATTTTCAATTATTTTCAATTATTTTCAATTATTTATAATTATGTCCAATTATTTTCAATTATTTATAATTATGTCCAATTATTTTCAATTATTTATAATTATTTTCAATTATTTATAATTATTTCAAATTATTTTCAATTATATTCAATTATTTATAATTATTTTCAATTATTTATCAATTATTTATAATTAATTTCAATTATTTTCAATTATTTTCAATTATTTTCAATTATTTATAAATTATTTTCAATTATTTATAATTATTTTCTATTATTTTCAATTATTTTCAATTATTTTCAATTATTTATAATTATTTTCAATTATTTTCAATTATTTGCAATTATTTATAATTATTTTCTATTATTTATCAGTTATTTTCAATTATTTTCAATTATTTTCAATTATTTATCAATTATTTTCAATTATTTATCATTATTTTCAATTATTTTCAATTATTTTCAATTATTTTGAATTATTTTCAATTTTTTATCAATTATTTATAATTATTTTCAATTATTTATAATTATTTCAATTATTTTCAATTATTTTCAATTATTTATAATTATTTTCAATTATTTATCAATTATTTATAATTAATTTCAATTATTTTCAATTATTTTCAATTATTTTCAATTATTTATAATTATTTTCTATTATTTTCAATTATTTTCAATTATTTTCAATTATTTATAATTATTTTCAATTATTTTCAATTATTTGCAATTATTTATAATTATTTTCTATTATTTATCAGTTATTTTCAATTATTTTCAATTATTTATCAATTATTTTCAATTATTTTCAATTATTTATAATTATTTCCAATTAATTATAATTAATTTAAATTATTTTCAATTATTTTCAATTATTTTCAATTATTTATCAATTATTTCAATTATTTATAATTATTTTCAATAATTTATCATTTATTTTCAATTATTTATAATTATTTTCAATTATTTATAATTCTTTTCAATTATTTTCAATTATTTTCAATTATTTTCAATTATTTTCAATTATTTTCAATTATTTTCAATTATTTTCAATTATTTTCAATTATTTTCAATTATTTTCAATTATTTCCAATTATTTTCAATTATTTATCAATTATTTTCAATTATTTATAATTATTTTCAATTATTTTCAATGATTTTCAAATATTTATAAATTATTTTCAATTATTTATAATTATTTTCAATTATTTATAATTCTTTTAAATTATTTTCAATTATTTTCAATTATTTATCAATTATTTTCAATTATTTATCATTATTTTCAATTATTTTCAATTATTTTGAATTATTTTCAATTTTTTATCAATTATTTATAATTATTTTCAATTATTTTCAATTATTTTCAATTATTTTCAATTATTTATAATTATTTTCAATTATTTATCAATTATTTTCAATTATTCATAATTAATTTCAATTATTTTCAATTATTCATAATTAATTTAAATTATTTTCAATTATTTTCAATTCTTTTAATTTATTTTCAATTATTTTCAATTATTTTCAATTATTTTCAATTATTTTCAATTATTTTCAATTATTTTCAATTATTTTCAATTATTTATAATTATTTTCAATTATTTTCAATTATTTATAATTATTTTCAATTATTTATCAATTATTTTCAATTATTCATAATTAATTTTAATTATTTTCAATTATTCATAATTAATTTAAATTATTTTCGATTATTATCAATTATTTTCAATTCTTTTCAATTATTTTCAATTATTTTCAATTATTTATAATTATTTTCAATTATTTTCAATTATTTTAAATTATTTCCAATTATTTTCAATTATTTATCAATTATTTTCAATTATTTATAATTATTTTCAATTATTTTCAATGATTTTCAATTATTTATAAATTATTTTCAATTATTTATAATTATTTTCAATTATTTATAAATCTTTTAAATTATTTTCAATTATTTTCAATTATTTTCAATTATTTATCAATTATTTTCAATTATTTATCATTATTTTCAATTATTTTCAATTATTTTCAATTATTTTCAATTTTTTATCAATTATTTATAATTATTTTCAATTATTTATAATTATTTCAATTATTTTCAATTATTTTCAATTATTTATAATTATTTTCAATTATTTATCAATTATTTATAATTAATTTCAATTATTTTCAATTATTTTCAATTATTTTCAATTATTTTCAATTATTTATAATTATTTCCAATTATTTATCAATTATTTTCAATTATTTTCAATTATTTTCAATTATTTATAATTATGTGCAATTATTTTCAATTATTTATAATTATGTCCAATTATTTTCAATTATTTTCAATTATTTTCAATTATTTATAATTATGTCCAATTATTTTCAATTATTTATAATTATTTTCAATTATTTATAATTATTTCAATTATTTTCAATTATATTCAATTATTTATAATTATTTTCAATTATTTATCAATTATTTATAATTAATTTCAATTATTTTCAATTATTTTCAATTATTTTCAATTATTTTCAATTATTTATAAATTATTTTCAATTATTTATAATTATTTTCTATTATTTTCAATTATTTTCAATTATTTTCAATTATTTATAATTATTTTCAATTATTTTCAATTATTTTCAATTATTTTCAATTATTTATAATTATTTATCAGTTATTTTCAATTATTATCAATTATTTTCAATTATTTATCAATTATTTTCAATTATTTATCAATTATTTTCAATTATTTTCAATTATTTATAATTATTTCCAATTATTTATCAATTATTTTCATTTATTTTCAATTATTTTCAATTATTCATAATTATTTCCAATTATTTTCAATTATTTATAATTATTTTCAATTATTTATAATTATTTACCAATTATTTTCAATTATTCATAATTAATTTCAATTATTTTCAATTATTCATAATTAATTTAAATTATTTTAAATTATTTTAAATTATTTTCAATTCTTTTCAATTATTTTCAATTATTTTCAATTATTTTCAATTATTTTCAATTATTTTCAATTATTTATAAATTATTTTCAATTATTTATAATTATTTTCTATTATTTTCAATTATTTTCAATTATTTATAATTATTTTCAATTATTTTCAATTATTTTCAATTATTTATAATTATTTTCAATTATTTATCATTATTTTCAATTATTTTCAATTATTTTGAATTATTTTCAATTTTTTATCAATTATTTATAATTATTTTCAATTATTTTCAATTATTTTCAATTATTTTCAATTATTTATAATTATTTTCAATTATTTATCAAAGATTTTCAATTATTCATAATTAATTTCAATTATTTTCAATTATTCATAATTAATTTAAATTATTTTCAATTATTTTCAATTCTTTTAATTTATTTTCAATTATTTTCAATTATTTTCAATTATTTCCAATTATTTTCAATTATTTATCAATTATTTTCAATTATTTATAATTATTTTCAATTATTTTCAATGATTTTCAAATATTTATAAATTATTTTCAATTATTTATAATTATTTTCAATTATTTATAATTCTTTTAAATTATTTTCAATTATTTTGAATTATTTATCAATTATTTTCAATTATTTATCATTATTTTCAATTATTTTCAATTATTTTGAATTATTTTCAATTTTTTATCAATTATTTATAATTATTTTCAATTATTTTCAATTATTTTCAATTATTTTCAATTATTTTCAATTATTTATAATTATTTTCAATTATTTATCAATTATTTTCAATTATTCATAATTAATTTCAATTATTTTCAATTATTCATAATTAATTTAAATTATTTTCAATTATTTTCAATTCTTTTAATTTATTTTCAATTATTTTCAATTATTTTCATTTATTTTCAATTATTTTCAATTATATTCAATTATTTTCAATTATTTTCAATTATTTATAATTATTTTCAATTATTTTCAATTATTTATAATTATTTTCAATTATTTATCAATTATTTTCAATTATTTATAATTATTTTCAATTATTTTCAATTATTTTAAATTATTTCCAATTATTTTCAATTATTTATCAATTATTTTCAATTATTTATAATTATTTTCAATTATTTTCAATGATTTTCAATTATTTATAAATTATTTTCAATTATTTATAATTATTTTCAATTATTTATAAATCTTTTAAATTATTTTCAATTATTTTCAATTATTTTCAATTATTTATCAATTATTTTCAATTATTTATCATTATTTTCAATTATTTTCAATTATTTTCAATTATTTTCAATTTTTTATCAATTATTTATAATTATTTTCAATTATTTATAATTATTTCAATTATTTTCAATTATTTTCAATTATTTATAATTATTTTCAATTATTTATCAATTATTTATAATTAATTTCAATTATTTTCAATTATTTTCAATTATTTTCAATTATTTATAATTATTTCCAATTATTTATCAATTATTTTCAATTATTTTCAATTATTTTCAATTATTTATAATTATGTCCAATTATTTTCAATTATTTATAATTATGTCCAATTATTTTCAATTATTTATAATTATTTTCAATTATTTATAATTATTTCAAATTATTTTCAATTATATTCAATTATTTATAATTATTTTCAATTATTTATCAATTATTTATAATTAATTTCAATTATTTTCAATTATTTTCATTTATTTTCAATTATTTATAAATTATTTTCAATTATTTATAATTATTTTCTATTATTTTCAATTATTTTCAATTATTTTCAATTATTTATTATTATTTTCAATTATTTTCAATTATTTTCAATTATTTATAATTATTTTCTATTATTTATCAGTTATTTTCAATTATTTTCAATTATTTATCAATTATTTTCAATTATTTATAATTATTTTCAATTATTTATCAATTATTTATAATTAATTTCAATGATTTTCAATTATTTTCAATTATTTTCAATTATTTATAATTATGTCCAATTATTTTCAATTATTTTCAATTATTTTCAATTATTTATAATTATGTCCAATTATTTTCAATTATTTATAATTATTTTCAATTATTTATAATTATTTCAATTATTTTCAATTATATTCAATTATTTATAATTATTTTCAATTATTTATCAATTATTTATAATTAATTTCAATTATTTTCAATTATTTTCAATTATTTTCAATTATTTTCAATTATTTATAAATTATTTTCAATTATTTATAATTATTTTCTATTATTTTCAATTATTTTCAATTATTTTCAATTATTTATAATTATTTTCAATTATTTTCAATTATTTTCAATTATTTTCAATTATTTATAATTATTTATCAGTTATTTTCAATTATTATCAATTATTTTCAATTATTTATCAATTATTTTCAATTATTTATCAATTATTTTCAATTATTTTCAATTATTTATAATTATTTCCAATTATTTATCAATTATTTTCATTTATTTTCAATTATTTTCAATTATTCATAATTATTTCCAATTATTTTCAATTATTTATAATTATTTTCAATTATTTATAATTATTTACCAATTATTTTCAATTATTCGTAATTAATTTCAATTATTTTCAATTATTCATAATTAATTTAAATTATTTTAAATTATTTTAAATTATTTTCAATTCTTTTCAATTATTTTCAATTATTTTCAATTATTTTAAATTATTTTCAATTATTTTCAATTAGTTTCAATTATTTATAAATTATTTTCAATTATTTATAATTATTTTCTATTATTTTCAATTATTTTCAATTATTTATAATTATTTTCAATTATTTTCAATTATTTTCAATTATTTATAATTATTTTCAATTATTTATCATTATTTTCAATTATTTTCAATTATTTTGAATTATTTTCAATTTTTTATCAATTATTTATAATTATTTTCAATTATTTTCAATTATTTTCAATTATTTTCAATTATTTATAATTATTTTCAATTATTTATCAATTATTTTCAATTATTCATAATTAATTTCAATTATTTTCAATTATTCATAATTAATTTAAATTATTTTCAATTATTTTCAATTCTTTTAATTTATTTTCAATTATTTTCAATTATTTTCAATTATTTTCAATTATTTTCAATTATTTTCAATTATTTATCAATTATTTATAATTAATTTCAATTATTTTCAATTATTTTCAATTATTTTCAATTATTTATAATTATTTCCAATTATTTATCAATTATTTTCAATTATTTTCAATTATTTTCAATTATTTTCAATTATTTTCAATTATTTTCAATTATTTTCAATTATTTTCAATTATTTATAATTATTTTCAATTATTTTCAATTATTTTCAATTATTTATAATTGTGTCCAATTATTTTCAATTATTTATAATTATTTTCAATTATTTATAATTATTTCAATTATTTTCAATTATATTCAATTATTTATAATTATTTTCAATTATTTATCAATTATTTATAATTAATTTCAATTATTTTCAATTATTTTCAATTATTTTCAATTATTTTCAATTATTTTCAATTATTTATAAATTATGTTCAATTATTTATAATTATTTTCTATTATTTTCAATTATTTTCAATTATTTTCAATTATTTATAATTATTTTCAATTATTTTCAATTATTTTCAATTATTTTCAATTATTTATAATTATTTATCAGTTATTTTCAATTATTATCAATTATTTTCAATTATTTATCAATTATTTTCAATTATTTATCAATTATTTTCAATTATTTTCAATTATTTTCAATTATTCATAATTATTTCCAATTATTTTCAATTATTTATAATTATTTTCAATTATTTATAATTATTTACCAATTATTTTCAATTATTCATAATTAATTTCAATTATTTTCAATTATTCATAATTAATTTAAATTATTTTAAATTATTTTAAATTATTTTCAATTCTTTTCAATTATTTTCAATTATTTTCAATTATTTTCAATTATTTTCAATTATTTTCAATTATTTTCAATTATTTATAAATTATTTTCAATTATTTATAATTATTTTCTATTATTTTCAATTATTTTCAATTATTTATAATTATTTCCAATTATTTTCAATTATTTATCAATTATTTTCAATTATTTATAATTATTTTCAATTATTTTCAATGATTTTCAATTATTTATAAATTATTTTCAATTATTTATAATTATTTTCAATTATTTATAAATCTTTTAAATTATTTTCAATTATTTTCAATTATTTTCAATTATTTATCAATTATTTTCAATTATTTATCATTATTTTCAATTATTTTCAATTATTTTCAATTATTTTCAATTTTTTATCAATTATTTATAATTATTTTCAATTATTTATAATTATTTCAATTATTTTCAATTATTTTCAATTATTTATAATTATTTTCAATTATTTATCAATTATTTATAATTAATTTCAATTATTTTCAATTATTTTCAATTATTTTCAATTATTTATAATTATTTCCAATTATTTATCAATTATTTTCAATTATTTTCAATTATTTTCAATTATTTATAATTATGTCCAATTATTTTCAATTATTTATAATTATGTCCAATTATTTTCAATTATTTATAATTATTTTCAATTATTTATAATTATTTCAAATTATTTTCAATTATATTCAATTATTTATAATTATTTTCAATTATTTATCAATTATTTATAATTAATTTCAATTATTTTCAATTATTTTCATTTATTTTCAATTATTTATAAATTATTTTCAATTATTTATAATTATTTTCTATTATTTTCAATTATTTTCAATTATTTTCAATTATTTATTATTATTTTCAATTATTTTCAATTATTTTCAATTATTTATAATTATTTTCTATTATTTATCAGTTATTTTCAATTATTTTCAATTATTTATCAATTATTTTCAATTATTTATAATTATTTTCAATTATTTATCAATTATTTATAATTAATTTCAATGATTTTCAATTATTTTCAATTATTTTCAATTATTTATAATTATGTCCAATTATTTTCAATTATTTTCAATTATTTTCAATTATTTATAATTATGTCCAATTATTTTCAATTATTTATAATTATTTTCAATTATTTATAATTATTTCAATTATTTTCAATTATATTCAATTATTTATAATTATTTTCAATTATTTATCAATTATTTATAATTAATTTCAATTATTTTCAATTATTTTCAATTATTTTCAATTATTTTCAATTATTTATAAATTATTTTCAATTATTTATAATTATTTTCTATTATTTTCAATTATTTTCAATTATTTTCAATTATTTATAATTATTTTCAATTATTTTCAATTATTTTCAATTATTTTCAATTATTTATAATTATTTATCAGTTATTTTCAATTATTATCAATTATTTTCAATTATTTATCAATTATTTTCAATTATTTATCAATTATTTTCAATTATTTTCAATTATTTATAATTATTTCCAATTATTTATCAATTATTTTCATTTATTTTCAATTATTTTCAATTATTCATAATTATTTCCAATTATTTTCAATTATTTATAATTATTTTCAATTATTTATAATTATTTACCAATTATTTTCAATTATTCATAATTAATTTCAATTATTTTCAATTATTCATAATTAATTTAAATTATTTTAAATTATTTTCAATTATTTTCAATTCTTTTCAATTATTTTCAATTATTTTCAATTATTTTCAATTATTTTCAATTATTTTCAATTATTTTCAATTATTTATAAATTATTTTCAATTATTTATAATTATTTTCTATTATTTTCAATTATTTTCAATTATTTATAATTATTTTCAATTATTTTCAATTATTTTCAATTATTTATAATTATTTTCAATTATTTATCATTATTTTCAATTATTTTCAATTATTTTGAATTATTTTCAATTTTTTATCAATTATTTATAATTATTTTCAATTATTTTCAATTATTTTCAATTATTTTCAATTATTTATAATTATTTTCAATTATTTATCAATTATTTTCAATTATTCATAATTAATTTCAATTATTTTCAATTATTCATAATTAATTTAAATTATTTTCAATTATTTTCAATTCTTTTAATTTATTTTCAATTATTTTCAATTATTTTCAATTATTTTCAATTATTTTCAATTATTTTCAATTATTTATCAATTATTTTCAATTATTCATAATTAATTTCAATTATTTTCAATTATTCATAATTAATTTAAATTATTTTCGATTATTATCAATTATTTTCAATTCTTTTCAATTATTTTCAATTATTTTCAATTATTTATAATTATTTTCAATTATTTTCAATTATTTTCAATTATTTCCAATTATTTTCAATTATTTATCAATTATTTTCAATTATTTATAATTATTTTCAATTATTTTCAATGATTTTCAATTATTTATAAATTATTTTCAATTATTTATAATTATTTTCAATTATTTATAAATCTTTTAAATTATTTTCAATTATTTTCAATTATTTTCAATTATTTATCAATTATTTTCAATTATTTATCATTATTTTCAATTATTTTCAATTATTTTCAATTATTTTCAATTTTTTATCAATTATTTATAATTATTTTCAATTATTTATAATTATTTCAATTATTTTCAATTATTTTCAATTATTTATAATTATTTTCAATTATTTATCAATTATTTATAATTAATTTCAATTATTTTCAATTATTTTCAATTATTTTCAATTATTTATAATTATTTCCAATTATTTATCAATTATTTTCAATTATTTTCAATTATTTTCAATTATTTTCAATTATTTTCAATTATTTTCAATTATTTTCAATTATTTTCAATTATTTATAATTATTTTCAATTATTTTCAATTATTTTCAATTATTTATAATTATGTCCAATTATTTTCAATTATTTATAATTATTTTCAATTATTTATAATTATTTCAATTATTTTCAATTATATTCAATTATTTATAATTATTTTCAATTATTTATCAATTATTTATAATTAATTTCAATTATTTTCAATTATTTTCAATTATTTATAAATTATATTCAATTATTTATAATTATTTTCTATTATTTTCAATTATTTTCAATTATTTTCAATTATTTATAATTATTTTCAATTATTTTCAATTCTTTTCAATTATTTTCAATTATTTTCAATTATTTTCAATTATTTTCAATTATTTTCAATTATTTTCAATTATTTATAAATTATTTTCAATTATTTATAATTATTTTCTATTATTTTCAATTATTTATAATTATTTTCAATTATTTTCAATTATTTTCAATTATTTTCAATTATTTATAATTATTTTCTATTATTTATCAGTTATTTTAAATTATTTTCAATTATTTTCAATTATTTTCAATTATTTTCAATTATTTTCAATTATTTTCAATTATTTTCAATTATTTATAATTATTTCAATTATTTTCAATTATATTCAATTATTTATAATTATTTTCAATTATTTATCAATTATTTATAATTAATTTCAATTATTTTCAATTATTTTCAATTATTTTCAATTATTTTCAATTATTTATAAATTATTTTCAATTATTTATAATTATTTTCTATTATTTTCAATTATTTTCAATTATTTTCAATTATTTATAATTATTTTCAATTATTTTCAATTATTTTCAATTATTTTCAATTATTTATAATTATTTATCAGTTATTTTCAATTATTATCAATTATTTTCAATTATTTATCAATTATTTTCAATTATTTATCAATTATTTTCAATTATTTTCAATTATTTATAATTATTTCCAATTATTTATCAATTATTTTCATTTATTTTCAATTATTTTCAATTATTCATAATTATTTCCAATTATTTTCAATTATTTATAATTATTTTCAATTATTTATAATTATTTACCAATTATTTTCAATTATTCATAATTAATTTCAATTATTTTCAATTATTCATAATTAATTTAAATTATTTTAAATTATTTTAAATTATTTTCAATTCTTTTCAATTATTTTCAATTATTTTCAATTATTTTCAATTATTCTCAATTATTTATAAATTATTTTCAATTATTTATAATTATTTTCTATTATTTTCAATTATTTTCAATTATTTATAATTATTTTCAATTATTTTCAATTATTTTCAATTATTTATAATTATTTTCAATTATTTATCATTATTTTCAATTATTTTCAATTATTTTGAATTATTTTCAATTTTTTATCAATTATTTATAATTATTTTCAATTATTTTCAATTATTTTCAATTATTTTCAATTATTTATAATTATTTTCAATTATTTATCAATTATTTTCAATTATTCATAATTAATTTCAATTATTTTCAATTATTCATAATTAATTTAAATTATTTTCAATTATTTTCAATTCTTTTAATTTATTTTCAATTATTTTCAATTATTTTCAATTATTTTCAATTATTTTCAATTATTTTCAATTATTTATCAATTATTTTCAATTATTCATAATTAATTTCAATTATTTTCAATTATTCATAATTAATTTAAATTATTTTCGATTATTATCAATTATTTTCAATTCTTTTCAATTATTTTCAATTATTTTCAATTATTTATAATTATTTTCAATTATTTTCAATTATTTTCAATTATTTCCAATTATTTTCAATTATTTATCAATTATTTTCAATTATTTATAATTATTTTCAATTATTTTCAATGATTTTCAATTATTTATAAATTATTTTCAATTATTTATAATTATTTTCAATTATTTATAAATCTTTTAAATTATTTTCAATTATTTTCAATTATTTTCAATTATTTATCAATTATTTTCAATTATTTATCATTATTTTCAATTATTTTCAATTATTTTCAATTATTTTCAATTTTTTATCAATTATTTATAATTATTTTCAATTATTTATAATTATTTCAATTATTTTCAATTATTTTCAATTATTTATAATTATTTTCAATTATTTATCAATTATTTATAATTAATTTCAATTATTTTCAATTATTTTCAATTATTTTCAATTATTTATAATTATTTCCAATTATTTATCAATTATTTTCAATTATTTTCAATTATTTTCAATTATTTTCAATTATTTTCAATTATTTTCAATTATTTTCAATTATTTTCAATTATTTATAATTATTTTCAATTATTTTCAATTATTTTCAATTATTTATAATTATGTCCAATTATTTTCAATTATTTATAATTATTTTCAATTATTTATAATTATTTCAATTATTTTCAATTATATTCAATTATTTATAATTATTTTCAATTATTTATCAATTATTTATAATTAATTTCAATTATTTTCAATTATTTTCAATTATTTTCAATTATTTTCAATTATTTTCAATTATTTATAAATTATATTCAATTATTTATAATTATTTTCTATTATTTTCAATTATTTTCAATTATTTTCAATTATTTATAATTATTTTCAATTATTTTCAATTATTTTCAATTATTTTCAATTATTTATAATTATTTATCAGTTATTTTCAATTATTATCAATTATTTTCAATTATTTATCAATTATTTTCAATTATTTATCAATTATTTTCAATTATTTTCAATTATTTTCAATTATTCATAATTATTTCCAATTATTTTCAATTATTTATAATTATTTTCAATTATTTATAATTATTTACCAATTATTTTCAATTATTCATAATTAATTTCAATTATTTTCAATTATTCATAATTAATTTAAATTATTTTAAATTATTTTAAATTATTTTCAATTCTTTCAATTATTTTCAATTATTTTCAATTATTTTCAATTATTTTCAATTATTTTCAATTATTTTCAATTATTTATAAATTATTTTCAATTATTTATAATTATTTTCTATTATTTTCAATTATTTTCAATTATTTATAATTATTTTCAATTATTTTCAATTATTTTCAATTATTTTCAATTATTTATAATTATTTTCTATTATTTATCAGTTATTTTAAATTATTTTCAATTATTTTCAATTATTTTCAATTATTTATCAATTATTTTCAATTATTTATAATTATTTTCAATTATTTATAAATCTTTTAAATTATTTTCAATTAATTTCAATTATTTTCAATTATTTATCAATTATTTTCAATTATTTATCTTTATTTTCAATTATTTTCAATTATTTTGAATTATTTTCAATTTTTTATCAATTATTTATAATTATTTTCAATTATGTATAATTATTTCAATTATTTTCAATTATTTATAATTATTTTCAATTATTTATCAATTATTTATAATTAATTTCAATTATTTTCAATTATTTTCAATTATTTTCAATTATTTATAATTATTTCCAATTATTTTCAATTATTTTCAATTATTTTCAATTATTTTCAATTATTTATAATTATTTCAATTATTTTCAATTATATTCAATTATTTATAATTATTTTCAATTATTTATCAATTATTTATAATTAATTTCAATTATTTTCAATTATTTTCAATTATTTTCAATTATTTTCAATTATTTATAAATTATTTTCAATTATTTATAATTATTTTCTATTATTTTCAATTATTTTCAATTATTTTCAATTATTTATAATTATTTTCAATTATTTTCAATTATTTTCAATTATTTTCAATTATTTATAATTATTTATCAGTTATTTTCAATTATTATCAATTATTTTCAATTATTTATCAATTATTTTCAATTATTTATCAATTATTTTCAATTATTTTCAATTATTTATAATTATTTCCAATTATTTATCAATTATTTTCAATTATTCATAATTAATTTCAATTATTTTCAATTATTCATAATTAATTTAAATTATTTTCAATTATTTTCAATTCTTTTATTTTATTTTCAATTATTTTCAATTATTTTCAATTATTTTCAATTATTTTCAATTATTTTCAATTATTTTCAATTATTTATCAATTATTTTCAATTATTCATAATTAATTTCAATTATTTTCAATTATTCATAATTAATTTAAATTATTTTCGATTAATATCAATTATTTTCAATTCTTTTCAATTATTTTCAATTATTTTCAATTATTTATAATTATTTTCAATTATTTTCAATTATTTTAAATTATTTCCAATTATTTTCAATTATTTATCAATTATTTTCAATTATTTATAATTATTTTCAATTATTTTCAATGATTTTCAATTATTTATAAATTATTTTCAATTATTTATAATTATTTTCAATTATTTATAAATCTTTTAAATTATTTTCAATTATTTTCAATTATTTTCAATTATTTATCAATTATTTTCAATTATTTATCATTATTTTCAATTATTTTCAATTATTTTCAATTATTTTCAATTTTTTATCAATTATTTATAATTATTTTCAATTATTTATAATTATTTCAATTATTTTCAATTATTTTCAATTATTTATAATTATTTTCAATTATTTTCAATTATTTTCAATTATTTTCAATTATTTTCAATTATTTTCAATTATTTTCAATTATTTTCAATTATTTTCAATTATTTTCAATTATTTTCAATTATTTATAATTATTTTCAATTATTTTCAATTATTTTCAATTATTTATAATTATGTCCAATTATTTTCAATTATTTATAATTATTTTCAATTATTTATAATTATTTCAATTATTTTCAATTATATTCAATTATTTATAATTATTTTCAATTATTTATCAATTATTTATAATTAATTTCAATTATTTTCAATTATTTTCAATTATTTTCAATTATTTTCAATTATTTTCAATTATTTATAAATTATATTCAATTATTTATAATTATTTTCTATTATTTTCAATTATTTTCAATTATTTTCAATTATTTATAATTATTTTCAATTATTTTCAATTATTTTCAATTATTTTCAATTATTTATAATTATTTATCAGTTATTTTCAATTATTATCAATTATTTTCAATTATTTATCAATTATTTTCAATTATTTATCAATTATTTTCAATTATTTTCAATTATTTTCAATTATTCATAATTATTTCCAATTATTTTCAATTATTTATAATTATTTTCAATTATTTATAATTATTTACCAATTATTTTCAATTATTCATAATTAATTTCAATTATTTTCAATTATTCATAATTAATTTAAATTATTTTAAATTATTTTAAATTATTTTCAATTCTTTCAATTATTTTCAATTATTTTCAATTATTTTCAATTATTTTCAATTATTTTCAATTATTTTCAATTATTTATAAATTATTTTCAATTATTTATAATTATTTTCTATTATTTTCAATTATTTTCAATTATTTATAATTATTTTCAATTATTTTCAATTATTTTCAATTATTTTCAATTATTTATAATTATTTTCTATTATTTATCAGTTATTTTAAATTATTTTCAATTATTTTCAATTATTTTCAATTATTTATCAATTATTTTCAATTATTTATAATTATTTTCAATTATTTATAAATCTTTTAAATTATTTTCAATTAATTTCAATTATTTTCAATTATTTATCAATTATTTTCAATTATTTATCTTTATTTTCAATTATTTTCAATTATTTTGAATTATTTTCAATTTTTTATCAATTATTTATAATTATTTTCAATTATGTATAATTATTTCAATTATTTTCAATTATTTATAATTATTTTCAATTATTTATCAATTATTTATAATTAATTTCAATTATTTTCAATTATTTTCAATTATTTTCAATTATTTATAATTATTTCCAATTATTTTCAATTATTTTCAATTATTTTCAATTATTTTCAATTATTTATAATTATTTCAATTATTTTCAATTATATTCAATTATTTATAATTATTTTCAATTATTTATCAATTATTTATAATTAATTTCAATTATTTTCAATTATTTTCAATTATTTTCAATTATTTTCAATTATTTATAAATTATTTTCAATTATTTATAATTATTTTCTATTATTTTCAATTATTTTCAATTATTTTCAATTATTTATAATTATTTTCAATTATTTTCAATTATTTTCAATTATTTTCAATTATTTATAATTATTTATCAGTTATTTTCAATTATTATCAATTATTTTCAATTATTTATCAATTATTTTCAATTATTTATCAATTATTTTCAATTATTTTCAATTATTTATAATTATTTCCAATTATTTATCAATTATTTTCAATTATTCATAATTAATTTCAATTATTTTCAATTATTCATAATTAATTTAAATTATTTTCAATTATTTTCAATTCTTTTATTTTATTTTCAATTATTTTCAATTATTTTCAATTATTTTCAATTATTTTCAATTATTTTCAATTATTTTCAATTATTTATCAATTATTTTCAATTATTCATAATTAATTTCAATTATTTTCAATTATTCATAATTAATTTAAATTATTTTCGATTAATATCAATTATTTTCAATTCTTTTCAATTATTTTCAATTATTTTCAATTATTTATAATTATTTTCAATTATTTTCAATTATTTTAAATTATTTCCAATTATTTTCAATTATTTATCAATTATTTTCAATTATTTATAATTATTTTCAATTATTTTCAATGATTTTCAATTATTTATAAATTATTTTCAATTATTTATAATTATTTTCAATTATTTATAAATCTTTTAAATTATTTTCAATTATTTTCAATTATTTTCAATTATTTATCAATTATTTTCAATTATTTATCATTATTTTCAATTATTTTCAATTATTTTCAATTATTTTCAATTTTTTATCAATTATTTATAATTATTTTCAATTATTTATAATTATTTCAATTATTTTCAATTATTTTCAATTATTTATAATTATTTTCAATTATTTATCAATTATTTATAATTAATTTCAATTATTTTCAATTATTTTCAATTATTTTCAATTATTTATAATTATTTCCAATTATTTATCAATTATTTTCAATTATTTTCAATTATTTTCAATTATTTTCAATTATTTTCAATTATTTTCAATTATTTTCAATTATTTTCAATTATTTATAATTATTTTCAATTATTTTCAATTATTTTCAATTATTTATAATTATGTCCAATTATTTTCAATTATTTATAATTATTTTCAATTATTTATAATTATTTCAATTATTTTCAATTATATTCAAATATTTATAATTATTTTCAATTATTTATCAATTATTTATAATTAATTTCAATTATTTTCAATTATTTTCAATTATTTTCAATTATTTTCAATTATTTTCAATTATTTATAAATTATATTCAATTATTTATAATTATTTTCTATTATTTTCAATTATTTTCAATTATTTTCAATTATTTATAATTATTTTCAATTATTTTCAATTATTTTCAATTATTTTCAATTATTTATAATTATTTATCAGTTATTTTCAATTATTATCAATTATTTTCAATTATTTATCAATTATTTTCAATTATTTATCAATTATTTTCAATTATTTTCAATTATTTATAATTATTTCCAATTATTTATCAATTATTTTCATTTATTTTCAATTATTTTCAATTATTCATAATTATTTCCAATTATTTTCAATTATTTATAATTATTTTCAATTATTTATAATTATTTACCAATTATTTTCAATTATTCATAATTAATTTCAATTATTTTCAATTATTCATAATTAATTTAAATTATTTTAAATTATTTTAAATTATTTTCAATTATTTTCAATTATTTTCAATTATTTATAATTATTTTCAATTATTTATCAATTATTTTCAATTATTCATAATTAATTTCAATTATTTTCAATTATTCATAATTAATTTAAATTATTTTCAATTATTTTCAATTCTTTTAATTTATTTTCAATTATTTTCAATTATTTTCAATTATTTTCAATTATTTTCAATTATTTTCAATTATTTATAATTATTTTCAATTATTTTCAATTATTTATAATTATTTTCAATTATTTTCAATTATTTATAATTATTTTCAATTATTTATCAATTATTTTCAATTATTCATAATTAATTTAAATTATTTTCAATTATTCATAATTAATTTAAATTATTTTCGATTATTATCAATTATTTTCAATTCTTTTCAATTATTTTCAATTATTTTCAATTATTTATAATTATTTTCAATTATTTTCAATTATTTTAAATTATTTCCAATTATTTATCAATTATTTTCAATTATTTATAATTATTTTCAATTATTTTCAATGATTTTCAATTATTTATAAATTATTTTCAATTATTTATAATTATTTTCAATTATTTATAAATCTTTTAAATTATTTTCAATTATTTTCAATTATTTTCAATTATTTATCAATTATTTTCAATTATTTATCATTATTTTCAATTATTTTCAATTATTTTCAATTATTTTCAATTTTTTATCAATTATTTATAATTATTTTCAATTATTTATAATTATTTCAATTATTTTCAATTATTTTCAATTATTTATAATTATTTTCAATTATTTATCAATTATTTATAATTAATTTTTCATTATTTTCAATTATTTTCAATTATTTTCAATTATTCATAATTATTTCCAATTATTTTCAATTATTTATAATTATTTTCAATTATTTATAATTATTTACCAATTATTTTCAATTATTCATAATTAATTTCAATTATTTTCAATTATTCATAATTAATTTAAATTATTTTAAATTATTTTAAATTATTTTCAATTCTTTTCAATTATTTTCAATTATTTTCAATTATTTTCAATTATTTTCAATTATTTTCAATTATTTTCAATTATTTTCAATTATTTTCAATTATTTATAAATTATTTTCAATTATTTATAATTATTTTCTATTATTTTCAATTATTTTCAATTATTTATAATTATTTTCAATTATTTTCAATTATTTTCAATTATTTTCAATTATTTATAATTATTTTCTATTATTTATCAGTTATTTTAAATTATTTTCAATTATTTTCAATTATTTATCAATTATTTTCAATTATTTTCAATTATTTATAATTATTTACAATTATTTATCAATTATTTTCAATTATTTTCAATTATTTTCAATTATTTATAATTATTTCCAATTATTTTCAATTATTTCCAATTATTTTCAATTATTTATCAATTATTTTCAATTATTTATAATTATTTTCAATTATTTTCAATGATTTTCAATTATTTATAAATTATTTTCAATTATTTATAATTATTTTCAATTATTTATAAATCTTTTAAATTATTTTCAATTAATTTCAATTATTTTCAATTATTTATCAATTATTTTCAATTATTTATCTTTATTTTCAATTATTTTCAATTATTTTGAATTATTTTCAATTTTTTATCAATTATTTATAATTATTTTCAATTATGTATAATTATTTCAATTATTTTCAATTATTTATAATTATTTTCAATTATTTATCAATTATTTATAATTAATTTCAATTATTTTCAATTATTTTCAATTATTTTCAATTATTCATAATTAATTTCAATTATTTATAAATCTTTTAAATTATTTTCAATTAATTTCAATTATTTTCAATTATTTATCAATTATTTTCAATTATTTATCTTTATTTTCAATTATTTTCAATTATTTTGAATTATTTTCAATTTTTTATCAATTATTTATAATTATTTTCAATTATGTATAATTATTTCCAATTATTTTCAATTATTTTCAATTATTTTCAATTATTTTCAATTATTTTCAATTATTTTCAATTATTTTCAATTATTTTCAATTATTTATCAATTATTTTCAATTATTTTCAATTATTTTCAATTATTTATAATTATTTTCAATTATTTATCAATTATTTTCAATTATTCATAATTAATTTCAATTATTTTCAATTATTCATAATTAATTTAAATTATTTTCAATTCTTTTCAATTATTTTCAATTATTTTCAATTATTTTCAATTAATGTCAATTATTTTCAATTAGTTTCAATTATTTTCAATTATTTTCTATTATTTATCAGTTATTTTCAATTATTTTCAATTATTTTCAATTATTTATCAATTATTTTCAATTATTTATCAATTATTTTCAATTATTTTCAATTATTTATAATTATTTCCAATTATTTATCAATTATTTTCATTTATTTTCAATTATTTTCAATTATTCATAATTATTTCCAATTATTTTCAATTATTTATAATTATTTTCAATTATTTATAATTATTTACCAATTATTTTCAATTATTCATAATTAATTTCAATTATTTTCAATTATTCATAATTAATTTAAATTATTTTAAATTATTTTAAATTATTTTCAATTCTTTTCAATTATTTTCAATTATTTTCAATTATTTTCAATTATTTTCAATTATTTTCAATTATTTTCAATTATTTATAAATTATTTTCAATTATTTATAATTATTTTCTATTATTTTCAATTATTTTCAATTATTTATAATTATTTTAAATTATTTTCAATTATTTTCAATTATTTATAATTATTTTCTATTATTTATCAGTTATTTTAAATTATTTTCAATTATTTTCAATTATTTTCAATTATTTATCAATTATTTTCAATTATTTTCAATTATTTATAATTATTTACAATTATTTATCAATTATTTTCAATTATTTTCAATTATTTTCAATTATTTATAATTATTTCCAATTATTTTCAATTATTTCCAATTATTTTCAATTATTTATCAATTATTTTCAATTATTTATAATTATTTTCAATTATTTTCAATGATTTTCAATTATTTATAAATTATTTTCAATTATTTATAATTATTTTCAATTATTTATAAATCTTTTAAATTATTTTCAATTAATTTCAATTATTTTCAATTATTTATCAATTATTTTCAATTATTTATCTTTATTTTCAATTATTTTCAATTATTTTGAATTATTTTCAATTTTTTATCAATTATTTATAATTATTTTCAATTATGTATAATTATTTCAATTATTTTCAATTATTTATAATTATTTTCAATTATTTATCAATTATTTATAATTAATTTCAATTATTTTCAATTATTTTCAATTATTTTCAATTATTTATAATTATTTCCAATTATTTATCAATTATTTTCAATTATTTTCAATTATTTTCAATTATTTATAATTATGTCCAATTATTTTCAATTATTTTCAATTATTTTCAATTATTTTCAATTATTTTCAATTATTTTCAATTATTTTCAATTATTTTCAATTATTTATCAATTATTTTCAATTATTCATAATTAATTTCAATTATTTTCAATTATTCATAATTAATTTAAATTATTTTCGATTAATATCAATTATTTTCAATTCTTTTCAATTATTTTCAATTATTTTCAATTATTTATAATTATTTTCAATTATTTTCAATTATTTTAAATTATTTCCAATTATTTTCAATTATTTATCAATTATTTTCAATTATTTATAATTATTTTCAATTATTTTCAATGATTTTCAATTATTTATAAATTATTTTCAATTATTTATAATTATTTTCAATTATTTATAAATCTTTTAAATTATTTTCAATTATTTTCAATTATTTTCAATTATTTATCAATTATTTTCAATTATTTATCATTATTTTCAATTATTTTCAATTATTTTCAATTATTTTCAATTTTTTATCAATTATTTATAATTATTTTCAATTATTTATAATTATTTCAATTATTTTCAATTATTTTCAATTATTTATAATTATTTTCAATTATTTATCAATTATTTATAATTAATTTCAATTATTTTCAATTATTTTCAATTATTTTCAATTATTTATAATTATTTCCAATTATTTATCAATTATTTTCAATTATTTTCAATTATTTTCAATTATTTTCAATTATTTTCAATTATTTTCAATTATTTTCAATTATTTTCAATTATTTATAATTATTTTCAATTATTTTCAATTATTTTCAATTATTTATAATTATGTCCAATTATTTTCAATTATTTATAATTATTTTCAATTATTTATAATTATTTCAATTATTTTCAATTATATTCAAATATTTATAATTATTTTCAATTATTTATCAATTATTTATAATTAATTTCAATTATTTTCAATTATTTTCAATTATTTTCAATTATTTTCAATTATTTTCAATTATTTATAAATTATATTCAATTATTTATAATTATTTTCTATTATTTTCAATTATTTTCAATTATTTTCAATTATTTATAATTATTTTCAATTATTTTCAATTATTTTCAATTATTTTCAATTATTTATAATTATTTATCAGTTATTTTCAATTATTATCAATTATTTTCAATTATTTATCAATTATTTTCAATTATTTATCAATTATTTTCAATTATTTTCAATTATTTATAATTATTTCCAATTATTTATCAATTATTTTCATTTATTTTCAATTATTTTCAATTATTCATAATTATTTCCAATTATTTTCAATTATTTATAATTATTTTCAATTATTTATAATTATTTACCAATTATTTTCAATTATTCATAATTAATTTCAATTATTTTCAATTATTCATAATTAATTTAAATTATTTTAAATTATTTTAAATTATTTTCAATTATTTTCAATTATTTTCAATTATTTATAATTATTTTCAATTATTTATCAATTATTTTCAATTATTCATAATTAATTTCAATTATTTTCAATTATTCATAATTAATTTAAATTATTTTCAATTATTTTCAATTCTTTTAATTTATTTTCAATTATTTTCAATTATTTTCAATTATTTTCAATTATTTTCAATTATTTTCAATTATTTATAATTATTTTCAATTATTTTCAATTATTTATAATTATTTTCAATTATTTTCAATTATTTATAATTATTTTCAATTATTTATCAATTATTTTCAATTATTCATAATTAATTTAAATTATTTTCAATTATTCATAATTAATTTAAATTATTTTCGATTATTATCAATTATTTTCAATTCTTTTCAATTATTTTCAATTATTTTCAATTATTTATAATTATTTTCAATTATTTTCAATTATTTTAAATTATTTCCAATTATTTATCAATTATTTTCAATTATTTATAATTATTTTCAATTATTTTCAATGATTTTCAATTATTTATAAATTATTTTCAATTATTTATAATTATTTTCAATTATTTATAAATCTTTTAAATTATTTTCAATTATTTTCAATTATTTTCAATTATTTATCAATTATTTTCAATTATTTATCATTATTTTCAATTATTTTCAATTATTTTCAATTATTTTCAATTTTTTATCAATTATTTATAATTATTTTCAATTATTTATAATTATTTCAATTATTTTCAATTATTTTCAATTATTTATAATTATTTTCAATTATTTATCAATTATTTATAATTAATTTTTCATTATTTTCAATTATTTTCAATTATTTTCAATTATTCATAATTATTTCCAATTATTTTCAATTATTTATAATTATTTTCAATTATTTATAATTATTTACCAATTATTTTCAATTATTCATAATTAATTTCAATTATTTTCAATTATTCATAATTAATTTAAATTATTTTAAATTATTTTAAATTATTTTCAATTCTTTTCAATTATTTTCAATTATTTTCAATTATTTTCAATTATTTTCAATTATTTTCAATTATTTTCAATTATTTTCAATTATTTTCAATTATTTATAAATTATTTTCAATTATTTATAATTATTTTCTATTATTTTCAATTATTTTCAATTATTTATAATTATTTTCAATTATTTTCAATTATTTTCAATTATTTTCAATTATTTATAATTATTTTCTATTATTTATCAGTTATTTTAAATTATTTTCAATTATTTTCAATTATTTATCAATTATTTTCAATTATTTTCAATTATTTATAATTATTTACAATTATTTATCAATTATTTTCAATTATTTTCAATTATTTTCAATTATTTATAATTATTTCCAATTATTTTCAATTATTTCCAATTATTTTCAATTATTTATCAATTATTTTCAATTATTTATAATTATTTTCAATTATTTTCAATGATTTTCAATTATTTATAAATTATTTTCAATTATTTATAATTATTTTCAATTATTTATAAATCTTTTAAATTATTTTCAATTAATTTCAATTATTTTCAATTATTTATCAATTATTTTCAATTATTTATCTTTATTTTCAATTATTTTCAATTATTTTGAATTATTTTCAATTTTTTATCAATTATTTATAATTATTTTCAATTATGTATAATTATTTCAATTATTTTCAATTATTTATAATTATTTTCAATTATTTATCAATTATTTATAATTAATTTCAATTATTTTCAATTATTTTCAATTATTTTCAATTATTCATAATTAATTTCAATTATTTATAAATCTTTTAAATTATTTTCAATTAATTTCAATTATTTTCAATTATTTATCAATTATTTTCAATTATTTATCTTTATTTTCAATTATTTTCAATTATTTTGAATTATTTTCAATTTTTTATCAATTATTTATAATTATTTTCAATTATGTATAATTATTTCCAATTATTTTCAATTATTTTCAATTATTTTCAATTATTTTCAATTATTTTCAATTATTTTCAATTATTTTCAATTATTTTCAATTATTTATCAATTATTTTCAATTATTTTCAATTATTTTCAATTATTTATAATTATTTTCAATTATTTATCAATTATTTTCAATTATTCATAATTAATTTCAATTATTTTCAATTATTCATAATTAATTTAAATTATTTTCAATTCTTTTCAATTATTTTCAATTATTTTCAATTATTTTCAATTAATGTCAATTATTTTCAATTAGTTTCAATTATTTTCAATTATTTTCTATTATTTATCAGTTATTTTCAATTATTTTCAATTATTTTCAATTATTTATCAATTATTTTCAATTATTTATCAATTATTTTCAATTATTTTCAATTATTTATAATTATTTCCAATTATTTATCAATTATTTTCATTTATTTTCAATTATTTTCAATTATTCATAATTATTTCCAATTATTTTCAATTATTTATAATTATTTTCAATTATTTATAATTATTTACCAATTATTTTCAATTATTCATAATTAATTTCAATTATTTTCAATTATTCATAATTAATTTAAATTATTTTAAATTATTTTAAATTATTTTCAATTCTTTTCAATTATTTTCAATTATTTTCAATTATTTTCAATTATTTTCAATTATTTTCAATTATTTTCAATTATTTATAAATTATTTTCAATTATTTATAATTATTTTCTATTATTTTCAATTATTTTCAATTATTTATAATTATTTTAAATTATTTTCAATTATTTTCAATTATTTATAATTATTTTCTATTATTTATCAGTTATTTTAAATTATTTTCAATTATTTTCAATTATTTTCAATTATTTATCAATTATTTTCAATTATTTTCAATTATTTATAATTATTTACAATTATTTATCAATTATTTTCAATTATTTTCAATTATTTTCAATTATTTATAATTATTTCCAATTATTTTCAATTATTTCCAATTATTTTCAATTATTTATCAATTATTTTCAATTATTTATAATTATTTTCAATTATTTTCAATGATTTTCAATTATTTATAAATTATTTTCAATTATTTATAATTATTTTCAATTATTTATAAATCTTTTAAATTATTTTCAATTAATTTCAATTATTTTCAATTATTTATCAATTATTTTCAATTATTTATCTTTATTTTCAATTATTTTCAATTATTTTGAATTATTTTCAATTTTTTATCAATTATTTATAATTATTTTCAATTATGTATAATTATTTCAATTATTTTCAATTATTTATAATTATTTTCAATTATTTATCAATTATTTATAATTAATTTCAATTATTTTCAATTATTTTCAATTATTTTCAATTATTTATAATTATTTCCAATTATTTATCAATTATTTTCAATTATTTTCAATTATTTTCAATTATTTATAATTATGTCCAATTATTTTCAATTATTTTCAATTATTTCCAATTATTTTCAATTATTTATCAATTATTTTCAATTATTTTCAATTATTTTCAATTATTTTCAATTATTTTCAATTATTTTCAATTATTTATCAATTATTTTCAATTATTTTCAATTATTTTCAATTATTTATAATTATTTTCAATTATTTATCAATTATTTTCAATTATTCATAATTAATTTCAATTATTTTCAATTATTCATAATTAATTTAAATTATTTTCAATTCTTTTCAATTATTTTCAATTATTTTCAATTATTTTCAATTAATTTCAATTATTTTCAATTAGTTTCAATTATTTTCAATTATTTTCTATTATTTATCAGTTATTTTCAATTATTTTCAATTATTTTCAATTATTTATCAATTATTTTCAATTATTTATCAATTATTTGCAATTATTTTCAATTATTTATAATTATTTCCAATTATTTATCAATTATTTTCATTTATTTTCAATTATTTTCAATTATTCATAATTATTTCCAATTATTTTCAATTATTTATAATTATTTTCAATTATATATAATTATTTACCAATTATTTTCAATTATTCATAAGTAATTTCAATTATTTTCAATTATTCATAATTAATTTAAATTATTTTAAATTATTTTAAATTATTTTCAATTATTTTCAATTATTTCCAATTATTTTCAATTATTTATCAATTATTTATAATTATTTTCAATTATTTTCAATGATTTTCAATTATTTACAAATTATTTTCAATTATTTATAATTATTTTCAATTATTTATAAATCTTTTAAATTATTTTCAATTATTTTCAATTATTTATCAAATATTTTCAATTATTTATCATTATTTTCAATTATTTTCAATTATTTTGAATTATTTTCAATTATTTTAAATTATTTTCAATTATTTTCAATTATTTATAATTATTTTCAATTATTTTCAATTATTTTCAATTATTTATAATTATTTTCAATTATTTATCAATTATTTTCAATTATTCATAATTAATTTCAATTATTTTCAATTATTCATAATTAATTTAAATTATTTTCAATTATTATCAATTATTTTCAATTCTTTTCAATTATTTTCAATTATTTTCAATTATTTTCAATTATTTTCAATTATTTTCAATTATTTTCAATTATTTTCAATTATTTCCAATTATTTTCAATTATTTTCAATTATTTATAATTATTTTCAATTATTTTCAATGATTTTCAAATATTTATAAATTATTTTCAATTATTTATAATTATTTTCAATAATTTATAATTCTTTTAAATTATTTTCAATTATTTTCAATTATTTTCAATTATTTATCAATTATTTTCAATTATTTTCAATTATTTTCAATTATTTATAATTATTTCCAATTATTTATCAATTATTTTCAATTATTTTCAATTATTTTCAATTATTTATAATTATGTCCAATTATTTTCAATTATTTTCAATTATTTCCAATTATTTTCAATTATTTATCAATTATTTTCAATTATTTTCAATTATTTTCAATTATTTTCAATTATTTTCAATTATTTTCAATTATTTATCAATTATTTTCAATTATTTTCAATTATTTTCAATTATTTATAATTATTTTCAATTATTTATCAATTATTTTCAATTATTCATAATTAATTTCAATTATTTTCAATTATTCATAATTAATTTAAATTATTTTCAATTCTTTTCAATTATTTTCAATTATTTTCAATTATTTTCAATTAATTTCAATTATTTTCAATTAGTTTCAATTATTTTCAATTATTTTCTATTATTTATCAGTTATTTTCAATTATTTTCAATTATTTTCAATTATTTATCAATTATTTTCAATTATTTATCAATTATTTTCAATTATTTTCAATTATTTATAATTATTTCCAATTATTTATCAATTATTTTCATTTATTTTCAATTATTTTCAATTATTCATAATTATTTCCAATTATTTTCAATTATTTCCAATTATTTTCAATTATTTATAATTATTTTCAATTATATATAATTATTTACCAATTATTTTCAATTATTCATAATTAATTTCAATTATTTTCAATTATTCATAATTAATTTGAATTATTTTAAATTATTTTAAATTATTTTCAATTATTTTCAATTATTTCCAATTATTTTCAATTATTTATCAATTATTTTCAATTATTTATAATTATTTTCAATTATTTTCAATGATTTTCAATTATTTACAAATTATTTTCAATTATTTATAATTATTTTCAATTATTTATAAATCTTTTAAATTATTTTCAATTATTTTCAATTATTTATCAAATATTTTCAATTATTTATCATTATTTTCAATTATTTTCAATTATTTTGAATTATTTTCAATTATTTTCAATTATTTCAATTATTTTCAATTATTTATAATTATTTTCAATTATTTTCAATTATTTTCAATTATTTATAATTATTTTCAATTATTTATCAATTATTTTCAATTATTCATAAATAATTTAAATTATTTTCAATTATTCATAATTAATTTAAATTATTTTCAATTATTATCAATTATTTTCAATTCTTTTCAATTATTTTCAATTATTTTCAATTATTTTCAATTATTTTCAATTATTTTCAATTATTTTCAATTATTTTCAATTATTTTCAATTATTTTCAATTATTTTCAATTATTTTCAATTATTTTCAATTATTTTCAATTATTTTCAATTATTTCAAATTATTTTCAATTATTTTCAATTATTTATAATTATTTTCAATTATTTTCAATGATTTTCAAATATTTAGAAATTATTTTCAATTATTTATAATTATTTTCAATTATTTATAATTCTTTTAAATTATTTTCAATTATTATCAATTATTTATCAATTATTTTCAATTATTTATCATTATTTTCAATTATTTTCAATTATTTTGAATTATTTTCAATTTTTTATCAATTATTTATAATTATTTTCAATTATTTTCAATTATTTTCAATTATTTTCAATTATTTATAATTATTTTCAATTATTTATCAATTATTTTCAATTATTCATAATTAATTTCAATTATTTTCAATTATTCATAATTAATTTAAATTATTTTCAATTATTTTCAATTCTTTTAATTTATTTTCAATTATTTTCAATTATTTTCAATTATTTTCAATTATTTTCAATTATTTTCAATTATTTATAATTATTTTCAATTATTTTCAATTATTTTCAATTATTTATAATTATTTTCAATTATTTATCAATTATTTTCAATTATTCATAATTAATTTCAATTATTTTCAATTATTCATAATTAATTTAAATTATTTTCGATTATTATCAATTATTTTCAATTCTTTTCAATTATTTTCCATTATTTTCAATTATTTTCAATTATTTTCAATTATTTTCAATTATTTTCAATTATTTCCAATTATTTTCAATTATTTATCAATTATTTTCAATTATTTATAATTATTTTCAATTATTTTCAATGATTTTCAATTATTTATAAATTATTTTCAATTATTTATAATTATTTTCAATTATTTATAAATCTTTTAAATTATTTTCAATTATTTTCAATTATTTTCAATTATTTATCAATTATTTTCAATTATTTATCATTATTTTCAATTATTTTCAATTATTTTGAATTATTTTCAATTTTTTATCAATTATTTATAATTATTCTCAATTATTTATAATTATTTCAATTATTTTCAATTATTTTCAATTATTTATAATTATTTTCAATTATTTATCAATTATTTATAATTAATTTCAATTATTTTCAATTATTTTCAATTATTTTCAATTATTTATAATTATTTCCAATTATTTATCAATTATTTTCAATTATTTTCAATTATTTTCAATTATTTATAATTATGTCCAATTATTTTCAATTATTTATAATTATGTCCAATTATTTTCAATTATTTATAATTATTTTCAATTATTTATAATTATTTCAAATTATTTTCAATTATATTCAATTATTTATAATTATTTTCAATTATTTATCAATTATTTATAATTAATTTCAATTATTTTCAATTATTTTCAATTATTTATAAATTATTTTCAATTATTTATAATTATTTTCTATTATTTTCAATTATTTTCAATTATTTTCAATTATTTATAATTATTTTCAATTATTTTCAATTATTTTCAATTATTTTCAATTATTTATAATTATTTTCTATTATTTATCAGTTATTTTCAATTATTTTCAATTATTTTCAATTATTTATCAATTATTTTCAATTATTTATCAATTATTTTCAATTATTTTCAATTATTTATAATTATTTCCAATTAATTATAATTAATTTAAATTATTTTAAATTATTTTCAATTATTTTCAATTATTTATTAATTATTTCAATTATTTATAATTATTTTCAATAATTTATCATTTATTTTCAATTATTTATAATTATTTTCAATTATTTATAATTCTTTTCAATTATTTTCAATTATTTTCAATTATTTTCAATTATTTTCAATTATTTTCAATTATTTTCAATTATTTGTAATTATTTTCAATTATTTTCAATTATTTATCATTATTTTCAATTATTTATCAATTATTTTCAATTATTCATAATTAATTTCAATTATTTTCAATTATTCATAATTAATTTAAATTATTTTCGATTATTATCAATTATTTTCAATTCTTTTCAATTATTTTCAATTATTTTCAATTATTTTCAATTATTTTCAATTATTTTCAATTATTTTCAATTATTTTCAATTATTTTCAATTATTTTCAATTATTTTCAATTATTTTCAATTATTTCCAATTATTTTCAATTATTTATCAATTATTTTCAATTATTTATAATTATTTTCAATTATTTTCAATGATTTTCAATTATTTACAAATTATTTTCAATTATTTATAATTATTTTCAATTATTTATAAATCTTTTAAATTATTTTCAATTATTTTAAATTATTTTCAATTATTTTCAATTATTTTCAATTATTTATCAAATATTTTCAATTATTTATCATTATTTTCAATTATTTTCAATTCTTTTAATTTATTTTCAATTATTTTCAATTATTTTCAATTATTTTCAATTATTTTCAATTATTTTCAATTATTTTCAATTATTTATAATTATTTTCAATTATTTTCAATTATTTTCAATTATTTATAATTATTTTCAATTATTTATCAATTATTTTCAATTATTCATAATTAATTTAAATTATTTTCAATTATTCATAATTAATTTAAATTATTTTCGATTATTATCAATTATTTTCAATTCTTTTCAATTATTTTCAATTATTTTCAATTATTTTCAATTATTTTCAATTATTTTCAATTATTTTCAATTATTTATAATTATTTACAATTATTTATCAATTATTTTCAATTATTTTCAATTATTTTCAATTATTTATAATTATTTCCAATTATTTTCAATTATTTATAATTATTTTCAATTATTTATAATTATTTTCAATTATTTTCAATTATTTTCAATTATTTTCATTTATTTTCAATTATTTTCAATTATTTCCAATTATTTTCAATTATTTATCAATTATTTTCAATTATTTATAATTATTTTCAATTATTTTCAATGATTTTCAATTATTTATAAATTATTTTCAATTATTTATAATTATTTTCAATTATTTATAAATCTTTTAAATTATTTTCAATTATTTTCAATTATTTTCAATTATTTATCAATTATTTTCAATTATTTATCATTATTTTCAATTATTTTCAATTATTTTGAATTATTTTCAATTTTTTATCAATTATTTATAATTATTTTCAATTATTTATAATTATTTCAATTATTTTCAATTATTTATAATTATTTTCAATTATTTTCAATTATTTTCAATTATTTTCAATTATTTATAATTATTTCCAATTATTTATCAATTATTTTCAATTATTTTCAATTATTTTCAATTATTTATAATTATGTCCAATTATTTTCAATTATTTTCAATTATTTCCAATTATTTTCAATTATTTATAATTATTTTCAGTTATTTATAATTATTTTCAATTATTTTCAATTATTTTCAATTATTTTCAATTATTTATAATTATTTTCAATTATTTTCAATTATTTTAAATTTGTTTATAATTATTTTCAAATATTTTCAATTCTTTTCAATTATTTATAATTATTTTCAATTTTTTATCAATTATTTATAATTATTTTCAGTTATTTATAATTATTTTCAATTATTTTCAATTATTTATAATTATTTCCAATTATTTTCAATTATTTATAATTATTTTCAATTATTTATCAATTATTTTCAATTATTTATAATCAATTTAAATTATTTTCAATTATTTTCAATTATTTAAAATTATTTTCAATTATTTATCAATTATTTTCTATTATTTATAATTATTTTCAATTATTTTCAATTATTTTCAATTATTTTTAATTATTTTCAATTATTTATCAATTATTTTCAATTATTTATAATTATTTTCAATTATTTTCAATTCTTTTCAATTATTTATAATTATTTTCAATTTTTTATCAATTATTTATAATTATTTTCAGTTATTTATAATTATTTTCAATTATTTTCAATTATTTATAATTATTTCCAATTATTTTCAATTATTTATAATTATTTTCAATTATTTATCAATTATTTTCAATTATTTATAATCAATTTAAATTATTTTCAATTATTTTCAATTATTTTCAATTATTTATCAATTATTTTCAATTATTTTCAATTATTCATAATTATTTTCAATTATTTATCAATTATTTTCAATTATTTTCAATTATTTATCAATTATTTTCAATTATTTATAATGATTTTCAATTATTTTCAATTATTTATAAATTATTTATAATTGTTTTCAATTATTTATAATTATTTTCAATTATTTTCAATTATTTTCAATTATTTTCACTTATTTATAATTATTTTCAATTATTTTCAATTATTTTCAATTATTTTCAATTATTTTCAATTATTTATCAATTATTTTCAATTATTTTCAATTATTTTCAATTATTTTCAATTATTTTCAATTATTTTCAATTAATTTCAATTATTTATAATTATTTCCAATTAGTTATCAATTAATTTCAATTATTTTCAATTATTTTCAATTATTTATAATTATTTTCAATTATTTTCAATTATTTTCAATTATTTTCAATTATTTATCAATTATTTATAATTATTTTCAATTATTTTCAATTATTTTCAATTATTTTTAATTATTTTCAATTATTTATCAATTATTTTCAATTATTTATAATTATTTTCTATTATTTTCAATTATTTTCAATCGTATATAATTATTTTCAATTATTTATCAATTATTTTCAATTATTTATAATTATTTTCAATTATTTTCAATTATTTTCAATTATTTATAAATTATTTATAATTATTTTCAATTATTTATAATTATTTTCAATTATTTTCAATTATTTTCAATTATTTATCAATTATTTTCAATTATTTATAATTATTTTCAATTATTTTCAATTATTTTCAATTATTTATAAATTATTTATAATTATTTTCAATTATTTATAATTATTTTCAATTATTTTCAATTATTTTCAATTATTTTCAATTATTTATAATTATTTATCAGTTATTTTCAATTATTATCAATTATTTTCAATTATTTATCAATTATTTTCAATTATTTATCAATTATTTTCAATTATTTTCAATTATTTATAATTATTTCCAATTATTTATCAATTATTTTCATTTATTTTCAATTATTTTCAATTATTCATAATTATTTCCAATTATTTTCAATTATTTATAATTATTTTCAATTATTTATAATTATTTACCAATTATTTTCAATTATTCATAATTAATTTCAATTATTTTCAATTATTCATAATTAATTTAAATTATTTTAAATTATTTTAAATTATTTTCAATTCTTTTCAATTATTTTCAATTCTTTTCAATTATTTTCAATTATTTTCAATTATTTTCAATTATTTTCAATTATTTTCAATTATTTTCAATTATTTTCAATTATTTATAAATTATTTTCAATTATTTATAATTATTTTCTATTATTTTCAATTATTTTCAATTATTTATAATTATTTTCAATTCTTTTCAATTATTTTCAATTATTTTCAATTATTTATAATTATTTTCTATTATGTATCAGTTATTTTAAATTATTTTCAATTATTTTCAATTATTTTCAATTATTTATCAATTATTTTCAATTATTTTCAATTATTTATAATTATTTACAATTATTTATCAATTATTTTCAATTATTTTCAATTATTTTCAATTATTTATAATTATTTCCAATTATTTTCAATTATTTCCAATTATTTTCAATTATTTATCAATTATTTTCAATTATTTATAATTATTTTCAATTATTTTCAATGATTTTCAATTATTTATAAATTATTTTCAATTATTTATAATTATTTTCAATTATTTATAAATCTTTTAAATTATTTTCAATTAATTTCAATTATTTTCAATTATTTATCAATTATTTTCAATTATTTATCTTTATTTTCAATTATTTTCAATTATTTTGAATTATTTTCAATTTTTTATCAATTATTTATAATTATTTTCAATTATGTATAATTATTTCAATTATTTTCAATTATTTATAATTATTTTCAATTATTTATCAATTATTTATAATTAATTTCAATTATTTTCAATTATTTTCAATTATTTTCAATTATTTATAATTATTTCCAATTATTTATCAATTATTTTCAATTATTTTCAATTATTTTCAATTATTTATAATTATGTCCAATTATTTTCAATTATTTTCAATTATTTTCAATTATTTCCAATTATTTTCAATTATTTATCAATTATTTTCAATTATTTTCAATTATTTTCAATTATTTTCAATTATTTTCAATTATTTTCAATTATTTATCAATTATTTTCAATTATTTTCAATTATTTTCAATTATTTATAATTATTTTCAATTATTTATCAATTATTTTCAATTATTCATAATTAATTTCAATTATTTTCAATTATTCATAATTAATTTAAATTATTTTCAACTCTTTTCAATTATTTTCAATTATTTTCAATTATTTTCAATTAATTTCAATTATTTTCAATTAGTTTCAATTATTTTCAATTATTTTCTATTATTTATCAGTTATTTTCAATTATTTTCAATTATTTTCAATTATTTATCAATTATTTTCAATTATTTATCAATTATTTTCAATTATTTTCAATTATTTATAATTATTTCCAATTATTTATCAATTATTTTCATTTATTTTCAATTATTTTCAATTATTCATAATTATTTCCAATTATTTTCAATTATTTATAATTATTTTCAATTATTTATAATTATTTACCAATTATTTTCAATTATTCATAATTAATTTCAATTATTTTCAATTATTCATAATTAATTTAAATTATTTTAAATTATTTTCAATTCTTTTCAATTATTTTCAATTATTTTCAATTATTTTCAATTATTTTCAATTATTTTCAATTATTTTCAATTATTTTCAATTATTTTCAATTATTTATAAATTATTTTCAATTATTTATAATTATTTTCTATTATTTTCATTTATTTTCAATTATTTATAATTATTTTCAATTATTTTCAATTATTTTCAATTATTTTCAATTATTTATAATTATTTTCTATTATTTATCAGTTATTTTAAATTATTTTCAATTATTTTCAATTATTTTCAATTATTTATCAATTATTTTCAATTATTTTCAATTATTTATAATTATTTACAATTATTTATCAATTATTTTCAATTATTTTCAATTATTTTCAATTATTTATAATTATTTCCAATTATTTTCAATTATTTCCAATTATTTTCAATTATTTATCAATTATTTTCAATTATTTATAATTATTTTCAATTATTTTCAATGATTTTCAATTATTTATAAATTATTTTCAATTATTTATAATTATTTTCAATTATTTATAAATCTTTTAAATTATTTTCAATTAATTTCAATTATTTTCAATTATTTATCAATTATTTTCAATTATTTATCTTTATTTTCAATTATTTTCAATTATTTTGAATTATTTTCAATTTTTTATCAATTATTTATAATTATTTTCAATTATGTTTAATTATTTCAATTATTTTCAATTATTTATAATTATTTTCAATTATTTATCAATTATTTATAATTAATTTCAATTATTTTCAATTATTTTCAATTATTTTCAATTATTTATCAATTATTTTCAATTATTTTCAATTATTTTCAATTATTTTCAATTATTTTCAATTATTTTCAATTATTTATCAATTATTTTCAATTATTTTCAATTATTTTCAATTATTTATAATTATTTACCAATTATTTTCAATTATTCATAAGTAATTTCAATTATTTTCAATTATTCATAATTAATTTAAATTATTTTAAATTATTTTAAATTATTTTCAATTATTTTCAATTATTTCCAATTATTTTCAATTATTTATCAATTATTTATAATTATTTTCAATTATTTTCAATGATTTTCAATTATTTACAAATTATTTTCAATTATTTATAATTATTTTCAATTATTTATAAATCTTTTAAATTATTTTCAATTATTTTCAATTATTTATCAAATATTTTCAATTATTTATCATTATTTTCAATTATTTTCAATTATTTTCAATTATTTTGAATTATTTTCAATTATTTTCAATTATTTTCAATTATTTATAATTATTTTCAATTATTTTCAATTATTTTCAATTATTTATAATTATTTTCAATTATTTATCAATTATTTTCAATTATTCATAATTAATTTCAATTATTTTCAATTATTCATAATTAATTTAAATTATTTTCAATTATTATCAATTATTTTCAATTCTTTTCAATTATTTTCAATTATTTTCAATTATTTTCAATTATTTTCAATTATTTTCAATTATTTTCAATTATTTTCAATTATTTCCAATTATTTTCAATTATTTTCAATTATTTATAATTATTTTCAATTATTTTCAATGATTTTCAAATATTTATAAATTATTTTCAATTATTTATAATTATTTTCAATTATTTATAATTCTTTTAAATTATTTTCAATTATTTTCAATTATTTTCAATTATTTATCAATTATTTTCAATTATTGTCAATTATTTTCAATTATTTATAATTATTTCCAATTATTTATCAATTATTTTCAATTATTTTCAATTATTTTCAATTATTTATAATTATGTCCAATTATTTTCAATTATTTTCAATTATTTCCAATTATTTTCAATTATTTATCAATTATTTTCAATTATTTTCAATTATTTTCAATTATTTTCAATTATTTTCAATTATTTTCAATTATTTATCAATTATTTTCAATTATTTTCAATTATTTTCAATTATTTATAATTATTTTCAATTATTTATCAATTATTTTCAATTATTCATAATTAATTTAAATTATTTTCAATTATTCATAATTAATTTAAATTATTTTCAATTCTTTTCAATTATTTTCAATTATTTTCAATTATTTTCAATTAATTTCAATTATTTTCAATTAGTTTCAATTATTTTCAATTATTTTCTATTATTTATCAGTTATTTTCAATTATTTTCAATTATTTTCAATTATTTATCAATTATTTTCAATTATTTATCAATTATTTTCAATTATTTTCAATTATTTATAATTATTTCCAATTATTTATCAATTATTTTCATTTATTTTCAATTATTTTCAATTATTCATAATTATTTCCAATTATTTTCAATTATTTATAATTATTTTCAATTATATATAATTATTTACCAATTATTTTCAATTATTCATAATTAATTTCAATTATTTTCAATTATTCATAATTAATTTGAATTATTTTAAATTATTTTAAATTATTATTAATTATTTTCAATTATTTCCAATTATTTTCAATTATTTATCAATTATTTTCAATTATTTATAATTATTTTCAATTATTTTCAATGATTTTCAATTATTTACAAATTATTTTCAATTATTTATAATTATTTTCAATTATTTATAAATCTTTTAAATTATTTTCAATTATTTTCAATTATTTATCAAATATTTTCAATTATTTATCATTATTTTCAATTATTTTCAATTATTTTGAATTATTTTCAATTATTTTCAATTATTTCAATTATTTTCAATTATTTATAATTATTTTCAATTATTTTCAATTATTTTCAATTATTTATAATTATTTTCAATTATTTATCAATTATTTTCAATTATTCATAATTAATTTAAATTATTTTCAATTATTCATAATTAATTTAAATTATTTTCAATTATTATCAATTATTTTCAATTCTTTTCAATTATTTTCAATTATTTTCAATTATTTTCAATTATTTTCAATTATTTTCAATTATTTTCAATTATTTTCAATTATTTTCAATTATTTTCAATTATTTTCAATTATTTTCAATTATTTCCAATTATTTTCAATTATTTTCAATTATTTATCATTATTTTCAATTATTTTCAATGATTTTCAAATATTTATAAATTATTTTCAATTATTTATAATTATTTTCAATTATTTATAATTCTTTTAAATTATTTTCAATTATTATCAATTATTTATCAATTATTTTCAATTATTTATCATTATTTTCAATTATTTTCAATTATTTTGAATTATTTTCAATTTTTTATCAATTATTTATAATTATTTTCAATTATTTTCAATTATTTTCAATTATTTTCAATTATTTTCAATTATTTATAATTATTTTCAATTATTTATCAATTATTTTCAATTATTCATAATTAATTTCAATTATTTTCAATTATTCATAATTAATTTAAATTATTTTCAATTATTTTCAATTCTTTTAATTTATTTTCAATTATTTTCAATTATTTTCAATTATTTTCAATTATTTTCAATTATTTTCAATTATTTATAATTATTTTCAATTATTTTCAATTATTTTCAATTATTTATAATTATTTTCAATTATTTATCAATTATTTTCAATTATTCATAATTAATTTCAATTATTTTCAATTATTCATAATTAATTTAAATTATTTTCGATTATTATCAATTATTTTCAATTCTTTTCAATTATTTTCCATTATTTTCAATTATTTTCAATTATTTTCAATTATTTTCAATTATTTTCAATTATTTCCAATTATTTTCAATTATTTATCAATTATTTTCAATTATTTATAATTATTTTCAATTATTTTCAATGATTTTCAATTATTTATAAATTATTTTCAATTATTTATAATTATTTTCAATTATTTATAAATCTTTTAAATTATTTTCAATTATTTTCAATTATTTTCAATTATTTATCAATTATTTTCAATTATTTATCATTATTTTCAATTATTTTCAATTATTTTGAATTATTTTCAATTTTTTATCAATTATTTATAATTATTCTCAATTATTTATAATTATTTCAATTATTTTCAATTATTTTCAATTATTTATAATTATTTTCAATTATTTATCAATTATTTATAATTAATTTCAATTATTTTCAATTATTTTCAATTATTTTCAATTATTTATAATTATTTCCAATTATTTATCAATTATTTTCAATTATTTTCAATTATTTTCAATTATTTATAATTATGTCCAATTATTTTCAATTATTTATAATTATGTCCAATTATTTTCAATTATTTATAATTATTTTCAATTATTTATAATTATTTCAAATTATTTTCAATTATATTCCATTATTTATAATTATTTTCAATTATTTATCAATTATTTATAATTAATTTCAATTATTTTAAATTATTTTCAATTATTTATAAATTATTTTCAATTATTTATAATTATTTTCTATTATTTTCAATTATTTTCAATTATTTTCAATTATTTATAATTATTTTCAATTATTTTCAATTATTTTCAATTATTTATAATTATTTTCTATTATTTATCAGTTATTTTCAATTATTTTCAATTATTTTCAATTATTTATCAATTATTTTCAATTATTTATCAATTATTTTCAATTATTTATAATTATTTCCAATTAATTATAATTAATTTAAATTATTTTAAATTATTTTCAATTATTTTCAATTATTTATTAATTATTTCAATTATTTATAATTATTTTCAATAATTTATCATTTATTTTCAATTATTTATAATTATTTTCAATTATTTATAATTCTTTTCAATTATTTTCAATTATTTTCAATTATTTTCAATTATTTTCAATTATTTTCAATTATTTTCAATTATTTGTAATTATTTTCAATTATTTTCAATTATTTATCATTATTTTCAATTATTTATCAATTATTTTCAATTATTCATAATTAATTTCAATTATTTTCAATTATTCATAATTAATTTAAATTATTTTCGATTATTATCAATTATTTTCAATTCTTTTCAATTATTTTCAATTAATTTAAATTATTTTCAATTATTATCAATTATTTTCAATTATTTTCAATTATTTTCAATTATTTTCAATTATTTTCAATTATTTTCAATTATTTTCAATTATTTTCAATTATTTTCAATTATTTCCAATTATTTTCAATTATTTATCAATTATTTTCAATTATTTATAATTATTTTCAATTATTTTCAATGATTTTCAATTATTTATAAATTATTTTCAATTATTTATAATTATTTTCAATTATTTATAAATCTTTTAAATTATTTTCAATTATTTTCAATTATTTTCAATTATTTATAAATTATTTTCAATTATTTATCATTATTTTCAATTATTTTCAATTATTTTGAATTATTTTCAATTTTTTATCAATTATTTATAATTATTCTCAATTATTTATAATTATTTCAATTATTTTCAATTATTTTCAATTATTTATAATTATTTTCAATTATTTATCAATTATTTATAATTAATTTCAATTATTTTCAATTATTTTCAATTATTTTCAATTATTTATAATTATTTCCAATTATTTATCAATTATTTTCAATTATTTTCAATTATTTTCAATTATTTATAATTATGTCCAATTATTTTCAATTATTTATAATTATGTCCAATTATTTTCAATTATTTATAATTATTTTCAATTATTTATAATTATTTCAAATTATTTTCAATTATATTCAATTATTTATAATTATTTTCAATTATTTATCAATTATTTATAATTAATTTCAATTATTTTCAATTATTTTCAATTATTTATAAATTATTTTCAATTATTTATAATTATTTTCTATTATTTTCAATTATTTTCAATTATTTTCAATTATTTATAATTATTTTCAATTATTTTCAATTATTTTCAATTATTTATAATTATTTTCTATTATTTATCAGTTATTTTCAATTATTTTCAATTATTTTCAATTATTTATCAATTATTTTCAATTATTTATCAATTATTTTCAATTATTTATAATTATTTCCAATTAATTATAATTAATTTAAATTATTTTAAATTATTTTCAATTATTTTCAATTATTTATTAATTATTTCAATTATTTATAATTATTTTCAATAATTTATCATTTATTTTCAATTATTTATAATTATTTTCAATTATTTATAATTCTTTTCAATTATTTTCAATTATTTTCAATTATTTTCAATTATTTTCAATTATTTTCAATTATTTTCAATTATTTGTAATTATTTTCAATTATTTTCAATTATTTATCATTATTTTCAATTATTTATCAATTATTTTCAATTATTCATAATTAATTTCAATTATTTTCAATTATTCATAATTAATTTAAATTATTTTCGATTATTATCAATTATTTTCAATTCTTTTCAATTATTTTCAATTATTTTCAATTATTTTCAATTATTATCAATTATTTTCAATTATTTTCAATTATTTTCAATTATTTTCAATTATTTTCAATTATTTTCAATTATTTTCAATTATTTTCAATTATTTCCAATTATTTTCAATTATTTATCAATTATTTTCAATTATTTATAATTATTTTCAATTATTTTCAATGATTTTCAATTATTTACAAATTATTTTCAATTATTTATAATTATTTTCAATTATTTATAAATCTTTTAAATTATTTTCAATTATTTTCAATTATTTTCAATTATTTATCAAATATTTTCAATTATTTATCATTATTTTCAATTATTTTCAATTCTTTTAATTTATTTTCAATTATTTTCAATTATTTTCAATTATTTTCAATTATTTTCAATTATTTTCAATTATTTTCAATTATTTATAATTATTTTCAATTATTTTCAATTATTTTCAATTATTTATAATTATTTTCAATTATTTATCAATTATTTTCAATTATTCATAATTAATTTAAATTATTTTCAATTATTCATAATTAATTTAAATTATTTTCGATTATTATCAATTATTTTCAATTCTTTTCAAATATTTTCAATTATTTTCAATTATTTTCAATTATTTTCAATTATTTTCAATTATTTTCAATTATTTATAATTATTTACAATTATTTATCAATTATTTTCAATTATTTTCAATTATTTTCAATTATTTATAATTATTTCCAATTATTTTCAATTATTTATAATTATTTTCAATTATTTATAATTATTTTCAATTATTTTCAATTATTTTCAATTATTTTCATTTATTTTCAATTATTTTCAATTATTTCCAATTATTTTCAATTATTTATCAATTATTTTCAATTATTTATAATTATTTTCAATTATTTTCAATGATTTTCAATTATTTATAAATTATTTTCAATTATTTATAATTATTTTCAATTATTTATAAATCTTTTAAATTATTTTCAATTATTTTCAATTATTTTCAATTATTTATCAATTATTTTCAATTATTTATCATTATTTTCAATTATTTTCAATTATTTTGAATTATTTTCAATTTTTTATCAATTATTTATAATTATTTTCAATTATTTATAATTATTTCAATTATTTTCAATTATTTATAATTATTTTCAATTATTTTCAATTATTTTCAATTATTTTCAATTATTTATAATTATTTCCAATTATTTATCAATTATTTTCAATTATTTTCAATTATTTTCAATTATTTATAATTATGTCCAATTATTTTCAATTATTTTCAATTATTTCCAATTATTTTCAATTATTTATAATTATTTTCAGTTATTTATAATTATTTTCAATTATTTTCAATTATTTTCAATTATTTTCAATTATTTATAATTATTTTCAATTATTTTCAATTATTTTAAATTTGTTTATAATTATTTTCAAATATTTTCAATTCTTTTCAATTATTTATAATTATTTTCAATTTTGTATCAATTATTTATAATTATTTTCAGTTATTTATAATTATTTTCAATTATTTTCAATTATTTATAATTATTTCCAATTATTTTCAATTATTTATAATTATTTTCAATTATTTATCAATTATTTTCAATTATTTATAATCAATTTAAATTATTTTCAATTATTTTCAATTATTTAAAATTATTTTCAATTATTTATCAATTATTTTCTATTATTTATAATTATTTTCAATTATTTTCAATTATTTTCAATTATTTTTAATTATTTTCAATTATTTATCAATTATTTTCAATTATTTATAATTATTTTCAATTATTTTCAATTCTTTTCAATTATTTATAATTATTTTCAATTTTTTATCAATTATTTATAATTATTTTCAGTTATTTATAATTATTTTCAATTATTTTCAATTATTTATAATTATTTCCAATTATTTTCAATTATTTATAATTATTTTCAATTATTTATCAATTATTTTCAATTATTTATCAATTATTTTCAATTATTCATAATTAATTTCAATTATTTTCAATTATTCATAATTAATTTAAATTATTTTCGATTATTATCAATTATTTTCAATTCTTTTCAATTATTTTCAATTATTTTCAATTATTTTCAATTATTATCAATTATTTTCAATTATTTTCAATTATTTTCAATTATTTTCAATTATTTTCAATTATTTTCAATTATTTTCAATTATTTTCAATTATTTTCAATTATTTCCAATTATTTTCAATTATTTAACAATTATTTTCAATTATTTATAATTATTTTCAATTATTTTCAATGATTTTCAATTATTTACAAATTATTTTCAATTATTTATAATTATTTTCAATTATTTATAAATCTTTTAAATTATTTTCAATTATTTTCAATTATTTTCAATTATTTATCAAATATTTTCAATTATTTATCATTATTTTCAATTATTTTCAATTCTTTTAATTTATTTTCAATTATTTTCAATTATTTTCAATTATTTTCAATTATTTTCAATTATTTTCAATTATTTTCAATTATTTTCAATTATTTTCAATTATTTATAATTATTTTCAATTATTTTCAATTATTTTCAATTATTTATAATTATTTTCAATTATTTATCAATTATTTTCAATTATTCATAATTAATTTAAATTATTTTCAATTATTCATAATTAATTTAAATTATTTTCGATTATTATCAATTATTTTCAATTCTTTTCAATTATTTTCAATTATTTTCAATTATTTTCAATTATTTTCAATTATTTTCAATTATTTTCAATTATTTATAATTATTTACAATTATTTATCAATTATTTTCAATTATTTTCAATTATTTTCAATTATTTATAATTATTTCCAATTATTTTCAATTATTTATAATTATTTTCAATTATTTATAATTATTTTCAATTATTTTCAATTATTTTCAATTATTTTCATTTATTTTCAATTATTTCCAATTATTTCCAATTATTTTCAATTATTTATCAATTATTTTCAATTATTTATAATTATTTTCAATTATTTTCAATGATTTTCAATTATTTATAAATTATTTTCAATTATTTATAATTATTTTCAATTATTTATAAATCTTTTAAATTATTTTCAATTATTTTCAATTATTTTCAATTATTTATCAATTATTTTCAATTATTTATCATTATTTTCAATTATTTTCAATTATTTTGAATTATTTTCAATTTTTTATCAATTATTTATAATTATTTTCAATTATTTATAATTATTTCAATTATTTTCAATTATTTATAATTATTTTCAATTATTTTCAATTATTTTCAATTATTTTCAATTATTTATAATTATTTCCAATTATTTATCAATTATTTTCAATTATTTTCAATTATTTTCAATTATTTATAATTATGTCCAATTATTTTCAATTATTTTCAATTATTTCCAATTATTTATAATTATTTTCAGTTATTTATAATTATTTTCAATTATTTTCAATTATTTTCAATTATTTATAATTATTTTCAATTATTTTCAATTATTTTCAATTATTTATAATTATTTTCTATTATTTATCAGTTATTTTCAATTATTTTCAATTATTTTCAATTATTTATCAATTATTTTCAATTATTTATCAATTATTTTCAATTATTTTCAATTATTTATTAATTATTTCAATTATTTATAATTATTTTCAATAATTTATCATTTATTTTCAATTATTTATAATTATTTTCAATTATTTATAATTCTTTTCAATTATTTTCAATTATTTTCAATTATTTTCAATTATTTTCAATTATTTTCAATTATTTTCAATTATTTGTAATTATTTTCAATTATTTTCAATTATTTATCATTATTTTCAATTATTTATCAATTATTTTCAATTATTCATAATTAATTTCAATTATTTTCAATTATTCATAATTAATTTAAATTATTTTCGATTATTATCAATTATTTTCAATTCTTTTCAATTATTTTCAATTATTTTCAATTATTTTCAATTATTATCAATTATTTTCAATTATTTTCAATTATTTTCAATTATTTTCAATTATTTTCAATTATTTTCAATTATTTTCAATTATTTTCAATTATTTCCAATTATTTTCAATTATTTATCAATTATTTTCAATTATTTATAATTATTTTCAATTATTTTCAATGATTTTCAATTATTTACAAATTATTTTCAATTATTTATAATTATTTTCAATTATTTATAAATCTTTTAAATTATTTTCAATTATTTATAATTATTTTCAATTATTTATCAATTATTTTCAATTATTCATAATTAATTTAAATTATTTTCAATTATTCATAATTAATTTAAATTATTTTCGATTATTATCAATTATTTTCAATTCTTTTCAATTATTTTCAATTATTTTCAATTATTTTCAATTATTTTAAATTATTTTCAATTATTTTCAATTATTTATAATTATTTACAATTATTTATCAATTATTTTCAATTATTTTCAATTATTTTCAATTATTTATAATTATTTCCAATTATTTTCAATTATTTATAATTATTTTCAATTATTTATAATTATTTTCAATTATTTTCAATTATTTTCAATTATTTTAATTTATTTTCAATTATTTTCAATTATTTCCAATTATTTTCAATTATTTATCAATTATTTTCAATTATTTATAATTATTTTCAATTATTTTCAATGATTTTCAATTATTTATAAATTATTTTCAATTATTTATAATTATTTTCAATTATTTATAAATCTTTTAAATTATTTTCAATTATTTTCAATTATTTTCAATTATTTATCAATTATTTTCAATTATTTATCATTATTTTCAATTATTTTCAATTATTTTGAATTATTTTCAATTTTTTATCAATTATTTTCAATTATTTTCAATTATTCATAATTATTTTCAATTATTTATCAATTATTTTCAATTATTTTCAATTATTTATCAATTATTTTCAATTATTTATAATGATTTTCAATTATTTTCAATTATTTATAAATTATTTATAATTGTTTTCAATTATTTATAATTATTTTCAATTATTTTCAATTATTTTCAATTATTTTCACTTATTTATAATTATTTTCATTTATTTTCAATTATTTTCAATTATTTTCAATTTTTTATCAATTATTTATAATTATTTTCAGTTATTTATAATTATTTTCAATTATTTATAATTATTTTCAATTATTTTCAATTATTTTCAATTATTTTCAATTATTTATAATTATTTTCAATTAGTTTCAATTATTTTAAATTTTTTTTATAATTATTTTCAAATATTTATCAATTATTTTCAATTATTCATAATTAATTTCAATATTTTCAATTACTTTCAATTATTTTATATTATTTATCAATTATTTTCAATTATTTTCAATCATTTATCAATTATTTTCAATTATTTATAATGATTTTTAATTATTTTCAATTATTTTCAATTATTTTCAATTATTTTCAATTATTTTCAATTATTTTCAATTATTTTCAATTATTTTCACTTATTTATAATTATTTTCAATTATTTATAATTCTTTTCAATTATTTTCAATTATTTTCAATTATTTTCAATTATTTATAATTATTTTCAATTATTTTCAGTTATTTTCAATTATTTTCAATTATTTATAATTATTTTCAATTATTTTCAATTATTTTCAATTATTTTCAATTATTTTCAAATATTTTCAATTATTTATAATTATTTTCAATTATTTTCAATTATTTTCAATTATTTATAATTATTTTCAATTATTTATAATTATTTTCAATTATTTATAATTATTTTCAATTATTTATCAATTATTTTCAATTATTTATAATTATTTTCAATCATTTATCAATTATTTTCAATTATTTATAATTCTTTTCAATTATTTATAATTCTTTTCAATTATTTTCAATTATTTTCAATTATTTTCAAGTATTTATAATTTTTTTCAATTATTTTCAATTATTTTCAATTATTTATAATTATTTTCAATTATTTTCAATTATTTTCAATTATTTTCAATTATTTATCAATTATTTTCAATTATTTTCAATTATTTATAATTATTTTCAATTATTTATCAATTATTTTCAATTATTTATAATTATTTTCAATTATTTTCAATTATTTTCAATTATTTAAAATTATTTTCAATTATTTATCAATTATTTTCTATTATTTATAATTATTTTCAATTATTTTCAATTATTTTCAATTATTTTTAATTATTTTCAATTATTTATCAATTATTTTCAATTATTTATAATTATTTTCTATTATTTTCAATTATTTTCAATTATATATAATTATTTTCAATTATTTATCAATTATTTTCAATTATTTATAATTATTTTCAATTATTTTCAATTATTTTCAATTATTTATAAATTATTTATAATTATTTTCAGTTATTTATAATTATTTTCAATTATTTTCAATTATTTTCAATTATTTTCAATTATTTATAATTATTTTCAATTATTTTCAATTATTTTAAATTTGTTTATAATTATTTTCAAATATTTTCAATTCTTTTCAATTATTTATAATTATTTTCAATTTTTTATCAATTATTTATAATTATTTTCAGTTATTTATAATTATTTTCAATTATTTTCAATTATTTATAATTATTTCCAATTATTTTCAATTATTTATAATTATTTTCAATTATTTATCAATTATTTTCAATTATTTATAATCAATTTAAATTATTTTCAATTATTTTCAATTATTTTCAATTATTTAAAATTATTTTCAATTATTTATCAATTATTTTCTATTATTTATAATTATTTTCAATTATTTTCAATTATTTTCAATTATTTTTAATTATTTTCCATTATTTATCAATTATTTTCAATTATTTATAATTATTTTCAATTATTTTCAATTCTTTTCAATTATTTATAATTATTTTCAATTTTTTATCAATTATTTATAATTATTTTCAGTTATTTATAATTATTTTCAATTATTTTCAATTATTTATAATTATTTCCAATTATTTTCAATTATTTATGATTATTTTCAATTATTTATCAATTATTTTCAATTATTTATAATCAATTTAAATTATTTTCAATTATTTTCAATTATTTTCAATTATTTATCAATTATTTTCAATTATTTTCAATTATTCATAATTATTTTCAATTATTTATCAATTATTTTCAATTATTTTCAATTATTTATCAATTATTTTCAATTATTTATAATGATTTTCAATTATTTTCAATTATTTATAAATTATTTATAATTGTTTTCAATTATTTATAATTATTTTCAATTATTTTCAATTATTTTCAATTATTTTCACTTATTTATAATTATTTTCATTTATTTTCAATTATTTTCAATTATTTTCAATTATTTATCAATTATTTATAATTATTTTCAATTATTTTCAATTATTTTCAATTATTTTCAATTATTTTTAATTATTTTCAATTATTTATCAATTATTTTCAATTATTTATAATTATTTTCTATTATTTTCAATTATTTTCAATCATATATAATTATTTTCAATTATTTTCAATTATTTATAATTATTTTCAATTATTTTCAATTATTTTCAATTATTTATAAATTATTTATAATTATTTTCAATTATTTATAATTATTTTCAATTATTTTCAATTATTTTCAATTATTTATCAATTATTTTCAATTATTTATAATTATTTTCAATAATTTATCAATTATTTTCAATTATTTATAATTATTTTCAATTATTTATAATTCTTTTCAATTATTTTCAATTATTTTCAATTATTTTCAATTATTTTCAATTATTTATAATTATTTTCAATTATTTTCAATTATTTTCAATTATTTTCAATTATTTTCAATTATTTTCAATTATATATAATTATTTTCAATTATTTGTCAATTATTTTCAATTATTTATAATTATTTTCAATTATTTTCAATTATTTTCAATTATTTATAAATTATTTATAATTATTTTCAATTATTTATAATTATTTTCAATTATTTTCAATTATTTTCAATTATTTTCAATTATTTATAATTATTTTCAATTAGTTTCAATTATTTTAAATTTTTTTTATAATTATTTTCAAATATTTATCAATTATTTTCAATTATTCATAATTAATTTCAATATTTTCAATTATTTTCAATTATTTTATATTATTTATCAATTATTTTCAATTATTTTCAATTATTTATCAATTATTTTCAATTATTTATAATGATTTTTAATTATTTTCAATTATTTATAAATTATTTATAATTGTTTTCAATTATTTATATTTATTTTCAATTATTTTCAATTATTTTCAATTATTTTCACTTATTTTCAATTATTTATAATTATTTTCAATTATTTTAAATTATTTTCAATTATTTTCAATTATTTTCAATTATTTATAATTATTTTCAATTAGTTTCAATTATTTTAAATTTGTTTATAATTATTTTCAAATATTTATCAATTATTTTCAATTATTTTCAATTATTTATCAATTATTTTCAATTATTTATAATGATTTTTAATTATTTTCAATTATTTTCAATTATTTTCAATTATTTATCAATTATTTTCAATTATTTATAATGATTTTTAATTATTTTCAATTATTTATAAATTATTTATAATTGTTTTCAATTATTTATAATTATTTTCAATTATTTTCAATTATTTTCAATTATTTTCACTTATTTATAATTATTTTCAATTATTTTCAATTATTTTCAATTATTTTCAATTATTTATAATTATTTTCAATTATTTTCAATTATTTTCAATTCTTTTCAATTATTTTGAATTATTTTCAATTTTTTATCAATTATTTATAATTATTTTCAATTATTTATAATTATTTTCAATTATTTATAATTATTTTCAATTAGTTTCAATTATTTTCAATTATTTTCAATTATTTATCAATTATTTATCAATTATTTTCAAATATTTATAATTATTTTAAATTATTTTCAATTATTTTCAATTATTTATATTTATTTTCAATTATTTTCAATTATTTTCAATTATTTATAATTATTTTCAATTATTTTCAATTATTTTCAATTATTTTCAATTATTTTCAACTATTTTCAATTATTTTCAATTATTTTCAATTATTTTCAATTATATTCAATTATTTTCAATTATTTTCAATTATTTTCAATTATTTTCAATTATTTTCAATTATTTTCAATTATTTATCAATTATTTTCAATTATTCATAATTAATTTCAATTATTTTCAATTATTCATAATTAATTTAAATTATTTTCAATTATTATCAATTATTTTCAATTCTTTTCAATTATTTTCAATTCTTTTCAATTATTTTCAATTATTTTCAATTATTTTCAATTATTTTCAATTATTTTCAATTATTTTCAATTATTTTCAATTATTTATAATGATTTTTAATTATTTTCAATTATTTATAAATTATTTATAATTGTTTTCAATTATTTATAATTATTTTCAATTATTTTCAATTATTTTCAATTATTTTCACTTATTTATAATTATTTTCAATTATTTTCAATTATTTTCAATTATTTTCAATTATTTATAATTATTTTCAATTATTTTCAATTATTTTCAATTCTTTTCAATTATTTTGAGTTATTTTCAATTTTTTATCAATTATTTATAATTATTTTCAATTATTTATAATTATTTTCAATTATTTATAATTATTTTCAATTAGTTTCAATTATTTTCAATTATTTTCAATTATTTATCAATTATTTATCAATTATTTTCAAATATTTATAATTATTTTAAATTATTTTCAATTATTTTCAATTATTTTTAATTATTTTCAATTATTTTCAATTATTTTCAATTATTTATAATTATTTTCAATTATTTTCAATTATTTTCAATTATTTTCAATTATTTTCAACTATTTTCAATTATTTTCAATTATTTTCAATTATTTTCAATTATATTCAATTATTTTCAATTATTTTCAATTATTTTCAATTATTTTCAATTATTTTCAATTATTTTCAATTATTTATCAATTATTTTCAATTATTCATAATTAATTTCAATTATTTTCAATTATTCATAATTAATTTAAATTATTTTCAATTATTATCAATTATTTTCAATTCTTTTCAATTATTTTCAATTATTTTCAATTATTTTCAATTATTTTCAATTATTTTCAATTATTTTCAATTATTTTCAATTATTTTCAATTATTTTCAATTATTTTCAATTATTTTCAATTATTTTCAATTATTTCCAATTATTTTCAATTATTTTCAATTATTTATAATTATTTTCAATTATTTTCAATGATTTTCAAATATTTATAAATTATTTTCAATTATTTATAATTATTTTCAATTATTTATAATTCTTTTAAATTATTTTAAATTATTTTCAATTATTTATCAATTATTTTCAATTATTTATCATTATTTTCAATTATTTTCAATTATTTTCAATTATTTTCAATTTTTTATCAATTATTTATTATTATTTTCAATTATTTTCAATTATTTTCAATTATTTTCAATTATTTATAATTATTTTCAATTATTTATCAATTATTTTCAATTATTCATAATTAATTTCAATTATTTTCAATTATTCATAATTAATTTAAATTATTTTCAATTATTTTCAATTCTTTTAATTTATTTTCAATTATTTTCAATTATTTTCAATTATTTTCAATTATTTTCAATTATTTTCAATTATTTTCAATTATTTTCAATTATTTATAATTATTTTCAATTATTTTCAATTATTTTCAATTATTTATAATTATTTTCAATTATTTATCAATTATTTTCAATTATTCATAATTAATTTCAATTATTTTCAATTATTCATAATTAATTTAAATTATTTTCGATTATTATCAATTATTTTCAATTCTTTTCAATTATTTTCCATTATTTTCAATTATTTTCAATTATTTTCAATTATTTTCAATTATTTTCAATTATTTCCAATTATTTTCAATTATTTATCAATTATTTTCAATTATTTATAATTATTTTCAATTATTTTCAATGATTTTCAATTATTTATAAATTATTTTCAATTATTTATAATTATTTTCAATTATTTATAAATCTTTTAAATTATTTTCAATTATTTTCAATTATTTTCAATTATTTATCAATTATTTTCAATTATTTATCATTATTTTCAATTATTTTCAATTATTTTCAATTATTTTCAATTTTTTATCAATTATTTATAATTATTCTCAATTATTTATAATTATTTCAATTATTTTCAATTATTTTCAATTATTTATAATTATTTTCAATTATTTATCAATTATTTATAATTAATTTCAATTATTTTCAATTATTTTCAATTATTTTCAATTATTTATAATTATTTCCAATTATTTATCAATTATTTTCAATTATTTTCAATTATTTTCAATTATTTATAATTATGTCCAATTATTTTCAATTATTTATAATTATGTCCAATTATTTTCAATTATTTATAATTATTTTCAATTATTTATAATTATTTCAAATTATTTTCAATTATATTCAATTATTTATAATTATTTTCAATTATTTATCAATTATGTATAATTAATTTCAATTATTTTCAATTATTTTCAATTATTTTCAATTATTTATAAATTATTTTCAATTATTTATAAAGTATTTTCAATTATTTATAATTATTTTCAATTATTTATAAATCTTTTAAATTATTTTCAATTATTTTCAATTATTTTCAATTATTTATCAATTATTTTCAATTATTTATCATTATTTTCAATTATTTTCAATTATTTTGAATTATTTTCAATTTTTTATCAATTATTTATAATTATTTTCAATTAATTATAATTATTTCAATTATTTTCAATTATTTTCAATTATTTATAATTATTTTCAATTATTTATCAATTATTTATAATTAATTTCAATTGTTTTCAATTATTTTCAATTATTTTCAATTATTTATAATTATTTCCAATTATTTATCAATTATTTTCAATTATTTTCAATTATTTTCAATTATTTATAATTATGTCCAATTATTTTCAATTATTTTCAATTATTTTCAATTATTTTCAATTATTTATAATTATTTTCAATTATTTTCAATTATTTTCAATTATTTTCAATTATTTATAATTATTTTCAATTATTTATCAATTATTTTCAATTATTCATAATTAATTTCAATTATTTTCAATTATTCATAATTAATTTAAATTATTTTCGATTATTATCAATTATTTTCAATTCTTTTCAATTATTTTCAATTATTTTCAATTATTTTCAATTATTTTCAATTATTTTCAATTATTTTCAATTATTTATAATTATTTACAATTATTTATCAATTATTTACAATTATTTATCAATTATTTTCAATTATTTTCAATTATTTTCAATTATTTATAATTATTTCCAATTATTTTCAATTATTTATAATTATTTTCAATTATTTATAATTATTTTCAATTATTTTCAATTATTTTCAATTATTTTCAATTATTTTCAATTATTTTCAATTATTTCCAATTATTTTCAATTATTTATCAATTATTTTCAATTATTTATAATTATTTTCAATTATTTTCAATGATTTTCAATTATTTATAAATTATTTTCAATTATTTATAATTATTTTCAATTATTTATAAATCTTTTAAATTATTTTCAATTATTTTCAATTATTTTCAATTATTTATCAATTATTTTCAATTATTTATCATTATTTTCAATTATTTTCAATTATTTTGAATTATTTTCAATTTTTTATCAATTATTTATAATTATTTTCAATTATTTATAATTATTTCAATTATTTTCAATTATTTATAATTATTTTCAATTATTTTCAATTATTTTCAATTATTTTCAATTATTTATAATTATTTCCAATTATTTATCAATTATTTTCAATTATTTTCAATTATTTTCAATTATTTATAATTATGTCCAATTATTTTCAATTATTTTCAATTATTTCCAATTATTTTCAATTATTTATAATTATTTTCAGTTATTTATAATTATTTTCAATTATTTTCAATTATTTTCAATTATTTTCAATTATTTTCAATTATTTTAAATTTGTTTATAATTATTTTCAAATATTTTCAATTCTTTTCAATTATTTATAATTATTTTCAATTTTTTATCAATTATTTATAATTATTTTCAGTTATTTATAATTATTTTCAATTATTTTCAATTATTTATAATTATTTCCAATTATTTTCAATTATTTATAATTATTTTCAATTATTTATCAATTATTTTCAATTATTTATAATCAATTTAAATTATTTTCAATTATTTTCAATTATTTAAAATTATTTTCAATTATTTATCAATTATTTTCTATTATTTATAATTATTTTCAATTATTTTCAATTATTTTCAATTATTTTTAATTATTTTCAATTATTTATCAATTATTTTCAATTATTTATAATTATTTTCAATTATTTTCAATTCTTTTCAATTTTTTATCAATTATTTATAATTATTTTCAGTTATTTATAATTATTTTCAATTATTTTCAATTATTTATAATTATTTCCAATTATTTTCAATTATTTATAATTATTTTCAATTATTTATCAATTATTTTCAATTATTTATAATCAATTTAAATTATTTTCAATTATTTTCAATTATTTTCAATTATTTATCAATTATTTTCAATTATTTTCAATTATTCATAATTATTTTCAATTATTTATCAATTATTTTCAATTATTTTCAATTATTTATCAATTATTTTCAATTATTTATAATGATTTTCAATTATTTTCAATTATTTATAAATTATTTATAATTGTTTTCAATTATTTATAATTATTTTCAATTATTTTCAATTATTTTCAATTATTTTCAATTATTTATAATTATTTTCAATTATTTATAATTCTTTTAAATTATTTTAAATTATTTTCAATTATTTATCAATTATTTTCAATTATTTATCATTATTTTCAATTATTTTCAATTATTTTCAATTATTTTCAATTTTTTATCAATTATTTATTATTATTTTCAATTATTTTCAATTATTTTCAATTATTTTCAATTATTTATAATTATTTTCAATTATTTATCAATTATTTTCAATTATTCATAATTAATTTCAATTATTTTCAATTATTCATAATTAATTTAAATTATTTTCAATTATTTTCAATTCTTTTAATTTATTTTCAATTATTTTCAATTATTTTCAATTATTTTCAATTATTTTCAATTATTTTCAATTATTTTCAATTATTTTCAATTATTTATAATTATTTTCAATTATTTTCAATTATTTTCAATTATTTATAATTATTTTCAATTATTTATCAATTATTTTCAATTATTCATAATTAATTTCAATTATTTTCAATTATTCATAATTAATTTAAATTATTTTCGATTATTATCAATTATTTTCAATTCTTTTCAATTATTTTCCATTATTTTCAATTATTTTCAATTATTTTCAATTATTTTCAATTATTTTCAATTATTTCCAATTATTTTCAATTATTTATCAATTATTTTCAATTATTTATAATTATTTTCAATTATTTTCAATGATTTTCAATTATTTATAAATTATTTTCAATTATTTATAATTATTTTCAATTATTTATAAATCTTTTAAATTATTTTCAATTATTTTCAATTATTTTCAATTATTTATCAATTATTTTCAATTATTTATCATTATTTTCAATTATTTTCAATTATTTTCAATTATTTTCAATTTTTTATCAATTATTTATAATTATTCTCAATTATTTATAATTATTTCAATTATTTTCAATTATTTTCAATTATTTATAATTATTTTCAATTATTTATCAATTATTTATAATTAATTTCAATTATTTTCAATTATTTTCAATTATTTTCAATTATTTATAATTATTTCCAATTATTTATCAATTATTTTCAATTATTTTCAATTATTTTCAATTATTTATAATTATGTCCAATTATTTTCAATTATTTATAATTATGTCCAATTATTTTCAATTATTTATAATTATTTTCAATTATTTATAATTATTTCAAATTATTTTCAATTATATTCAATTATTTATAATTATTTTCAATTATTTATCAATTATGTATAATTAATTTCAATTATTTTCAATTATTTTCAATTATTTTCAATTATTTATAAATTATTTTCAATTATTTATAAAGTATTTTCAATTATTTATAATTATTTTCAATTATTTATAAATCTTTTAAATTATTTTCAATTATTTTCAATTATTTTCAATTATTTATCAATTATTTTCAATTATTTATCATTATTTTCAATTATTTTCAATTATTTTGAATTATTTTCAATTTTTTATCAATTATTTATAATTATTTTCAATTAATTATAATTATTTCAATTATTTTCAATTATTTTCAATTATTTATAATTATTTTCAATTATTTATCAATTATTTATAATTAATTTCAATTGTTTTCAATTATTTTCAATTATTTTCAATTATTTATAATTATTTCCAATTATTTATCAATTATTTTCAATTATTTTCAATTATTTTCAATTATTTATAATTATGTCCAATTATTTTCAATTATTTTCAATTATTTTCAATTATTTTCAATTATTTATAATTATTTTCAATTATTTTCAATTATTTTCAATTATTTTCAATTATTTATAATTATTTTCAATTATTTATCAATTATTTTCAATTATTCATAATTAATTTCAATTATTTTCAATTATTCATAATTAATTTAAATTATTTTCGATTATTATCAATTATTTTCAATTCTTTTCAATTATTTTCAATTATTTTCAATTATTTTCAATTATTTTCAATTATTTTCAATTATTTTCAATTATTTATAATTATTTACAATTATTTATCAATTATTTACAATTATTTATCAATTATTTTCAATTATTTTCAATTATTTTCCATTATTTATAATTATTTCCAATTATTTTCAATTATTTATAATTATTTTCAATTATTTATAATTATTTTCAATTATTTTCAATTATTTTCAATTATTTTCAATTATTTTCAATTATTTTCAATTATTTCCAATTATTTTCAATTATTTATCAATTATTTTCAATTATTTATAATTATTTTCAATTATTTTCAATGATTTTCAATTATTTATAAATTATTTTCAATTATTTATAATTATTTTCAATTATTTATAAATCTTTTAAATTATTTTCAATTATTTTCAATTATTTTCAATTATTTATCAATTATTTTCAATTATTTATCATTATTTTCAATTATTTTCAATTATTTTGAATTATTTTCAATTTTTTATCAATTATTTATAATTATTTTCAATTATTTATAATTATTTCAATTATTTTCAATTATTTATAATTATTTTCAATTATTTTCAATTATTTTCAATTATTTTCAATTATTTATAATTATTTCCAATTATTTATCAATTATTTTCAATTATTTTCAATTATTTTCAATTATTTATAATTATGTCCAATTATTTTCAATTATTTTCAATTATTTCCAATTATTTTCAATTATTTATAATTATTTTCAGTTATTTATAATTATTTTCAATTATTTTCAATTATTTTCAATTATTTTCAATTATTTTCAATTATTTTAAATTTGTTTATAATTATTTTCAAATATTTTCAATTCTTTTCAATTATTTATAATTATTTTCAATTTTTTATCAATTATTTATAATTATTTTCAGTTATTTATAATTATTTTCAATTATTTTCAATTATTTATAATTATTTCCAATTATTTTCAATTATTTATAATTATTTTCAATTATTTATCAATTATTTTCAATTATTTATAATCAATTTAAATTATTTTCAATTATTTTCAATTATTTAAAATTATTTTCAATTATTTATCAATTATTTTCTATTATTTATAATTATTTTCAATTATTTTCAATTATTTTCAATTATTTTTAATTATTTTCAATTATTTATCAATTATTTTCAATTATTTATAATTATTTTCAATTATTTTCAATTCTTTTCAATTTTTTATCAATTATTTATAATTATTTTCAGTTATTTATAATTATTTTCAATTATTTTCAATTATTTATAATTATTTCCAATTATTTTCAATTATTTATAATTATTTTCAATTATTTATCAATTATTTTCAATTATTTATAATCAATTTAAATTATTTTCAATTATTTTCAATTATTTTCAATTATTTATCAATTATTTTCAATTATTTTCAATTATTCATAATTATTTTCAATTATTTATCAATTATTTTCAATTATTTTCAATTATTTATCAATTATTTTCAATTATTTATAATGATTTTCAATTATTTTCAATTATTTATAAATTATTTATAATTGTTTTCAATTATTTATAATTATTTTCAATTATTTTCAATTATTTTCAATTATTTTCACTTATTTATAATTATTTTCATTTATTTTCAATTATTTTCAATTATTTTCAATTATTTATCAATTATTTATAATTATTTTCAATTATTTTCAATTATTTTCAATTATTTTTAATTATTTTCAATTATTTATCAATTATTTTCAATTATTTATAATTATTTTCTATTATTTACAATTATTTTCAATCGTATATAATTATTTTCAATTATTTATCAATTATTTTCAATTATTTATAATTATTTTCAATTATTTTCAATTATTTTCAATTATTTATAAATTATTTATAATTATTTTCAATTATTTATAATTATTTTCAATTATTTTCAATTATTTTCAATTATTTATAAATTATTTTCAATTATTTATAATTATTTTCAATTATTTTCAATTATTTTCAATTATTTATAAATTATTTATAATTATTTTCAATTATTTATAATTATTTTCAATTATTTTCAATTATTTTCAATTATTTTCAATTATTTATAATTATTTTCAATTAGTTTCAATTATTTTAAATTTTTTTTATAATTATTTTCAAATATTTATCAATTATTTTCAATTATTCATAATTAATTTCAATATTTTCAATTATTTTCAATTATTTTATATTATTTATCAATTATTTTCAATTATTTTCAATCATTTATCAATTATTTTCAATTATTTAAAATGATTTTTAATTATTTTCAATTATTTTCAATTATTTTCAATTATTTTCAATTATTTTCAATTATTTTCAATTATTTTCAATTATTTTCAATTATTTTCACTTATTTATAATTATTTTCAATTATTTATAATTCTTTTCAATTATTTTCAATTATTTTCAATTATTTTCAATTATTTTCAATTATTTTCAATTATTTTCAATTATTTATAATTATTTTCAATTATTTTCAGTTATTTTCAATTATTTTCAATTATTTATAATTATTTTCAATTATTTTCAATTATTTTCAATTATTTTCAATTATTTTCAAATATTTTCAATTATTTATAATTATTTTCAATTATTTTCAATTATTTTCAATTATTTATAATTATTTTCAATTATTTATAATTATTTTCAATTATTTATAATTATTTTCAATTATTTATCAATTATTTTCAATTATTTATAATTATTTTCAATCATTTATCAATTATTTTCAATTATTTATAATTCTTTTCAATTATTTATAATTCTTTTCAATTATTTTCAATTATTTTCAATTATTTTCAAGTATTTATAATTTTTTTCAATTATTTTCAATTATTTTCAATTATTTATAATTATTTTCAATTATTTTCAATTATTTTCAATTATTTATAATTATTTTCAATTATTTATCAATTATTTTCAATTATTCTCAATTATTTTCAATTATTTATCAATTATTTTCAATTATTTATAATGATTTTCAATTATTTTCAATTATTTATATATTATTTATAATTGTTTTCAATTATTTATAATTATTTTCAATTATTTTCAATTATTTTCAATTATTTATAATTATTTTCAATTATTTTCAATTCTTTTCAATTATTTATAATTATTTTCAATTTTTTATCAATTATTTATAATTATTTTGAGTTATTTATAATCATTTTCAATTATTTTCAATTATTTTCAATTATTTTCAATTTTTTTCAATTATTTATCAATTATTTTCAATTATTTATAATTATTTCCAATTATTTTCAATTATTTATAATTATTTTCAATTATTTATCAATTATTTTCAATTATTTATAATCAATTTAAATTATTTTCAATTATTTTCAATTATTTTCAATTATTTATCAATTATTTTCAATTATTTTCAATTATTCATAATTATTTTCAATTATTTATCAATTATTTTCAATTATTTTCAATTATTTATCAATTATTTTCAATTATTTATAATGATTTTCAATTATTTTCAATTATTTATAAATTATTTATAATTGTTTTCAATTATTTATAATTATTTTCAATTATTTTCAATTATTTTCAATTATTTTCACTTATTTATAATTATTTTCATTTATTTTCAATTATTTTCAATTATTTTCAATTATTTATCAATTATTTATAATTATTTTCAATTATTTTCAATTATTTTCAATTATTTTTAATTATTTTCAATTATTTATCAATTATTTTCAATTATTTATAATTATTTTCTATTATTTTCAATTATTTTCAATCATATATAATTATTTTCAATTATTTTCAATTATTTATAATTATTTTCAATTATTTTCAATTATTTTCAATTATTTATAAATTATTTATATTTATTTTCAATTATTTATAATTATTTTCAATTATTTTCAATTATTTTCAATTATTTATCAATTATTTTCAATTATTTATAATTATTTTCAATAATTTATCAATTATTTTCAATTATTTATAATTATTTTCAATTATTTATAATTCTTTTCAATTATTTTCAATTATTTTCAATTATTTTCAATTATTTTCAATTATTTATAATTATTTTCAATTATTTTCAATTATTTTCAATTATTTTCAATTATTTTCAATTATTTTCAATTATTTTCAATTATATATAATTATTTTCAATTATTTGTCAATTATTTTCAATTATTTATAATTATTTTCAATTATTTTCAATTATTTTCAATTATTTATAAATTATTTATAATTATTTTCAATTATTTATAATTATTTTCAATTATTTTCAATTATTTTCAATTATTTTCAATTATTTATAATTATTTTCAATTAGTTTCAATTATTTTAAATTTTTTTTATAATTATTTTCAAATATTTATCAATTATTTTCAATTATTCATAATTAATTTCAATATTTTCAATTATTTTCAATTATTTTATATTATTTATCAATTATTTTCAATTATTTTCAATTATTTATCAATTATTTTCAATTATTTATAATGATTTTTAATTATTTTCAATTATTTATAAATTATTTATAATTGTTTTCAATTATTTATATTTATTTTCAATTATTTTCAATTATTTGCAATTATTTTCACTTATTTTCAATTATTTATAATTATTTTCAATTATTTTCAATTATTTTCAATTATTTATAATTATTTTCAATTATTTATAATTATTTTCAATTATTTTCAATTATTTTCAATTATTTTCAATTATTTTAAATTATTTTCAATTATTTTCAATTATTTTCAATTATTTATAATTATTTTCAATTAGTTTCAATTATTTTAAATTTGTTTATAATTATTTTCAAATATTTATCAATTATTTTCAATTATTTTCAATTATTTATCAATTATTTTCAATTATTTATAATGATTTTTAATTATTTTCAATTATTTTCAATTATTTTCAATTATTTATCAATTATTTTCAATTATTTATAATGATTTTTAATTATTTTCAATTATTTATAAATTATTTATAATTGTTTTCAATTATTTATAATTATTTTCAATTATTTTCAATTATTTTCAATTATTTTCACTTATTTATAATTATTTTCAATTATTTTCAATTATTTTCAATTATTTTCAATTATTTATAATTATTTTCAATTATTTTCAATTATTTTCAATTCTTTTCAATTATTTTGAATTATTTTCAATTTTTTATCAATTATTTATAATTATTTTCAATTATTTATAATTATTTTCAATTATTTATAATTATTTTCAATTAGTTTCATTTATTTTCAATTATTTTCAATTATTTATCAATTATTTATCAATTATTTTCAAATATTTATAATTATTTTAAATTATTTTCAATTATTTTCAATTATTTATAATTATTTTCAATTATTTTCAATTATTTTCAATTATTTATAATTATTTTCAATTATTTTCAATTATTTTCAATTATTTTCAATTATTTTCAACTATTTTCAATTATTTTCAATTATTTTCAATTATTTTCAATTATATTCAATTATTTTCAATTATTTTCAATTATTTTCAATTATTTTCAATTATTTTCAATTATTTTCAATTATTTATCAATTATTTTCAATTATTCATAATTAATTTCAATTATTTTCAATTATTCATAATTAATTTAAATTATTTTCAATTATTATCAATTATTTTCAATTATTATCAATTATTTTCAATTCTTTTCAATTATTTTCAATTATTTTCAATTATTTTCAATTATTTTCAATTATTTTCAATTATTTTCAATTATTTTCAATTATTTATAATGATTTTTAATTATTTTCAATTATTTATAAATTATTTATAATTGTTTTCAATTATTTATAATTATTTTCAATTATTTTCAATTATTTTCAATTATTTTCACTTATTTATAATTATTTTCAATTATTTTCAATTATTTTCAATTATTTTCAATTATTTATAATTATTTTCAATTATTTTCAATTATTTTCAATTCTTTTCAATTATTTTGAATTATTTTCAATTTTTTATCAATTATTTATAATTATTTTCAATTATTTATAATTATTTTCAATTATTTATAATTATTTTCAATTAGTTTCAATTATTTTCAATTATTTTCAATTATTTATCAATTATTTATCAATTATTTTCAAATATTTATAATTATTTTAAATTATTTTCAATTATTTATAATTATTTTCAATTATTTTCAATTATTTTCAATTATTTATAATTATTTTCAATTATTTTCAATTATTTTCAATTATTTTCAATTATTTTCAACTATTTTCAATTATTTTCAATTATTTTCAATTATTTTCAATTATATTCAATTATTTTCAATTATTTTCAATTATTTTCAATTATTTTCAATTATTTTCAATTATTTTCAATTATTTATCAATTATTTTCAATTATTCATAATTAATTTCAATTATTTTCAATTATTCATAATTAATTTAAATTATTTTCAATTATTATCAATTATTTTCAATTCTTTTCAATTATTTTAAATTATTTTAAATTATTTTCAATTATTTTCAATTATTTTCAATTATTTTCAATTATTTTCAATTATTTTCAATTATTTTCAATTATTTTCAATTATTTCCAATTATTTTCAATTATTTTCAATTATTTATAATTATTTTCAATTATTTTCAATGATTTTCAAATATTTATAAATTATTTTCAAATATTTATAATTATTTTCAATTATTTATAATTCTTTTAAATTATTTTAAATTATTTTCAATTATTTATCAATTATTTTCAATTATTTATCATTATTTTCAATTATTTTCAATTATTTTCAATTATTTTCAATTTTTTATCAATTATTTATTATTATTTTCAATTATTTTCAATTATTTTCAATTATTTTCAATTATTTATAATTATTTTCAATTATTTATCAATTATTTTCAATTATTCATAATTAATTTCAATTATTTTCAATTATTCATAATTAATTTAAATTATTTTCAATTATTTTCAATTCTTTTAATTTATTATCAATTATTTTCAATTATTTTCAATTATTTTCAATTATTTTCAATTATTTATAATTATTTTCAATTATTTTCAATTATTTTCAATTATTTATAATTATTTTCAATTATTTATCAATTATTTTCAATTATTCATAATTAATTTCAATTATTTTCAATTATTCATAATTAATTTAAATTATTTTCGATTATTATCAATTATTTTCAATTCTTTTCAATTATTTTCCATTATTTTCAATTATTTTCAATTATTTTCAATTATTTTCAATTATTTTCAATTATTTCCAATTATTTTCAATTATTTATCAATTATTTTCAATTATTTATAATTATTTTCAATTATTTATCAATTATTTTCAATTATTTACAAATTATTTTCAATTATTTATAATTATTTTCAATTATTTATAAATCTTTTAAATTATTTTCAATTATTTTCAATTATTTATCAAATATTTTCAATTATTTATCATTATTTTCAATTATTTTCAATTATTTTGAATTATTTTCTATTATTTTCAATTATTTTCAATTATTTTCAATTATTTATAATTATTTTCAATTATTTTCAATTATTTTCAATTATTTATAATTATTTTCAATTATTTATCAATTATTTTCAATTATTCATACTTAATTTCAATTATTTTCAATTATTCATAATTAATTTAAATTATTTTCAATTATTATCAATTATTTTCAATTCTTTTCAATTATTTTCAATTATTTTCAATTATTTTCAATTATTTTCAATTATTTTCAATTATTTTCAATTATTTTCAATTATTTTCAATTATTTTCAATTATTTCCAATTATTTTCAATTATTTATAATTATTTTCAATTATTTTCAATTATTTTCAATTATTTATCAATTATTTTCAATTATTTATAATTATTTTCAATAATTTATCAATTATTTTCAATTATTTATAATTATTTTCAATTATTTATAATTCTTTTCAATTATTTTCAATTATTTTCAATTATTTATCAAATATTTTCAATTATTTATCATTATTTTCAATTATTTATAATTCTTTTAAATTATTTTCAATTATTTTCAATTATTTATCAATTATTATCAATTATTTATCATTATTTTCAATTATTTTCAATTATTTTGAATTATTTTCAATTTTTTATCAATTATTTATAATTATTTTCAATTATTTTCAATTATTTTCAATTATTTTCAATTATTTATCAATTATTTTCAATTATTTATAATTATTTTCTATTATTTTCAATTATTTTCAATCGTATATAATTATTTTCAATTATTTATCAATTATTTTCAATTATTTATAATTATTTTCAATTATTTTCAATTATTTTCAATTATTTATAAATTATTTATAATTATTTTCAATTATTTATAATTATTTTCAATTATTTTCAATTATTTTCAATTATTTATCAATTATTTTCAATTATTTATAATTATTTTCAATAATTTATCAATTATTTTCAATTATTTATAATTATTTTCAATTATTTATAATTCTTTTCAATTATTTTCAATTATTTTCAATTATTTTCAATTATTTTCAATTATTTATAATTATTTTCAATTATTTTCAATTATTTTCAATTATTTTCAATTATTTTCAATTATTTTCAATTATATATAATTATTTTCAATTATTTGTCAATTATTTTCAATTATTTATAATTATTTTCAATTATTTTCAATTATTTTCAATTATTTATAAATTATTTATAATTATTTTCAATTATTTATAATTATTTTCAATTATTTTCAATTATTTTCAATTATTTTCAATTATTTATAATTATTTTCAATTAGTTTCAATTATTTTAAATTTTTTTTATAATTATTTTCAAATATTTATCAATTATTTTCAATTATTCATAATTAATTTCAATATTTTCAATTATTTTCAATTATTTTATATTATTTATCAATTATTTTCAATTATTTTCAATCATTTATCAATTATTTTCAATTATTTATAATGATTTTTAATTATTTTCAATTATTTTCAATTATTTTCAATTATTTTCAATTATTTTCAATTATTTTCAATTATTTTCAATTATTTTCAATTATTTTCAATTATTTTCACTTATTTATAATTATTTTCAATTATTTATAATTCTTTTCAATTATTTTCAATTATTTTCAATTATTTTCAATTATTTTCAATTATTTATAATTATTTTCAATTATTTTCAGTTATTTTCAATTATTTTCAATTATTTATAATTATTTTCAATTATTTTCAATTATTTTCAATTATTTTCAATTATTTTCAATTATTTTCAAATATTTTCAATTATTTATAATTATTTTCAATTATTTTCAATTATTTTCAATTATTTATAATTATTTACAATTATTTATAATTATTTTCAATTATTTATAATTATTTTCAATTATTTATCAATTATTTTCAATTATTTATAATTATTTTCAATCATTTATCAATTATTTTCAATTATTTATAATTCTTTTCAATTATTTATAATTCTTTTCAATTATTTTCAATTATTTTCAATTATTTTCAAGTATTTATAATTTTTTTCAATTATTTTCAATTATTTTCAATTATTTATAATTATTTTCAATTATTTTCAATTATTTTCAATTATTTATAAATTATTTATAATTATTTTCAGTTATTTATAATTATTTTCAATTATTTTCAATTATTTTCAATTATTTTCAATTATTTTCAATTATTTATCAATTATTTTCAATTATTTTCAATTATTTATAATTATTTTCAATTATTTATCAATTATTTTCAATTATTTATAATTATTTTCAATTATTTTCAATTATTTTCAATTATTTAAAATTATTTTCAATTATTTATCAATTATTTTCTATTATTTATAATTATTTTCAATTATTTTCAATTATTTTCAATTATTTTTAATTATTTTCAATTATTTATCAATTATTTTCAATTATTTATAATTATTTTCTATTATTTTCAATTATTTTCAATTATATATAATTATTTTCAATTATTTATCAATTATTTTCAATTATTTATAATTATTTTCAATTATTTTCAATTATTTTCAATTATTTATAAATTATTTATAATTATTTTCAGTTATTTATAATTATTTTCAATTATTTTCAATTATTTTCAATTATTTTCAATTATTTATAATTATTTTCAATTATTTTCAATTATTTTAAATTTGTTTATAATTATTTTCAATTATTTATCAATTATTTTCAATTATTTATAATTATTTTCAATTATTTTCAATTATTTTCAATTATTTATCAATTATTTTCAATTATTTTCAATTATTCATAATTATTTTCAATTATTTATCAATTATTTTCAATTATTTTCAATTATTTATCAATTATTTTCAATTATTTATAATGATTTTCAATTATTTTCAATTATTTATAAATTATTTATAATTGTTTTCAATTATTTATAATTATTTTCAATTATTTTCAATTATTTTCAATTATTTTCACTTATTTATAATTATTTTCATTTATTTTCAATTATTTTCAATTATTTATCAATTATTTATAATTATTTTCAATTATTTTCAATTATTTTCAATTATTTTTAATTATTTTCAATTATTTATCAATTATTTTCAATTATTTATAATTATTTTCTATTATTTTCAATTATTTTCAATCATATATAATTATTTTCAATTATTTTCAATTATTTATAATTATTTTCAATTATTTTCAATTATTTTCAATTATTTATAAATTATTTATAATTATTTTCAATTATTTATAATTATTTTCAATTATTTTCAATTATTTTCAATTATTTATCAATTATTTTCAATTATTTATAATTATTTTCAATAATTTATCAATTATTTTCAATTATTTATAATTATTTTCAATTATTTATAATTCTTTTCAATTATTTTCAATTATTTTCAATTATTTTCAATTATTTTCAATTATTTATAATTATTTTCAATTATTTTCAATTATTTTCAATTATTTTCAATTATTTTCAATTATTTTCAATTATATATAATTATTTTCAATTATTTGTCAATTATTTTCAATTATTTATAATTATTTTCAATTATTTTCAATTATTTTCAATTATTTATAAATTATTTATAATTATTTTCAATTATTTATAATTATTTTCAATTATTTTCAATTATTTTCAATTATTTTCAATTATTTATAATTATTTTCAATTAGTTTCAATTATTTTAAATTTTTTTTATAATTATTTTCAAATATTTATCAATTATTTTCAATTATTCATAATTAATTTCAATATTTTCAATTATTTTCAATTATTTTATATTATTTATCAATTATTTTCAATTATTTTCAATTATTTATCAATTATTTTCAATTATTTATAATGATTTTTAATTATTTTCAATTATTTATAAATTATTTATAATTGTTTTCAATTATTTATATTTATTTTCAATTATTTTCAATTATTTTCACTTATTTTCAATTATTTATAATTATTTTCAATTATTTTCAATTATTTTCAATTATTTATAATTATTTTCAATTATTTATAATTATTTTCAATTATTTTCAATTATTTTCAATTATTTTCAATTATTTTAAATTATTTTCAATTATTTTAAATTATTTTCAATTATTTTCAATTATTTTCAATTATTTATAATTATTTTCAATTAGTTTCAATTATTTTAAATTTGTTTATAATTATTTTCAAATATTTATCAATTATTTTCAATTATTTTCAATTATTTATCAATTATTTTCAATTATTTATAATGATTTTTAATTATTTTCAATTATTTTCAATTATTTTCAATTATTTATCAATTATTTTCAATTATTTATAATGATTTTTAATTATTTTCAATTATTTATAAATTATTTATAATTGTTTTCAATTATTTATAATTATTTTCAATTATTTTCAATTATTTTCACTTATTTATAATTATTTTCAATTATTTTCAATTATTTTCAATTATTTTCAATTATTTATAATTATTTTCAATTATTTTCAATTATTTTCAATTCTTTTCAATTATTTTGAATTATTTTCAATTTTTTATCAATTATTTATAATTATTTTCAATTATTTATAATTATTTTCAAGTAGTTTCAATTATTTTCAATTATTTTCAATTATTTATCAATTATTTATCAATTATTTTCAAATATTTATAATTATTTTAAATTATTTTCAATTATTTTCAATTATTTATAATTATTTTCAATTATTTTCAATTATTTTCAATTATTTATAATTATTTTCAATTATTTTCAATTATTTTCAATTATTTTCAATTATTTTCAACTATTTTCAATTATTTTCAATTATTTTCAATTATTTTCAATTATTTTCAATTATTTTCAATTATTTTCAATTATTTTCAGTTATTTTCAATTATTTTCAATTATTTATCAATTATTTTCAATTATTCATAATTAATTTCAATTATTTTCAATTATTCATAATTAATTTAAATTATTTTCAATTATTATCAATTATTTTCAATTCTTTTCAATTATTTTCAATTATTTTCAATTATTTTCAATTATTTTCAATTATTTTCAATTATTTTCAATTATTTTCAATTATTTTCAATTATTTTCAATTATTTCCAATTATTTTCAATTATTTTCAATTATTTATAATTATTTTCAATTATTTTCAATGATTTTCAAATATTTATAAATTATTTTCAATTATTTATAATTATTTTCAATTATTTATAATTCTTTTAAATTATTTTCAATTATTTTCAATTATTTATCAATTATTTTCAATTATTTATCATTATTTTCAATTATTTTCAATTATTTTGAATTATTTTCAATTTTTTATCAATTATTTATTATTATTTTCAATTATTTTCAATTATTTTCAATTATTTTCAATTATTTATAATTATTTTCAATTATTTATCAATTATTTTCAATTATTCATAATTAATTTCAATTATTTTCAATTATTCATAATTAATTTAAATTATTTTCAATTATTTTCAATTCTTTTAATTTATTTTCAATTATTTTCAATTATTTTCAATTATTTTCAATTATTTTCAATTATTTTCAATTATTTTCAATTATTTATAATTATTTTCAATTATTTTCAATTATTTTCAATTATTTATAATTATTTTCAATTATTTATCAATTATTTTCAATTATTCATAATTAATTTCAATTATTTTCAATTATTCATAATTAATTTAAATTATTTTCGATTATTATCAATTATTTTCAATTCTTTTCAATTATTTTCCATTATTTTCAATTATTTTCAATTATTTTCAATTATTTTCAATTATTTTCAATTATTTATCAATTATTTTCAATTATTTTCAATTATTTATAATTATTTTCAATTATTTATCAATTATTTTCAATTATTTATAATTATTTTCAATTATTTTCAATTATTTTCAATTATTTAAAATTATTTTCAATTATTTATCAATTATTTTCTATTATTTATAATTATTTTCAATTATTTTCAATTATTTTCAATTATTTTTAATTATTTTCAATTATTTATCAATTATTTTCAATTATTTATAATTATTTTCTATTATTTTCAATTATTTTCAATTATATATAATTATTTTCAATTATTTATCAATTATTTTCAATTATTTATAATTATTTTCAATTATTTTCAATTATTTTCAATTATTTATAAATTATTTATAATTATTTTCAGTTATTTATAATTATTTTCAATTATTTTCAATTATTTTCAATTATTTTCAATTATTTATAATTATTTTCAATTATTTTCAATTATTTTAAATTTGTTTATAATTATTTTCAATTATTTATCAATTATTTTCAATTATTTATAATTATTTTCAATTATTTTCAATTATTTTCAATTATTTATCAATTATTTTCAATTATTTTCAATTATTCATAATTATTTTCAATTATTTATCAATTATTTTCAATTATTTTCAATTATTTATCAATTATTTTCAATTATTTATAATGATTTTCAATTATTTTCAATTATTTATAAATTATTTATAATTGTTTTCAATTATTTATAATTATTTTCAATTATTTTCAATTATTTTCAATTATTTTCACTTATTTATAATTATTTTCATTTATTTTCAATTATTTTCAATTATTTATCAATTATTTATAATTATTTTCAATTATTTTCAATTATTTTCAATTATTTTTAATTATTTTCAATTATTTATCAATTATTTTCAATTATTTATAATTATTTTCTATTATTTTCAATTATTTTCAATCATATATAATTATTTTCAATTATTTTCAATTATTTATAATTATTTTCAATTATTTTCAATTATTTTCAATTATTTATAAATTATTTATAATTATTTTCAATTATTTATAATTATTTTCAATTATTTTCAATTATTTTCAATTATTTATCAATTATTTTCAATTATTTATAATTATTTTCAATAATTTATCAATTATTTTCAATTATTTATAATTATTTTCAATTATTTATAATTCTTTTCAATTATTTTCAATTATTTTCAATTATTTTCAATTATTTTCAATTATTTATAATTATTTTCAATTATTTTCAATTATTTTCAATTATTTTCAATTATTTTCAATTATTTTCAATTATATATAATTATTTTCAATTATTTGTCAATTATTTTCAATTATTTATAATTATTTTCAATTATTTTCAATTATTTTCAATTATTTATAAATTATTTATAATTATTTTCAATTATTTATAATTATTTTCAATTATTTTCAATTATTTTCAATTATTTTCAATTATTTATAATTATTTTCAATTAGTTTCAATTATTTTAAATTTTTTTTATAATTATTTTCAAATATTTATCAATTATTTTCAATTATTCATAATTAATTTCAATATTTTCAATTATTTTCAATTATTTTATATTATTTATCAATTATTTTCAATTATTTTCAATTATTTATCAATTATTTTCAATTATTTATAATGATTTTTAATTATTTTCAATTATTTATAAATTATTTATAATTGTTTTCAATTATTTATATTTATTTTCAATTATTTTCAATTATTTTCAATTATTTTCACTTATTTTCAATTATTTATAATTATTTTCAATTATTTTCAATTATTTTCAATTATTTATAATTATTTTCAATTATTTATAATTATTTTCAATTATTTTCAATTATTTTCAATTATTTTCAATTATTTTAAATTATTTTCAATTATTTTAAATTATTTTCAATTATTTTCAATTATTTTCAATTATTTATAATTATTTTCAATTAGTTTCAATTATTTTAAATTTGTTTATAATTATTTTCAAATATTTATCAATTATTTTCAATTACTTTCAATTATTTATCAATTATTTTCAATTATTTATAATGATTTTTAATTATTTTCAATTATTTTCAATTATTTTCAATTATTTATCAATTATTTTCAATTATTTATAATGATTTTTAATTATTTTCAATTATTTATAAATTATTTATAATTGTTTTCAATTATTTATAATTATTTTCAATTATTTTCAATTATTTTCACTTATTTATAATTATTTTCAATTATTTTCAATTATTTTCAATTATTTTCAATTATTTATAATTATTTTCAATTATTTTCAATTATTTTCAATTCTTTTCAATTATTTTGAATTATTTTCAATTTTTTATCAATTATTTATAATTATTTTCAATTATTTATAATTATTTTCAATTAGTTTCAATTATTTTCAATTATTTTCAATTATTTATCAATTATTTATCAATTATTTTCAAATATTTATAATTATTTTAAATTATTGTCAATTATTTTCAATTATTTATAATTATTTTCAATTATTTTCAATTATTTTCAATTATTTATAATTATTTTCAATTATTTTCAATTATTTTCAATTATTTTCAATTATTTTCAACTATTTTCAATTATTTTCAATTATTTTCAATTATTTTCAATTATTTTCAATTATTTTCAATTATTTTCAATTATTTTCAGTTATTTTCAATTATTTTCAATTATTTATCAATTATTTTCAATTATTCATAATTAATTTCAATTATTTTCAATTATTCATAATTAATTTAAATTATTTTCAATTATTATCAATTATTTTCAATTCTTTTCAATTATTTTCAATTATTTTCAATTATTTTCAATTATTTTCAATTATTTTCAATTATTTTCAATTATTTTCAATTATTTTCAATTATTTTCAATTATTTCCAATTATTTTCAATTATTTTCAATTATTTATAATTATTTTCAATTATTTTCAATGATTTTCAAATATTTATAAATTATTTTCAATTATTTATAATTATTTTCAATTATTTATAATTCTTTTAAATTATTTTCAATTATTTTCAATTATTTATCAATTATTTTCAATTATTTATCATTATTTTCAATTATTTTCAATTATTTTGAATTATTTTCAATTTTTTATCAATTATTTATTATTATTTTCAATTATTTTCAATTATTTTCAATTATTTTCAATTATTTATAATTATTTTCAATTATTTATCAATTATTTTCAATTATTCATAATTAATTTCAATTATTTTCAATTATTCATAATTAATTTAAATTATTTTCAATTATTTTCAATTCTTTTAATTTATTTTCAATTATTTTCAATTATTTTCAATTATTTTCAATTATTTTCAATTATTTTCAATTATTTTCAATTATTTATAATTATTTTCAATTATTTTCAATTATTTTCAATTATTTATAATTATTTTCAATTATTTATCAATTATTTTCAATTATTCATAATTAATTTCAATTATTTTCAATTATTCATAATTAATTTAAATTATTTTCGATTATTATCAATTATTTTCAATTCTTTTCAATTATTTTCCATTATTTTCAATTATTTTCAATTATTTTCAATTATTTTCAATTATTTTCAATTATTTCCAATTATTTTCAATTATTTATCAATTATTTTCAATTATTTATAATTATTTTCAATTATTTTCAATGATTTTCAATTATTTATAAATTATTTTCAATTATTTATAATTATTTTCAATTATTTATAAATCTTTTAAATTATTTTCAATTATTTTCAATTATTTTCAATTATTTATCAATTATTTTCAATTATTTATCATTATTTTCAATTATTTTCAATTATTTTGAATTATTTTCAATTTTTTATCAATTATTTATAATTATTCTCAATTATTTATAATTATTTCAATTATTTTCAATTATTTTCAATTATTTATAATTATTTTCAATTATTTATCAATTATTTATAATTAATTTCAATTATTTTCAATTATTTTCTATTATTTTCAATTATTTATAATTATTTCCAATTATTTATCAATTATTTTCAATTATTTTCAATTATTTTCAATTATTTATAATTATGTCCAATTATTTTCAATTATTTATAATTATGTCCAATTATTTTCAATTATTTATAATTATTTTCAATTATTTATAATTATTTCAAATTATTTTCAATTATATTCAATTATTTATAATTATTTTCAATTATTTATCAATTATGTATAATTAATTTCAATTATTTTCAATTATTTTCAATTATTTTCAGTTATTTATAAATTATTTTCAATTATTTATAATTATTTTCTATTATTTCCAAATATTTTCAATTATTTTCAATTATTTATAATTATTTTCAATTATTTTCAATTATTTTCAATTATTTATAATTATTTTCTATTATTTATTAGTTATTTTCAATTATTTTAAATTATTTTCAATTATTTATCAATTATTTTCAATTATTTATCAATTATTTTCAATTATTTTAAATTATTTATAATTATTTCCAATTAATTATAATTAATTTAAATTATTTTAAATTATTTTCAATTATTTTCAATTATTTATCAATTATTTCAATTATTTATAATTATTTTCAATAATTTATCATTTATTTTCAATTATTTATAATTATTTTCAATTATTTATAATTCTTTTCAATTATTTTCAATTATTTTCAATTATTTTCAATTATTTTCAATTATTTTCAATTATTTTCAATTATTTATAATTATTTTCAATTATTTTCAATTATTTTCAATTATTTTCAATTATTCATAATTAATTTCAATTATTTTCAATTATTCATAATTAATTTAAATTATTTTCGATTATTATCAATTATTTTCAATTCTTTTCAATTATTTTCAATTATTTTCAATTATTTTCAATTATTTTCAATTATTTTCAATTATTTTCAATTATTTTCAATTATTTTCAATTATTTTCAATTATTTTCAATTATTTTCAATTATTTCCAATTATTTTCAATTATTTATCAGTTATTTTCAATTATTTATAATTATTTTCAATTATTTTCAATGATTTTCAATTATTTACAAATTATTTTCAATTATTTATAATTATTTTCAATTATTTATAAATCTTTTAAATTATTTTCAATTATTTTCAATTATTTTCAATTATTTATCAAATATTTTCAATTATTTATCATTATTTTCAATTATTTTCAATTATTTTCAATTATTTTCAATTATTTCCAATTATTTTCAATTATTTATCAATTATTTTCAATTATTTATAATTATTTTCAATTATTTTCAATGATTTTCAATTATTTATAAAGTATTTTCAATTATTTATAATTATTTTCAATTATTTATAAATCTTTTAAATTATTTTCAATTATTTTCAATTATTTTCAATTATTTATCAATTATTTTCAATTATTTATCATTATTTTCAATTATTTTCAATTATTTTGAATTATTTTCAATTTTTTATCAATTATTTATAATTATTTTCAATTAATTATAATTATTTCAATTATTTTCAATTATTTTCAATTATTTATAATTATTTTCAATTATTTATCAATTATTTATAATTAATTTCAATTGTTTTCAATTATTTTCAATTATTTTCAATTATTTATAATTATTTCCAATTATTTATCAATTATTTTCAATTATTTTCAATTATTTTCAATTATTTATAATTATTTTCAATTATTTATAAATCTTTTAAATTATTTTCAATTATTTTCAATTATTTTCAATTATTTATCAAATATTTTCAATTATTTATCATTATTTTCAATTATTTTCAATTATTTTCAATTATTTTCAATTATTTATCAATTATTTTCTATTATTTTCAATTATTTTCAATTATTTTCAATTATTTTCAATTATTTATAATTATTTTCAATTATTTTCAATTATTTTCAATTATTTTCAATTATTTTCAATTATTTTCAATTATTTCCAATTATTTTCAATTATTTATCAATTATTTTCAATTATTTATAATTATTTTCAATTATTTTCAATGATTTTCAAATATTTATAAATTATTTTCAATTATTTATAATTATTTTCAATTATTTTCAATTATTTTGAATTATTTTCAATTTTTTATCAATTATTTATAATTATTTTCAATTATTTTCAATTATTTTCAATTATTTTCAATTATTTATAATTATTTTCAATTATTTATCAATTATTTTCAATTATTCATAATTAATTTAAATTATTTTCAATTATTCATAATTAATTTAAATTATTTTAAATTATTTTCAATTCTTTTAATTTATTTTCAATTATTTTCAATTATTTTCAATTATTTTCAATTATTTTCAATTATTTTCAATTATTTTCAATTATTTTCAATTATTTATAATTATTTTCAATTATTTTCAATTATTTTCAATTATTTATAATTATTTTCAATTATTTATCAATTATTTTCAATTATTCATAATTAATTTCAATTATTTTCAATTATTCATAATTAATTTAAATTATTTTCGATTATTATAAATTATTTTCAATTCTTTTAAATTATTTTCAATTATTTTCAATTATTTTCAATTATTTTCAATTATTTCCAATTATTTTCAATTATTTATCAATTATTTTCAATTATTTATAATTATTTTCAATTATTTTCAATGATTTTCAATTATTTATAAATTATTTTCAATTATTTATAATTATTTTCAATTATTTATAAATCTTTTAAATTATTTTCAATTTTTTTCAATTATTTTCAATTATTTATCAATTATTTTCAATTATTTATCATTATTTTCAATTATTTTCAATTATTTTGAATTATTTTCAATTTTTTATCAATTATTTATAATTATTTTCAATTATTTATAATTATTTCAATTATTTTCAATTATTTTCAATTATTTATAATTATTTTCAATTATTTATCAATTATTTATAATTAATTTCAATTATTTTCAATTATTTTCAATTATTTTCAATTATTTATAATTATTTCCAATTATTTATCAATTATTTTCAATTATTTTCAATTATTTTCAATTATTTATAATTATGTCCAATTATTTTCAATTATTTATAATTATGTCCATTTATTTTCAATTATTTATAATTATTTTCAATTATTTATAATTATTTCAAATTATTTTCAATTATATTCAATTATTTATAATTATTTTCAATTATTTATCAATTATTTATAATTAATTTCAATTATTTTCAATTATTTTCAATTATTTTCAATTATTTATAAATTATTTTCAATTATTTATAATTATTTTCTATTATTTTCAATTATTTTCAATTATTTTCAATTATTTATAATTATTTTCAATTATTTTCAATTATTTTCAATTATTTATCAATTATTTTCAATTATTTATCAATTATTTTAAATTATTTTCAATTATTTATAATTATTTCCAATTAATTATAATTAATTTAAATTATTTTCAATTATTTTCAATTATTTTCAATTATTTATCAATTATTTCAATTATTTATAATTATTTTCAATAATTTATCATTTATTTTCAATTATTTATAATTATTTTCAATTATTTATAATTATTTCAAATTATTTTCAATTATATTCAATTATTTAGAATTATTTTCAATTATTTATCAATTATTTTCAATTATTCATAATTAATTTCAATTATTTTCAATTATTCATAATTAATTTAAATTATTTTCGATTATTATCAATTATTTTCAATTCTTTTCAATTATTTTCAATTATTTTCAATTATTTTCAATTATTTTCAATTATTTCCAATTATTTTCAATTATTTATCAATTATTTTCAATTATTTATAATTATTTTCAATTATTTTCAATGATTTTCAATTATTTATAAATTATTTTCAATTATTTATAATTATTTTCAATTATTTATAAATCTTTTAAATTATTTTCAATTTTTTTCAATTATTTTCAATTATTTATCAATTATTTTCAATTATTTATCATTATTTTCAATTATTTTCAATTATTTTGAATTATTTTCAATTTTTTATCAATTATTTATAATTATTTTCAATTATTTATAATTATTTCAATTATTTTCAATTATTTTCAATTATTTATAATTATTTTCAATTATTTATCAATTATTTATAATTAATTTCAATTATTTTCAATTATTTTCAATTATTTTCAATTATGTATAATTATTTCCAATTATTTATCAATTATTTTCAATTATTTTCAATTATTTTCAATTATTTATAATTATGTCCAATTATTTTCAATTATTTATAATTATGTCCATTTATTTTCAATTATTTATAATTATTTTCAATTATTTATAATTATTTCAAATTATTTTCAATTATATTCAATTATTTATAATTATTTTCAATTATTTATCAATTATTTATAATTAATTTCAATTATTTTCAATTATTTTCAATTATTTTCAATTATTTATAAATTATTTTCAATTATTTATAATTATTTTCTATTATTTTCAATTATTTTCAATTATTTTCAATTATTTATAATTATTTTCAATTATTTTCAATTATTTTCAATTATTTATCAATTATTTTCAATTATTTATCAATTATTTTAAATTATTTTCAATTATTTATAATTATTTCCAATTAATTATAATTAATTTAAATTATTTTCAATTATTTTCAATTATTTTCAATTATTTATCAATTATTTCAATTATTTATAATTATTTTCAATAATTTATCATTTATTTTCAATTATTTATAATTATTTTCAATTATTTATAATTCTTTTCAATTATTTTCAATTATTTTCAATTATTTTCAATTATTTTCAATTATTTATCAATTATTTTCAATTATTCATAATTAATTTCAATTATTTTCAATTATTCATAATTAATTTAAATTATTTTCGATTATTATCAATTATTTTCAATTCTTTTCAATTCTTTTCAATTATTTTCAATTATTTTCAATTATTTTCAATTATTTTCAATTATTTTCAATTATTTTCAATTATTATCAATTATTTTCAATTATTTACAAAATATTTTCAATTATTTATCATTATTTTCAATTATTTTCAATTATTTTGAATTATTTTCAATTATTTTCAATTATTTTCAATTATTTATAATTATTTTCAATTATTTATAATTATTTCAATTATTTTCAATTATATTCAATTATTTATAATTATTTTCAATTATTTATCAATTATTTATAATTAATTTCAATTATTTTCAATTATTTTCAATTATTTTCAATTATTTATAATTATTTTCTATTATTTATCAGTTATTTTCAATTATTATCAATTATTTTCAATTATTTATCAATTATTTTCAATTATTTATCAATTATTTTCAATTATTTTCAATTATTTATAATTATTTCCAATTATTTATCAATTATTTTCATTTATTTTCAATTATTTTCAATTATTCATAATTATTTCCAATTATTTTCAATTATTTATAATTATTTTCAATTATTTATAATTATTTTCAATTATTTTCAATTATTTTCAATTATTTATAATTATTTTCTATTATTTATCAGTTATTTTCAATTATTTTCAATTATTTTCAATTATTTATCAATTATTTTCAATTATTTTCAATTATTTATAATTATTTACAATTATTTATCAATTAATTTCAATTATTTTCAATTATTTTCAATTATTTATAATTATTTCCAATTATTTTCAATTATTTATAATTATTTTCAATTATTTATAATTATTATCAATTATTTTCAATTATTTTCATTTATTTTCAATTATTTTCAATTATTTCCAATTATTTTCAATTATTTATCAATTATTTTCAATTATTTATAATTATTTTCAATTATTTTCAATTATTTTGAATTATTTTCCATTTTTTATCAATTATTTATAATTATTTTCAATTATTTTCAATTATTTTCAATTATTTTCAATTATTTTCAATTATTTATAATTATTTTCAATTATTTATCAATTATTTTCAATTATTCATAATTAATTTCAATTATTTTCAATTATTCATAATTAATTTAAATTATTTTCAATTATTTTCAATTCTTTTAATTTATTTTCAATTATTTTCAATTATTTTCAATTATTTTCAATTATTTTCAATTATTTTCAATTATTTTCAATTATTTTCAATTTTTTATCAATTATTTATAATTATTTTCAATTATTTTCAATTATTTTCAATTATTTTCAATTATTTATAATTATTTTCAATTATTTATCAATTATTTTCAATTATTCATAATTAATTTCTATTATTTTCAATTATTCATAATTAATTTCAATTATTTTCAATTATTCATAATTAATTTAAATTATTTTCAATTATTTTCAATTCTTTTAATTTATTTTCAATTATTTTCAATTATTTTCAATTATTTTCAATTATTTTCAATTATTTTCAATTATTTTCAATTATTTATAATTATGTCCAATTATTTTCAATTATTTTCAATTATTTCCAATTATTTTCAATTATTTATCAATTATTTTCAATTATTTTCAATTATTTTCAATTATTTTCAATTATTTTCAATTATTTTCAATTATTTATCAATTATTTTCAATTATTTTCAATTATTTTCAATTATTTTCAATTATTTTCAATTATTTTCAATTATTTTCAATTATTTTCAATTATTTCCAATTATTTTCAATTATTTATCAATTATTTTCAATTATTTATAATTATTTTCAATTATTTTCAATGATTTTCAATTATTTATAAATTATTTTCAATTATTTATAATTATTTTCAATTATTTATAAATCTTTTAAATTATTTTCAATTATTTTCAATTATTTTCAATTATTTATCAATTATTTTCAATTATTTATCATTATTTTCAATTATTTTCAATTATTTTGAATTATTTTCAATTTTTTATCAATTATTTATAATTATTTTCAATTAATTATAATTATTTCAATTATTTTCAATTATTTTCAATTATTTATAATTATGTCCAATTATTTTCAATTATTTATAATTATGTCCAATTATTTTCAATTATTTATAATTATATTCAATTATTTATAATTATTTTCAATTATTTATCAATTATTTTCAATTATTCATAATTAATTTCTATTATTTTCAATTATTCATAATTAATTTCAATTATTTTCAATTATTCATAATTAATTTAAATTATTTTCAATTATTTTCAATTCTTTTAATTTATTTTCAATTATTTTCAATTATTTTCAATTATTTTCAATTATTTTCAATTATTTTCAATTATTTTCAATTATTTATAATTATGTCCAATTATTTTCAATTATTTTCAATTATTTCCAATTATTTTCAATTATTTATCAATTATTTTCAATTATTTTCAATTATTTTCAATTATTTTCAATTATTTTCAATTATTTTCAATTATTTATCAATTATTTTCAATTATTTTCAATTATTTTCAATTATTTTCAATTATTTTCAATTATTTTCAATTATTTTCAATTATTTTCAATTATTTCCAATTATTTTCAATTATTTATCAATTATTTTCAATTATTTATAATTATTTTCAATTATTTTCAATGATTTTCAATTATTTATAAATTATTTTCAATTATTTATAATTATTTTCAATTATTTATAAATCTTTTAAATTATTTTCAATTATTTTCAATTATTTTCAATTATTTATCAATTATTTTCAATTATTTATCATTATTTTCAATTATTTTCAATTATTTTGAATTATTTTCAATTTTTTATCAATTATTTATAATTATTTTCAATTATTTTCAATTATTTTCAATTATTTTCAATTATTTATAATTATTTTCAATTATTTATCAATTATTTTCAATTATTCATAATTAATTTCTATTATTTTCAATTATTCATAATTAATTTCAATTATTTTCAATTATTCATAATTAATTTAAATTATTTTCAATTATTTTCAATTCTTTTAATTTATTTTCAATTATTTTCAATTATTTTCAATTATTTTCAATTATTTTCAATTATTTTCAATTATTTTCAATTATTTATAATTATGTCCAATTATTTTCAATTATTTTCAATTATTTCCAATTATTTTCAATTATTTATCAATTATTTTCAATTATTTTCAATTATTTTCAATTATTTTCAATTATTTTCAATTATTTTCAATTATTTATCAATTATTTTCAATTATTTTCAATTATTTTCAATTATTTTCAATTATTTTCAATTATTTTCAATTATTTTCAATTATTTTCAATTATTTCCAATTATTTTCAATTATTTATCAATTATTTTCAATTATTTATAATTATTTTCAATTATTTTCAATGATTTTCAATTATTTATAAATTATTTTCAATTATTTATAATTATTTTCAATTATTTATAAATCTTTTAAATTATTTTCAATTATTTTCAATTATTTTCAATTATTTATCAATTATTTTCAATTATTTATCATTATTTTCAATTATTTTCAATTATTTTGAATTATTTTCAATTTTTTATCAATTATTTATAATTATTTTCAATTAATTATAATTATTTCAATTATTTTCAATTATTTTCAATTATTTATAATTATGTCCAATTATTTTCAATTATTTATAATTATGTCCAATTATTTTCAATTATTTATAATTATATTCAATTATTTATAATTATTTCAAATTATTTTCAATTATATTCAATTATTTATAATTATTTTCCATTATTTATCAATTATTTATAATTAATTTCAATTATTTTCAATTATTTTCAATTATTTTCAATTATTTATAAATTATTTTCATTTATTTATAATTATTTTCTATTATTTTCAATTATTTTCAATTATTTATAATTATTTTCAATTATTTTCAATTCTTTTCAATTATTTTGAATTATTTATAATTATTTTCAATTATTTATAATTATTTTCAATTATTTTCAATTATTTTCAATTATTTATAATTATTTTCAATTATTTATAAATCTTTTAAATTATTTTCAATTATTTTCAATTATTTTCAATTATTTATCAATTATTTTCAATTATTTATCATTATTTTCAATTATTTTCAATTATTTTGCATTATTTTCAATTTTTTATCAATTATTTATAATTATTTTCAATTATTTATAATTATTTCAATTATTTTCAATTATTTTCAATTATTTTCAATTATTTATAATTATTTTCTATTATTTTCAATTATTTTCAATTATTTTCAATTATTTATAATTATTTTCAATTATTTTCAATTATTTTCAATTATTTTCAATTATTTTCAATTATTTATAATTATTTTCTATTATTTATCAGTTATTTTCAATTATTATCAATTATTTTCAATTATTTATCAATTATTTTCAATTATTTATCAATTATTTTCAATTATTTTCAATTATTTATAATTATTTCCAATTATTTATCAATTATTTTCATTTATTTTCAATTATTTTCAATTATTCATAATTATTTCCAATTATTTTCAATTATTTATAATTATTTTCAATTATTTATAATTATTTTCAATTATTTTCAATTATTTTCAATTATTTATAATTATTTTCTATTATTTATCAGTTATTTTCAATTATTTTCAATTATTTTCAATTATTTATCAATTATTTTCAATTATTTTCAATTATTTATAATTATTTACAATTATTTATCAATTAATTTCAATTATTTTCAATTATTTTCAATTATTTATAATTATTTCCAATTATTTTCAATTATTTATAATTATTTTCAATTATTTATAATTATTATCAATTATTTTCAATTATTTTCATTTATTTTCAATTATTTTCAATTATTTCCAATTATTTTCAATTATTTATCAATTATTTTCAATTATTTATAATTATTTTCAATTATTTTCAATTATTCATAATTAATTTAAATTATTTTCAATTATTCATAATTAATTTAAATTATTTTCAATTATTTTCAATTCTTTTAATTTATTTTCAATTATTTTCAATTATTTTCAATTATTTTCAATTATTTTCAATTATTTTCAATTATTTTCAATTATTTTCAATTATTTATAATTATTTTCAATTATTTTCAATTATTTTCAATTATTTATAATTATTTTCAATTATTTATCAATTATTTTCAATTATTCATAATTAATTTAAATTATTTTCAATTATTCATAATTAATTTAAATTATTTTCGATTATTATCAATTATTTTCAATTCTTTTCAATTATTTTCAATTATTTTCAATTATTTTCAATTATTTTCAATTATTTTCAATTATTTTCAATTATTTTCAATTATTTCCAATTATTTTCAATTATTTATCAATTATTTTCAATTATTTATAAATATTTTCAATTATTTTCAATGATTTTCAATTATTTATAAATTATTTTCAATTATTTATAATTATTTTCAATTATTTATAAATCTTTTAAATTATTTTCAATTATTTTCAATTATTTTCAATTATTTATCAATTATTTTCAATTATTTATCATTATTTTCAATTATTTTCAATTATTTTGAATTATTTTCAATTTTTTATCAATTATTTATAATTATTTTCAATTAATTATAATTATTTCAATTATTTTCAATTATTTTCAATTATTTATAATTATTTTCAATTATTTATCAATTATTTATAATTAATTTCAATTATTTTCAATTATTTTCAATTATTTTCAATTATTTATAATTATTTCCAATTATTTATCAATTATTTTCAATTATTTTCAATTATTTTCAATTATTTATAATTATGTCCAATTATTTTCAATTATTTATAATTATGTCCAATTATTTTCAATTATTTATAATTATATTCAATTATTTATAATTATTTCAAATTATTTTCAATTATATTCAATTATTTATAATTATTTTCCATTATTTATCAATTATTTATAATTAATTTCAATTATTTTCAATTATTTTCAATTATTTTCAATTATTTATAAATTATTTTCAATTATTTATAATTATTTTCTATTATTTTCAATTATTTTCAATTATTTATAATTATTTTCAATTATTTTCAATTCTTTTCAATTATTTTGAATTATTTATAATTATTTTCAATTATTTATAATTATTTTCAATTATTTTCAATTATTTTCAATTATTTTCAATTATTTATAATTATTTTCAATTATTTTCAATTATTTATAATTATTTTCAATTATTTTCAATTATTTTCAATTATTTATCAATTATTTTCAATTATTTATCAATTATTTTAAATTATTTTCAATTATTTATAATTATTTCCAATTAATTATAATTAATTTAAATTATTTTCAATTATTTTCAATTATTTTCAATTATTTATCAATTATTTCAATTATTTATAATTATTTTCAATAATTTATCATTTATTTTCAATTATTTATAATTATTTTCAATTATTTATAATTCTTTTCAATTATTTTCAATTATTTTCAATTATTTTCAATTATTTTCAATTATTTATCAATTATTTTCAATTATTCATAATTAATTTCAATTATTTTCAATTATTCATAATTAATTTAAATTATTTTCGATTATTATCAATTATTTTCAATTCTTTTCAATTCTTTTCAATTATTTTCAATTATTTTCAATTATTTTCAATTATTTTCAATTATTTTCAATTATTTTCAATTATTATCAATTATTTTCAATTATTTACAAAATATTTTCAATTATTTATCATTATTTTCAATTATTTTCAATTATTTTGAATTATTTTCAATTATTTTCAATTATTTTCAATTATTTATAATTATTTTCAATTATTTATAATTATTTCAATTATTTTCAATTATATTCAATTATTTATAATTATTTTCAATTATTTATCAATTATTTATAATTAATTTCAATTATTTTCAATTATTTTCAATTATTTTCAATTATTTATAATTATTTTCTATTATTTATCAGTTATTTTCAATTATTATCAATTATTTTCAATTATTTATCAATTATTTTCAATTATTTATCAATTATTTTCAATTATTTTCAATTATTTATAATTATTTCCAATTATTTATCAATTATTTTCATTTATTTTCAATTATTTTCAATTATTCATAATTATTTCCAATTATTTTCAATTATTTATAATTATTTTCAATTATTTATAATTATTTTCAATTATTTTCAATTATTTTCAATTATTTATAATTATTTTCTATTATTTATCAGTTATTTTCAATTATTTTCAATTATTTTCAATTATTTATCAATTATTTTCAATTATTTTCAATTATTTATAATTATTTACAATTATTTATCAATTAATTTCAATTATTTTCAATTATTTTCAATTATTTATAATTATTTCCAATTATTTTCAATTATTTATAATTATTTTCAATTATTTATAATTATTATCAATTATTTTCAATTATTTTCATTTATTTTCAATTATTTTCAATTATTTCCAATTATTTTCAATTATTTATCAATTATTTTCAATTATTTATAATTATTTTCAATTATTTTCAATTATTTTGAATTATTTTCCATTTTTTATCAATTATTTATAATTATTTTCAATTATTTTCAATTATTTTCAATTATTTTCAATTATTTTCAATTATTTATAATTATTTTCAATTATTTATCAATTATTTTCAATTATTCATAATTAATTTCAATTATTTTCAATTATTCATAATTAATTTAAATTATTTTCAATTATTTTCAATTCTTTTAATTTATTTTCAATTATTTTCAATTATTTTCAATTATTTTCAATTATTTTCAATTATTTTCAATTATTTTCAATTATTTTCAATTTTTTATCAATTATTTATAATTATTTTCAATTATTTTCAATTATTTTCAATTATTTTCAATTATTTATAATTATTTTCAATTATTTATCAATTATTTTCAATTATTCATAATTAATTTCTATTATTTTCAATTATTCATAATTAATTTCAATTATTTTCAATTATTCATAATTAATTTAAATTATTTTCAATTATTTTCAATTCTTTTAATTTATTTTCAATTATTTTCAATTATTTTCAATTATTTTCAATTATTTTCAATTATTTTCAATTATTTTCAATTATTTATAATTATGTCCAATTATTTTCAATTATTTTCAATTATTTCCAATTATTTTCAATTATTTATCAATTATTTTCAATTATTTTCAATTATTTTCAATTATTTTCAATTATTTTCAATTATTTTCAATTATTTATCAATTATTTTCAATTATTTTCAATTATTTTCAATTATTTTCAATTATTTTCAATTATTTTCAATTATTTTCAATTATTTTCAATTATTTCCAATTATTTTCAATTATTTATCAATTATTTTCAATTATTTATAATTATTTTCAATTATTTTCAATGATTTTCAATTATTTATAAATTATTTTCAATTATTTATAATTATTTTCAATTATTTATAAATCTTTTAAATTATTTTCAATTATTTTCAATTATTTTCAATTATTTATCAATTATTTTCAATTATTTATCATTATTTTCAATTATTTTCAATTATTTTGAATTATTTTCAATTTTTTATCAATTATTTATAATTATTTTCAATTAATTATAATTATTTCAATTATTTTCAATTATTTTCAATTATTTATAATTATGTCCAATTATTTTCAATTATTTATAATTATGTCCAATTATTTTCAATTATTTATAATTATATTCAATTATTTATAATTATTTCAAATTATTTTCAATTATATTCAATTATTTATAATTATTTTCCATTATTTATCAATTATTTATAATTAATTTCAATTATTTTCAATTATTTTCAATTATTTTCAATTATTTATAAATTATTTTCATTTATTTATAATTATTTTCTATTATTTTCAATTATTTTCAATTATTTATAATTATTTTCAATTATTTTCAATTCTTTTCAATTATTTTGAATTATTTATAATTATTTTCAATTATTTATAATTATTTTCAATTATTTTCAATTATTTTCAATTATTTATAATTATTTTCAATTATTTATAAATCTTTTAAATTATTTTCAATTATTTTCAATTATTTTCAATTATTTATCAATTATTTTCAATTATTTATCATTATTTTCAATTATTTTCAATTATTTTGCATTATTTTCAATTTTTTATCAATTATTTATAATTATTTTCAATTATTTATAATTATTTCAATTATTTTCAATTATTTTCAATTATTTTCAATTATTTATAATTATTTTCTATTATTTTCAATTATTTTCAATTATTTTCAATTATTTATAATTATTTTCAATTATTTTCAATTATTTTCAATTATTTTCAATTATTTTCAATTATTTATAATTATTTTCTATTATTTATCAGTTATTTTCAATTATTATCAATTATTTTCAATTATTTATCAATTATTTTCAATTATTTATCAATTATTTTCAATTATTTTCAATTATTTATAATTATTTCCAATTATTTATCAATTATTTTCATTTATTTTCAATTATTTTCAATTATTCATAATTATTTCCAATTATTTTCAATTATTTATAATTATTTTCAATTATTTATAATTATTTTCAATTATTTTCAATTATTTTCAATTATTTATAATTATTTTCTATTATTTATCAGTTATTTTCAATTATTTTCAATTATTTTCAATTATTTATCAATTATTTTCAATTATTTTCAATTATTTATAATTATTTACAATTATTTATCAATTAATTTCAATTATTTTCAATTATTTTCAATTATTTATAATTATTTCCAATTATTTTCAATTATTTATAATTATTTTCAATTATTTATAATTATTATCAATTATTTTCAATTATTTTCATTTATTTTCAATTATTTTCAATTATTTCCAATTATTTTCAATTATTTATCAATTATTTTCAATTATTTATAATTATTTTCAATTATTTTCAATTATTCATAATTAATTTAAATTATTTTCAATTATTCATAATTAATTTAAATTATTTTCAATTATTTTCAATTCTTTTAATTTATTTTCAATTATTTTCAATTATTTTCAATTATTTTCAATTATTTTCAATTATTTTCAATTATTTTCAATTATTTTCAATTATTTATAATTATTTTCAATTATTTTCAATTATTTTCAATTATTTATAATTATTTTCAATTATTTATCAATTATTTTCAATTATTCATAATTAATTTAAATTATTTTCAATTATTCATAATTAATTTAAATTATTTTCGATTATTATCAATTATTTTCAATTCTTTTCAATTATTTTCAATTATTTTCAATTATTTTCAATTATTTTCAATTATTTTCAATTATTTTCAATTATTTTCAATTATTTCCAATTATTTTCAATTATTTATCAATTATTTTCAATTATTTATAAATATTTTCAATTATTTTCAATGATTTTCAATTATTTATAAATTATTTTCAATTATTTATAATTATTTTCAATTATTTATAAATCTTTTAAATTATTTTCAATTATTTTCAATTATTTTCAATTATTTATCAATTATTTTCAATTATTTATCATTATTTTCAATTATTTTCAATTATTTTGAATTATTTTCAATTTTTTATCAATTATTTATAATTATTTTCAATTAATTATAATTATTTCAATTATTTTCAATTATTTTCAATTATTTATAATTATTTTCAATTATTTATCAATTATTTATAATTAATTTCAATTATTTTCAATTATTTTCAATTATTTTCAATTATTTATAATTATTTCCAATTATTTATCAATTATTTTCAATTATTTTCAATTATTTTCAATTATTTATAATTATGTCCAATTATTTTCAATTATTTATAATTATGTCCAATTATTTTCAATTATTTATAATTATATTCAATTATTTATAATTATTTCAAATTATTTTCAATTATATTCAATTATTTATAATTATTTTCCATTATTTATCAATTATTTATAATTAATTTCAATTATTTTCAATTATTTTCAATTATTTTCAATTATTTATAAATTATTTTCAATTATTTATAATTATTTTCTATTATTTTCAATTATTTTCAATTATTTATAATTATTTTCAATTATTTTCAATTCTTTTCAATTATTTTGAATTATTTATAATTATTTTCAATTATTTATAATTATTTTCAATTATTTTCAATTATTTTCAATTATTTTCAATTATTTATAATTATTTTCAATTATTTTCAATTATTTTAAATTTGTTTATAATTATTTTCAAATATTTATCAATTATTTTCAATTATTCATAATTAATTTCAATATTTTCAATTATTTTCAATTATTTTCAATTATTTATCAATTATTTTCAATTATTTTCAATTATTTTCAATTATTTATCAATTATTTTCAATTATTTATATTGATTTTCAATTATTTTCAATTATTTATAAATTATTTATAATTGTTTTCAATTATTTATAATTATTTTCAATTATTTTCAATTATTTTCAATTATTTTCACTTATTTATAATTATTTTCAATTATTTTCAATTATTTTCAATTATTTTCAATTATTTATCAATTATTTTCAATTATTTTCAATTATTTTCAATTATTTTCAATTATTTTCAATTATTTTCAATTATTTATCAATTATTTTCAATTATTTATAATTATTTTCAATAATTTATCAATTATTTTCAATTATTTATAATTATTTTCAATTATTTATAATTCTTTTCAATTATTTTCAATTATTTTCAATTATTTTCAATTATTTATAATTATTTTCAATTATTTTCAATTATTTTCAATTATTTTCAATTATTTTCAATTATTTTCAATTATTTTCAATTATTTATAATTATTTTCAATTATTTTCAATTATTTTCAATTATTTTCAATTATTTTCAATTATTTTCAATTATTTTCAATTATTTTCAATTATTTTCAATTATTTATAATTATTTTCAATTATTTTCAATTATTTTCAATTATTTATAATTATTTTCAATTATTTATAATTATTTTCAATTATTTATAATTCTTTTCAATTATTTTCAATTATTTTCAATTATTTTCAATTATTTTCAATTATTTTCAATTATTTATAATTATTTTCAATTATTTTCACTTATTTTCAATTATTTTCAATTATTTTCAATTATTTTCAATTATTTTCAATTATTTTCAATTATTTTCAATTATTTTCAATTATTTTCAATTATTTATCAATTATTTTCAATTATTTATAATTATTTTCAATAATTTATCAATTATTTTCAATTATTTATAATTATTTTCAATTATTTATAATTCTTTTCAATTATTTTCAATTATTTTCAATTATTTTCAATTATTTTCAATTATTTTCAATTATTTATAATTATTTTCAATTATTTTCAATTATTTTCAATTTTTTATCAATTATTTATAATTATTTTCAATTATTTTTAATTATTTTCAATTATTTATCAATTATTTTCAATTATTTTCAATTATTTTTAATTATTTTCAATTATTTATCAATTATTTTCAATTATTTTCAATTATTTTCAATTATTTTCAATTATTTATAATTATTTCCAATTATTTTCAATTATTTTCAATTATTTTCAATTATTTATAATTATTTTCAATTATTTTCAATTATTTTCAATTATTTTCAATTATTTATAATTATTTTCAATTATTTATAATTATTTTCAATTATTTATAATTATTTTCAATTATTTATCAATTATTTTCAATTATTTATAATTATTTTCAATCATTTATCAATTATTTTCAATTATTTATAATTGTTTTCAATTATTTATAATTCTTTTCAATTATTTTCAATTATTTTCAATTATTTTCAAGTATTTATAATTTTTTTCAATTATTTTCAATTATTTTCAATTATTTATAATTATTTTCAATTATTTTCAATTATTTTCAATTATTTATAATTATTTTCAATTATTTATCAATTATTTTCAATTATTCTCAATTATTTTCAATTATTTATCAATTATTTTCAATTATTTATAATGATTTTCAATTATTTTCAATTATTTATAAATTATTTATAATTGTTTTCAATTATTTATAATTATTTTCAATTATTTTCAATTATTTTCAATTATTTATAATTATTTTCAATTATTTTCAATTATTTTCAATTATTTATAATTATTTTCTATTATTTATCAGTTATTTTCAATTATTTTCAATTATTTTCAATTATTTATCAATTATTTTCAATTATTTTCAATTATTTATAATTATTTACAATTATTTATCAATTAATTTCAATTATTTTCAATTATTTTCAATTATTTTCAATTATTTATAATTATTTCCAATTATTTATCAATTATTTTCATTTATTTTCAATTATTTTCAATTATTCATAATTATTTCCAATTATTTTCAATTATTTATAATTATTTTCAATTATTTATAATTATTTTCAATTATTTTCAATTATTTTCAATTATTTATAATTATTTTCAATTATTTTCAATTATTTTCAATTATTTTCAATTATTTTCAATTATTTTCAATTATTTATAATTATTTTCTATTATTTATCAGTTATTTTCAATTATTATCAATTATTTTCAATTATTTATCAATTATTTTCAATTATTTATCAATTATTTTCAATTATTTTCAATTATTTATAATTATTTCCAATTATTTATCAATTATTTTCATTTATTTTCAATTATTTTCAATTATTCATAATTATTTCCAATTATTTTCAATTATTTATAATTATTTTCAATTATTTATAATTATTTTCAATTATTTTCAATTATTTATAATTATTTTCTATTATTTATCAGTTATTTTCAATTATTTTCAATTATTTTCAATTATTTATCAATTATTTTCAATTATTTTCAATTATTTATAATTATTTACAATTATTTATCAATTAATTTCAATTATTTTCAATTATTTTCAATTATTTATAATTATTTCCAATTATTTTCAATTATTTATAATTATTTTCAATTATTTATAATTATTATCAATTATTTTCAATTATTTTCATTTATTTTCAATTATTTTCAATTATTTCCAATTATTTTCAATTATTTATCAATTATTTTCAATTATTTATAATTATTTTCAATTATTTTCAATTATTCATAATTAATTTAAATTATTTTCAATTATTCATAATTAATTTAAATTATTTTCAATTATTTTCAATTCTTTTAATTTATTTTCAATTATTTTCAATTATTTTCAATTATTTTCAATTATTTTCAATTATTTTCAATTATTTTCAATTATTTTCAATTATTTTCAATTATTTTCAATTATTTATAATTATTTTCAATTATTTTCAATTATTTTCAATTATTTATAATTATTTTCAATTATTTATCAATTATTTTCAATTATTCATAATTAATTTAAATTATTTTCAATTATTCATAATTAATTTAAATTATTTTCGATTATTATCAATTATTTTCAATTCTTTTCAATTATTTTCAATTATTTTCAATTATTTTCAATTATTTTCAATTATTTTCAATTATTTTCAATTATTTCCAATTATTTTCAATTATTTATCAATTATTTTCAATTATTTATAATTATTTTCAATTATTTTCAATGATTTTCAATTATTTATAAATTATTTTCAATTATTTATAATTATTTTCAATTATTTATAAATCTTTTAAATTATTTTCAATTATTTTCAATTATTTATCAATTATTTTCAATTATTTATCATTATTTTCAATTATTTTCAATTATTTTGAATTATTTTCAATTTTTTATCAATTATTTATAATTATTTTCAATTATTTATAATTATTTTCAATTAATTATAATTATTTCAATTATTTTCAATTATTTTCAATTATTTATAATTATTTTCAATTATTTATCAATTATTTATAATTAATTTCAATTATTTTCAATTATTTTCAATTATTTTCAATTATTTATAATTATTTCCAATTATTTATCAATTATTTTCAATTATTTTCAATTATTTTCAATTATTTATAATTATGTCCAATTATTTTCAATTATTTATAATTATGTCCAATTATTTTCAATTATTTATAATTATATTCAATTATTTATAATTATTTCAAATTATTTTCAATTATATTCAATTATTTATAATTATTTTCCATTATTTATCAATTATTTATAATTAATTTCAATTATTTTCAATTATTTTCAATTATTTTCAATTATTTATAAATTATTTTCAATTATTTATAATTATTTTCTATTATTTTCAATTATTTTCAATTATTTATAATTATTTTCAATTATTTTCAATTCTTTTCAATTATTTTGAATTATTTATAATTATTTTCAATTATTTATAATTATTTTCAATTATTTTCAATTATTTTCAATTATTTTCAATTATTTATAATTATTTTCAATTATTTTCAATTATTTTAAATTTGTTTATAATTATTTTCAAATATTTATCAATTATTTTCAATTATTCATAATTAATTTCAATATTTTCAATTATTTTCAATTATTTTCAATTATTTTCAATTATTTTCAATTATTTCCAATTATTTTCAATTATTTTCAATTATTTTCAATTATTTTCAATTATTTTCAATTATTTTCAATTATTTATAATTATTTTCAATTATTTTCAATTATTTTCAATTATTTATAATTATTTTCAATTATTTATCAATTATTTTCAATTATTCATAATTAATTTAAATTATTTTCAATTATTCATAATTAATTTAAATTATTTTCGATTATTATCAATTATTTTCAATTCTTTTCAATTATTTTCAATTATTTTCAATTATTTTCAATTATTTTCAATTATTTTCAATTATTTTCAATTATTTCCAATTATTTTCAATTATTTATCAATTATTTTCAATTATTTATAATTATTTTCAATTATTTTCAATGATTTTCAATTATTTATAAATTATTTTCAATTATTTATAATTATTTTCAATTATTTATAAATCTTTTAAATTATTTTCAATTATTTTCAATTATTTATCAATTATTTTCAATTATTTATCATTATTTTCAATTATTTTCAATTATTTTGAATTATTTTCAATTTTTTATCAATTATTTATAATTATTTTCAATTATTTATAATTATTTTCAATTAATTATAATTATTTCAATTATTTTCAATTATTTTCAATTATTTATAATTATTTTCAATTATTTATCAATTATTTATAATTAATTTCAATTATTTTCAATTATTTTCAATTATTTTCAATTATTTATAATTATTTCCAATTATTTATCAATTATTTTCAATTATTTTCAATTATTTTCAATTATTTATAATTATGTCCAATTATTTTCAATTATTTATAATTATGTCCAATTATTTTCAATTATTTATAATTATATTCAATTATTTATAATTATTTCAAATTATTTTCAATTATATTCAATTATTTATAATTATTTTCCATTATTTATCAATTATTTATAATTAATTTCAATTATTTTCAATTATTTTCAATTATTTTCAATTATTTATAAATTATTTTCAATTATTTATAATTATTTTCTATTATTTTCAATTATTTTCAATTATTTATAATTATTTTCAATTATTTTCAATTCTTTTCAATTATTTTGAATTATTTATAATTATTTTCAATTATTTATAATTATTTTCAATTATTTTCAATTATTTTCAATTATTTTCAATTATTTATAATTATTTTCAATTATTTTCAATTATTTTAAATTTGTTTATAATTATTTTCAAATATTTATCAATTATTTTCAATTATTCATAATTAATTTCAATATTTTCAATTATTTTCAATTATTTTCAATTATTTATCAATTATTTTCAATTATTTTCAATTATTTTCAATTATTTATCAATTATTTTCAATTATTTATAATGATTTTCAATTATTTTCAATTATTTATAAATTATTTATAATTGTTTTCAATTATTTATAATTATTTTCAATTATTTTCAATTATTTTCAATTATTTTCACTTATTTATAATTATTTTCAATTATTTTCAATTATTTTCAATTATTTTCAATTATTTATCAATTATTTTCAATTATTTTCAATTATTTTCAATTATTTTCAATTATTTTCAATTATTTTCAATTATTTATCAATTATTTTCAATTATTTATAATTATTTTCAATAATTTATCAATTATTTTCAATTATTTATAATTATTTTCAATTATTTATAATTCTTTTCAATTATTTTCAATTATTTTCAATTATTTTCAATTATTTATAATTATTTTCAATTATTTTCAATTATTTTCAATTATTTTCAATTATTTTCAATTATTTTCAATTATTTTCAATTATTTTCAATTATTTATAATTATTTTCAATTATTTTCAATTATTTTCAATTATTTTCAATTATTTTCAATTATTTTCAATTATTTTCAATTATTTTCAATTATTTTCAATTATTTTCAATTATTTATAATTATTTTCAATTATTTTCAATTATTTTCAATTATTTATAATTATTTTCAATTATTTATAATTATTTTCAATTATTTATAATTCTTTTCAATTATTTTCAATTATTTTCAATTATTTTCAATTATTTTCAATTATTTTCAATTATTTATAATTATTTTCAATTATTTTCAATTATTTTCAATTATTTTCAATTATTTTCAATTATTTTCAATTATTTTCAATTATTTTCAATTATTTTCAATTATTTTCAATTATTTTCAATTATTTTCAATTATTTTCAATTATTTATCAATTATTTTCAATTATTTATAATTATTTTCAATAATTTATCAATTATTTTCAATTATTTATAATTATTTTCAATTATTTATAATTCTTTTCAATTATTTTCAATTATTTTCAATTATTTTCAATTATTTTCAATTATTTTCAATTATTTATAATTATTTTCAATTATTTTCAATTATTTTCAATTTTTTATCAATTATTTATAATTATTTTCAATTATTTTTAATTATTTTCAATTATTTATCAATTATTTTCAATTATTTTCAATTATTTTTAATTATTTTCAATTATTTATCAATTATTTTCAATTATTTTCAATTATTTTCAATTATTTTCAATTATTTATAATTATTTCCAATTATTTTCAATTATTTTCAATTATTTTCAATTATTTTCAATTATTTTCAATTATTTTCAATTATTTTCAATTATTTTCAATTATTTATAATTATTTTCAATTATTTTCAATTATTTTCAATTATTTTCAATTATTTATAATTATTTTCAATTATTTATAATTATTTTCAATTATTTATAATTATTTTCAATTATTTATCAATTATTTTCAATTATTTATAATTATTTTCAATCATTTATCAATTATTTTCAATTATTTATAATTGTTTTCAATTATTTATAATTCTTTTCAATTATTTTCAATTATTTTCAATTATTTTCAAGTATTTATAATTTTTTTCAATTATTTTCAATTATTTTCAATTATTTATAATTATTTTCAATTATTTTCAATTATTTTCAATTATTTATAATTATTTTCAATTATTTATCAATTATTTTCAATTATTCTCAATTATTTTCAATTATTTATCAATTATTTTCAATTATTTATAATGATTTTCAATTATTTTCAATTATTTATAAATTATTTATAATTGTTTTCAATTATTTATAATTATTTTCAATTATTTTCAATTATTTTCAATTATTTATAATTATTTTCAATTATTTTCAATTCTTTTCATTTATTTTGAGTTATTTTCAATTTTTTATCAATTATTTATAATTATTTTCAATTATTTATAATTATTTTCAATTTTTTTCAATTATTTTCAATTATTTATCAATTATTTTCAATTATTTATCATTATTTTCAATTATTTTCAATTATTTTGAATTATTTTCAATTTTTTATCAATTATTTATAATTATTTTCAATTAATTATAATTATTTCAATTATTTTCAATTATTTTCAATTATTTATAATTATTTTCAATTATTTTCAATTATTTATAATTATTTTCAATTATTTTCAATTATTTATCAATTATTTTCAATTATTCATAATTAATTTCAATTATTTTCAATTATTCATAATTAATTTAAATTATTTTCGATTATTATTAATTATTTTCAATTCTTTTCAATTATTTTCAATTATTTTCAATTATTTTCAATTATTTTCAGTTATTTTCAATTATTTTCAATTATTTTCAATTATTTTCAATTATTTTCAATTATTTTCAATTATTTCCAATTATTTTCAATTATTTATCAATTATTTTCAATTATTTATAATTATTTTCAATTATTTTCAATGATTTTCAATTATTTACAAATTATTTTCAATTATTTATAATTATTTTCAATTATTTATAAATGTTTTAAATTATTTTCAATTATTTTCAATTATTTTCAATTATTTATCAAATATTTTCAATTATTTATCAAATATTTTCAATTATTTATCATTATTTTCAATTATTTTCAATTATTTTGAATTATTTTCAATTATTTTCAATTATTTTCAATTATTTTCAATTATTTATAATTATTTTCAATTATTTTCAATTATTTTCAATTATTTATAATTATTTTCAATTATTTATCAATTATTTTCAATTATTCATAATTAATTTAACTTATTTTAAATTATTTTAAATTATTTTCAATTCTTTTCAATTATTTTCAATTATTTTCAATTATTTTCAATTATTTTCAATTATTTTCAATTATTTTCAATTATTTATAAATTATATTCAATTATTTATAATTATTTTCTATTATTTTCAATTATTTTCAATTATTTTCAATTATTTATAATTATTTTCAATTATTTTCAATTATTTTCAATTATTTATAATTATTTTCTATTATTTATCTGTTATTTTCAATTATTTTCAATTATTTTCAATTATTTTCAATTATTTATCAATTATTTTCAATTATTTTCAATTATTTATAATTATTTACAATTATTTATCAATTATTTTCAATTATTTTCAATTATTTTCAATTATTTATAATTATTTCCAATTATTTTCAATTATTTATAATTATTTTCAATTATTTATAATTATTTTCAATTATTTTCAATTATTTTCAATTATTTATAATTATTTTCAATTATTTATCAATTATTTTCAATTATTCATAATTAATTTAAATTATTTTCAATTATTCATAATTAATTTAAATTATTTTCGATTATTATCAATTATTTTCAATTCTTTTCAATTATTTTCAATTATTTTCAATTATTTTCAATTATTTTCAATTATTTTCAATTATTTTCAATTATTTATAATTATTTTCAATTATTTTCAATGATTTTCAATTATTTATAAATTATTTTCAATTATTTATAATTATTTTCAATTATTTATAAATCTTTTAAATTATTTTCAATTATTTTCAATTATTTTCAATTATTTTCAATTATTTATCAATTATTTTCAATTATTTATCATTATTTTCAATTATTTTCAATTATTTTGAATTATTTTCAATTTTTTATCAATTATTTATAATTATTTTCAATTAATTATAATTATTTCAATTATTTTCAATTATTTTCAATTATTTATAATTATTTTCAATTATTTATCAATTATTTATAATTAATTTCAATTATTTTCAATTATTTTCAATTATTTTCAATTATTTATAATTATTTCCAATTATTTATCAATTATTTTCAATTATTTTCAATTATTTTCAATTATTTATAATTATGTCCAATTATTTTCAATTATTTATAATTATGTCCAATTATTTTCAATTATTTATAATTATATTCAATTATTTATAATTATTTCAAATTATTTTCAATTATATTCAATTATTTATAATTATTTTCCATTATTTATCAATTATTTATAATTAATTTCAATTATTTTCAATTATTTTCAATTATTTTCAATTATTTATAAATTATTTTCAATTATTTATAATTATTTTCTATTATTTTCAATTATTTTCAATTATTTATAATTATTTTCAATTATTTTCAATTCTTTTCAATTATTTTTAATTATTTATAATTATTTTCAATTATTTATAATTATTTTCAATTATTTTCAATTATTTTCAATTATTTATAATTATTTTCAATTATTTATAAATCTTTTAAATTATTTTCAATTATTTTCAATTATTTTCAATTATTTATCAATTATTTTCAATTATTTATCAATTATTTTCAATTATTTATCAATTATTTTCAATTATTTTCAATTATTTATAATTATTTCCAATTATTTATCAATTATTTTCATTTATTTTCAATTATTTTCAATTATTCATAATTATTTCCAATTATTTTCAATTATTTATAATTATTTTCTATTATTTATCAGTTATTTTCAATTATTTTCAATTATTTTCAATTATTTATCAATTATTTTCAATTATTTTCAATTATTTATAATTATTTACAATTATTTATCAATTAATTTCAATTATTTTCAATTATTTTCAATTATTTATAATTATTTGCAATTATTTTCAATTATTTATAATTATTTTCAATTATTTATAATTATTATCAATTATTTTCAATTATTTTCATTTATTTTCAATTATTTTCAATTATTTCCAATTATTTTCAATTATTTATCAATTATTTTCAATTATTTATAATTATTTTCAATTATTTTCAATTATTCATAATTAATTTAAATTATTTTCAATTATTCATAATTAATTTAAATTATTTTCAATTATTTTCAATTCTTTTAATTTATTTTCAATTATTTTCAATTATTTTCAATTATTTTCAATTATTTTCAATTATTTTCAATTATTTTCAATTATTTTCAATTATTTATAATTATTTTCAATTATTTTCAATTATTTTCAATTATTTATAATTATTTTCAATTATTTATCAATTATTTTCAATTATTCATAATTAATTTAAATTATTTTCAATTATTCATAATTAATTTAAATTATTTTCGATTATTATCAATTATTTTCAATTCTTTTCAATTATTTTCAATTATTTTCAATTATTTTCAATTATTTTCAATTATTTTCAATTATTTTCAATTATTTCCAATTATTTTCAATTATTTATCAATTATTTTCAATTATTTATAATTATTTTCAATTATTTTCAATGATTTTCAATTATTTATAAATTATTTTCAATTATTTATAATTATTTTCAATTATTTATAAATCTTTTAAATTATTTTCAATTATTTTCAATTATTTTCAATTATTTATCAATTATTTTCAATTATTTATCATTATTTTCAATTATTTTCAATTATTTTGAATTATTTTCAATTTTTTATCAATTATTTATAATTATTTTCAATTAATTATAATTATTTCAATTATTTTCAATTATTTTCAATTATTTATAATTATTTTCAATTATTTATCAATTATTTATAATTAATTTCAATTATTTTCAATTATTTTCAATTATTTTCAATTATTTATAATTATTTCCAATTATTTATCAATTATTTTCAATTATTTTCAATTATTTTCAATTATTTATAATTATGTCCAATTATTTTCAATTATTTATAATTATGTCCAATTATTTTCAATTATTTATAATTATATTCAATTATTTATAATTATTTCAAATTATTTTCAATTATATTCAATTATTTATAATTATTTTCCATTATTTATCAATTATTTATAATTAATTTCAATTATTTTCAATTATTTTCAATTATTTTCAATTATTTATAAATTATTTTCAATTATTTATAATTATTTTCTATTATTTTCAATTATTTTCAATTATTTATAATTATTTTCAATTATTTTCAATTCTTTTCAATTATTTTGAATTATTTATAATTATTTTCAATTATTTATAATTATTTTCAATTATTTTCAATTATTTTCAATTATTTTCAATTATTTATAATTATTTTCAATTATTTTCAATTATTTTAAATTTGTTTATAATTATTTTCAAATATTTATCAATTATTTTCAATTATTCATAATTAATTTCAATATTTTCAATTATTTTCAATTATTTTCAATTATTTATCAATTATTTTCAATTATTTTCAATTATTTTCAATTATTTATCAATTATTTTCAATTATTTATAATGATTTTCAATTATTTTCAATTATTTATAAATTATTTATAATTGTTTTCAATTATTTATAATTATTTTCAATTATTTTCAATTATTTTCAATTATTTTCACTTATTTATAATTATTTTCAATTATTTTCAATTATTTTCAATTATTTTCAATTATTTATCAATTATTTTCAATTATTTTCAATTATTTTCAATTATTTTCAATTATTTTCAATTATTTTCAATTATTTTCAATTATTTATAATTATTTATAATTATTTTCAATAATTTATCAATTATTTTCAATTATTTATAATTATTTATAATTCTTTTCAATTATTTTCAATTATTTTCAATTATTTTCAATTATTTATAATTATTTTCAATTATTTATAATTATTTATAATTATTTTCAATTATTTTCAATTATTTTCAATTATTTTCAATTATTTTCAATTATTTTCAATTATTTTCCATTATTTATCAATTATTTTCAATTATTTTCAATTATTTATAATTATTTTCAATTATTTATCAATTATTTTCAATTATTTATAATTATTTTCAATTATTTTCAATTATTTTCAATTATTTAAAATTATTTTCAATTATTTATCAATTATTTTCTATTATTTATAATTATTTTCAATTATTTTCAATTATTTTCAATTATTTTTAATTATTTTCAATTATTTATCAATTATTTTCAATTATTTATAATTATTTTCTATTATTTTCAATTATTTTCAATTATATATAATTATTTTCAATTATTTATCAATTATTTTCAATTATTTATAATTATTTTCAATTATTTTCAATTATTTTCAATTATTTATAAATTATTTAGAATTATTTTCAGTTATTTATAATTATTTTCAATTATTTTCAATTATTTTCCATTATTTTCAATTATTTATAATTATTTTCAATTATTTTCAATTATTTTAAATTTGTTTATAATTATTTTCAAATATTTATCAATTATTTTCAATTATTCATAATTAATTTCAATATTTTCAATTATTTTCAATTATTTTCAATTATTTATCAATTATTTATCAATTATTTTCAAATATTTATAATTATTATAAATTATTTTCAATTATTTTCAATTATTTATAATTATTTTCAATTATTTATCAATTATTTTCAATTATTTATAATTATTTTCAATTATTTTCAATTATTTTCAATTATTTATAATTATTTTCAATTATTTATCAATTAATTTCTATTATTTTCAATTATTTTCAATTATTTTCAATTATTTTCAATTATTTTCAATTATTTTCAATTATTTATAATTATTTCCAAATAGTTATCAATTAATTTCAATTATTTTCAATTATTTTCAATTATTTATAATTATTTCCAATTATTTTCAATTATTTATAATTATTTTCAATTATTTATCAATTATTTTCAATTATTTATAATTAATTTAAATTATTTTCAATTATTTTCAATTATTTTCAAATATTTATCAATTATTTTCAATTATTTATAATTATTTTTAATAATTTATCAATTATTTTCAATTATTTATAATTATTTTCAATTATTTATAAATCTTTTCAATTATTTTCAATTATTTTCAATTATTTTCAATTATTTTCAATTATTTTCAATTATTTTCAATTATTTATAATTATTTTCAATTATTTTCAATTATTTTCAATTATTTTCAATTATTTATAATTATTTTCAATTATTTTCAATTATTTTCAATTATTTTCAATTATTCTCAATTATTTTCAATTATTTATAATTATTTTCAATTATTTTCAATTATTTTCAATTATTTATAATTATTTTCAATTATTTATAATTATTTTCAATTATTTATAATTATTTTCAATTATTTATCAATTATTTTCAATTATTTATAATTATTTTCAATTATTTATCAATTATTTTCAATTATTTATAATTCTTTTCAATTATTTATAATTCTTTTAAATTATTTTCAATTATTTTCAATTATTTATAATTCTTTTAAATTATTTTCAATTATTTTCAATTATTTTCAATTATTTATAATTATTTTCAATTATTTTCAATTATTTTCAATTATTTATAATTATTTTCAATTATTTTCAATTATTTTCAATTATTTATAATTATTTCGAATTATTTATAAATTATTTTCAATAATTTTCAATTATTTTCAATCATTTTCAATTATTTTCAATTATTTATCAATTATTTTCAATTATTTTCAATTCTTTTCAATTATTTATAATTATTTTCAATTTTTTATCAATTATTTATAATTATTTTCAGTTATTTATAATTATTTTCAATTATTTTCAATTATTTATAATTATTTCCAATTATTTTCAATTATTTATAATTATTTTCAATTATTTATCAATTATTTTCAATTATTTATAATCAATTTAAATTATTTTCAATTATTTTCAATTATTTTCAATTATTTATCAATTATTTTCAATTATTTTCAATTATTCATAATTATTTTCAATTATTTATCAATTATTTTCAATTATTTTCAATTATTTATCAATTATTTTCAATTATTTATAATGATTTTCAATTATTTTCAATTATTTATAATTATTTTCAATTATTTATAATTCTTTTCAATTATTTTCAATTATTTTCAATTATTTTCAATTATTTTCAATTATTTATAATTATTTTCAATTATTTTCAATTATTTTCAATTATTTATAAATTATTTATAATTATTTTCAATTATTTATAATTATTTTCAATTATTTTCAATTATTTTCAATTATTTTCAATTATTTATAATTATTTTCAATTAGTTTCAATTATTTTAAATTTTTTTTATAATTATTTTCAAATATTTATCAATTATTTTCAATTATTCATAATTAATTTCAATATTTTCAATTATTTTCAATTATTTTATATTATTTATCAATTATTTTCAATTATTTTCAATTATTTATCAATTATTTTCAATTATTTATAATGATTTTTAATTATTTTCAATTATTTATAAATTATTTATAATTGTTTTCAATTATTTATATTTATTTTCAATTATTTTCAATTATTTTCAATTATTTTCACTTATTTTCAATTATTTATAATTATTTTCAATTATTTTCAATTATTTTCAATTATTTATAATTATTTTCAATTATTTATAATTATTTTCAATTATTTTCAATTATTTTCAATTATTTTAAATTATTTTCAATTATTTTCAATTATTTTCAATTATTTATAATTATTTTCAATTAGTTTCAATTATTTTAAATTTGTTTATAATTATTTTCAAATATTTATCAATTATTTTCAATTATTTTCAATTATTTATCAATTATTTTCAATTATTTATAATGATTTTTAATTATTTTCAATTATTTTCAATTATTTTCAATTATTTATCAATTATTTTCAATTATTTATAATGATTTTTAATTATTTTCAATTATTTATAAATTATTTATAATTGTTTTCAATTATTTATAATTATTTTCAATTATTTTCAATTATTTTCAATTATTTTCACTTATTTATAATTATTTTCAATTATTTTCAATTATTTTCAATTATTTTCAATTATTTATAATTATTTTCAATTATTTTCAATTATTTTCAATTCTTTTCAATTATTTTGAATTATTTTCAATTTTTTATCAATTATTTATAATTATTTTCAATTATTTATAATTATTTTCAATTATTTATAATTATTTTCAATTAGTTTCAATTATTTTCAATTATTTTCAATTATTTATCAATTATTTATCAATTATTTTCAAATATTTATAATTATTTTAAATTATTTTCAATTATTTTCAATTATTTATAATTATTTTCAATTATTTTCAATTATTTTCAATTATTTATAATTATTTTCAATTATTTTCAATTATTTTCAATTATTTTCAATTATTTTAAACTATTTTCAATTATTTTCAATTATTTTCAATTATTTTCAATTATTTTCAATTATTTTCAATTATTTTCAATTATTTTCAATTATTTTCAATTATTTTCAATTATTTTCAATTATTTTCAATTATTTATTATTATTTCCAATTAGTTATCAATTAATTTAAATTATTTTCAATTATTTTCAATTATTTATAATTATTTATAATAATTTATCAATTATTTTCAATTATTTATAATTATTTTCAATTATTTATAAATCTTTTCAATTATTTTCAATTATTTTCAATTATATATAATTATTTTCAATTATTTATCAATTATTTTCAATTATTTATAATTATTTTCAATTATTTTCAATTATTTTCAATTATTTTCAATTATTTTCAATTATTTTCAATTATTTTCAATTATTTTCAATTATTTTCAATTATTTTCAATTATTCTCAATTATTTTCAATTATTTATCAATTATTTTCAATTATTTATAATGATTTTCAATTATTTTCAATTATTTATATATTATTTATAATTGTTTTCAATTATTTATAATTGTTTTCAATTATTTATAATTATTTTCAATTATTTTCAATTATTTTCAATTATTTATAATTATTTTCAATTATTTTCAATTCTTTTCAATTATTTATAATTATTTTCAATTTTTTATCAATTATTTTCAATTTTTTATCAATTATTTATAATTATTTTCTGTTATTTATAATTATTTTCAATTATTTTCAATTATTTTCAATTATTTTCAATTATTTTCAATTATTTATAATTATTTTCAATTAGTTTCAATTATTTTCAATTATTTTCAATTATTTATCAATTATTTATCAATTATTTTCAAATATTTATAATTATTTTAAATTATTTTCAATTATTTTCAATTATTTATAATTATTTTCAATTATTTTCAATTATTTATAATTATTTTCAATTATTTTCAATTATTTTCAATTATTTTCAATTATTTTCAACTATTTTCAATTATTTTCAATTATTTTCAATTATTTTCAATTATTTTCAATTATTTTCAATTATTTTCAATTATTTTCAATTATTTTCAATTATTTATTATTATTTCCAATTAGTTATCAATTAATTTAAATTATTTTCAATTATTTTCAATTATTTATAATTATTTATAATAATTTATCAATTATTTTCAATTATTTATAATTATTTTCAATTATTTATAAATCTTTTCAATTATTTTCAATTGTTTTCAATTATTTTCAATTATTTTCAATTATTTTCAATTATTTTCAATTATTTTCAATTATTCATAATTAATTTAAATTATTTTCAATTATTCATAATTAATTTAAATTATTTTCGATTATTATCAATTATTTTCAATTCTTTTCAATTATTTTCAATTATTTTCAATTATTTTCAATTATTTTCAATTATTTTCAATTATTTTCAATTATTTATAATTATTTTCAATTATTTTCAATGATTTTCAATTATTTATAAATTATTTTCAATTATTTATAATTATTTTCAATTATTTATAAATCTTTTAAATTATTTTCAATTATTTTCAATTATTTTCAATTATTTATCAATTATTTTCAATTATTTATCATTATTTTCAATTATTTTCAATTATTTTGAATTATTTTCAATTTTTTATCAATTATTTATAATTATTTTCAATTAATTATAATTATTTCAATTATTTTCAATTATTTTCAATTATTTATAATTATTTTCAATTATTTATCAATTATTTATAATTAATTTCAATTATTTTCAATTATTTTCAATTATTTTCAATTATTTATAATTATTTCCAATTATTTATCAATTATTTTCAATTATTTTCAATTATTTTCAATTATTTATAATTATGTCCAATTATTTTCAATTATTTATAATTATGTCCAATTATTTTCAATTATTTATAATTATATTCAATTATTTATAATTATTTCAAATTATTTTCAATTATATTCAATTATTTATAATTATTTTCCATTATTTATCAATTATTTATAATTAATTTCAATTATTTTCAATTATTTTCAATTATTTTCAATTATTTATAAATTATTTTCAATTATTTATAATTATTTTCTATTATTTTCAATTATTTTCAATTATTTATAATTATTTTCAATTATTTTCAATTCTTTTCAATTATTTTTAATTATTTATAATTATTTTCAATTATTTATAATTATTTTCAATTATTTTCAATTATTTTCAATTATTTATAATTATTTTCAATTATTTATAAATCTTTTAAATTATTTTCAATTATTTTCAATTATTTTCAATTATTTATCAATTATTTTCAATTATTTATCATTATTTTCAATTATTTTCAATTATTTTGCATTATTTTCAATTTTTTATCAATTATTTATAATTATTTTCAATTATTTATAATTATTTCAATTATTTTCAATTATTTTCAATTATTTTCAATTATTTATAATTATTTTCTATTATTTTCAATTATTTTCAATTATTTTCAATTATTTATAATTATTTTCAATTATTTTCAATTATTTTCAATTATTTTCAATTATTTTCAATTATTTATAATTATTTTCTATTATTTATCAGTTATTTTCAATTATTATCAATTATTTTCAATTATTTATCAATTATTTTCAATTATTTATCAATTATTTTCAATTATTTTCAATTATTTATAATTATTTCCAATTATTTATCAATTATTTTCATTTATTTTCAATTATTTTCAATTATTCATAATTATTTCCAATTATTTTCAATTATTTATAATTATTTTCAATTATTTATAATTATTTTCAATTATTTTCAATTATTTTCAATTATTTATAATTATTTTCTATTATTTATCAGTTATTTTCAATTATTTTCAATTATTTTCAATTATTTATCAATTATTTTCAATTATTTTCAATTATTTATAATTATTTACAATTATTTATCAATTAATTTCAATTATTTTCAATTATTTTCAATTATTTATAATTATTTCCAATTATTTTCAATTATTTATAATTATTTTCAATTATTTATAATTATTATCAATTATTTTCAATTATTTTCATTTATTTTCAATTATTTTCAATTATTTCCAATTATTTTCAATTATTTATCAATTATTTTCAATTATTTATAATTATTTTCAATTATTTTCAATTATTCATAATTAATTTAAATTATTTTCAATTATTCATAATTAATTTAAATTATTTTCAATTATTTTCAATTCTTTTAATTTATTTTCAATTATTTTCAATTATTTTCAATTATTTTCAATTATTTTCAATTATTTTCAATTATTTTCAATTATTTTCAATTATTTATAATTATTTTCAATTATTTTCAATTATTTTCAATTATTTATAATTATTTTCAATTATTTATCAATTATTTTCAATTATTCATAATTAATTTAAATTATTTTCAATTATTCATAATTAATTTAAATTATTTTCGATTATTATCAATTATTTTCAATTCTTTTCAATTATTTTCAATTATTTTCAATTATTTTCAATTATTTTCAATTATTTTCAATTATTTTCAATTATTTCCAATTATTTTCAATTATTTATCAATTATTTTCAATTATTTATAATTATTTTCAATTATTTTCAATGATTTTCAATTATTTATAAATTATTTTCAATTATTTATAATTATTTTCAATTATTTATAAATCTTTTAAATTATTTTCAATTATTTTCAATTATTTTCAATTATTTATCAATTATTTTCAATTATTTATCATTATTTTCAATTATTTTCAATTATTTTGAATTATTTTCAATTTTTTATCAATTATTTATAATTATTTTCAATTAATTATAATTATTTCAATTATTTTCAATTATTTTCAATTATTTATAATTATTTTCAATTATTTATCAATTATTTATAATTAATTTCAATTATTTTCAATTATTTTCAATTATTTTCAATTATTTATAATTATTTCCAATTATTTATAAATTATTTTCAATTATTTTCAATTATTTTCAATTATTTATAATTATGTCCAATTATTTTCAATTATTTATAATTATGTCCAATTATTTTCAATTATTTATAATTATATTCAATTATTTATAATTATTTCAAATTATTTTCAATTATATTCAATTATTTATAATTATTTTCCATTATTTATCAATTATTTATAATTAATTTCAATTATTTTCAATTATTTTCAATTATTTTCAATTATTTATAAATTATTTTCAATTATTTATAATTATTTTCTATTATTTTCAATTATTTTCAATTATTTATAATTATTTTCAATTATTTTCAATTCTTTTCAATTATTTTGAATTATTTATAATTATTTTCAATTATTTATAATTATTTTCAATTATTTTCAATTATTTTCAATTATTTTCAATTATTTATAATTATTTTCAATTATTTTCAATTATTTTAAATTTGTTTATAATTATTTTCAAATATTTATCAATTATTTTCAATTATTCATAATTAATTTCAATATTTTCAATTATTTTCAATTATTTTCAATTATTTATCAATTATTTTCAATTATTTTCAATTATTTTCAATTATTTATCAATTATTTTCAATTATTTATAATGATTTTCAATTATTTTCAATTATTTATAAATTATTTATAATTGTTTTCAATTATTTATAATTATTTTCAATTATTTTCAATTATTTTCAATTATTTTCACTTATTTATAATTATTTTCAATTATTTTCAATTATTTTCAATTATTTTCAATTATTTATCAATTATTTTCAATTATTTTCAATTATTTTCAATTATTTTCAATTATTTTCAATTATTTTCAATTATTTATCAATTATTTTCAATTATTTATAATTATTTTCAATAATTTATCAATTATTTTCAATTATTTATAATTATTTTCAATTATTTATAATTCTTTTCAATTATTTTCAATTATTTTCAATTATTTTCTATTATTTATAATTATTTTCAATTATTTATAATTATTTTCAATTATTTTCAATTATTTTCAATTATTTTCAATTATTTTCAATTATTTTCAATTATTTTCCATTATTTATCAATTATTTTCAATTATTTTCAATTATTTATAATTATTTTCAATTATTTATCAATTATTTTCAATTATTTATAATTATTTTCAATTATTTTCAATTATTTTCAATTATTTAAAATTATTTTCAATTATTTATCAATTATTTTCTATTATTTATAATTATTTTCAATTATTTTCAATTATTTTCAATTATTTTTAATTATTTTCAATTATTTATCAATTATTTTCAATTATTTATAATTATTTTCTATTATTTTCAATTATTTTCAATTATATATAATTATTTTCAATTATTTATCAATTATTTTCAATTATTTATAATTATTTTCAATTATTTTCAATTATTTTCAATTATTTATAAATTATTTAGAATTATTTTCAGTTATTTATAATTATTTTCAATTATTTTCAATTATTTTCCATTATTTTCAATTATTTATAATTATTTTCAATTATTTTCAATTATTTTAAATTTGTTTATAATTATTTTCAAATATTTATCAATTATTTTCAATTATTCATAATTAATTTCAATATTTTCAATTATTTTCAATTATTTTCAATTATTTATCAATTATTTATCAATTATTTTCAAATATTTATAATTATTATAAATTATTTTCAATTATTTTCAATTATTTATAATTATTTTCAATTATTTATCAGTTATTTTCAATTATTTATAATTATTTTCAATTATTTTCAATTATTTTCAATTATTTATAATTATTTTCAATTATTTATCAATTAATTTCTATTATTTTCAATTATTTTCAATTATTTTCAATTATTTTCAATTATTTTCAATTATTTTCAATTATTTTCAATTATTTATAATTATTTCCAAATAGTTATCAATTAATTTCAATTATTTTCAATTATTTTCAATTATTTATAATTATTTCCAATTATTTTCAATTATTTATAATTATTTTCAATTATTTATCAATTATTTTCAATTATTTATAATTAATTTAAATTATTTTCAATTATTTTCAATTATTTTCAATTATTTATCAATTATTTTCAATTATTTATAATTATTTTTAATAATTTATCAATTATTTTCAATTATTTATAATTATTTTCAATTATTTATAAATCTTTTCAATTATTTTCAATTATTTTCAATTATTTTCAATTATTTTCAATTATTTTCAATTATTTTCAATTATTTATAATTATTTTCAATTATTTTCAATTATTTTCAATTATTTTCAATTATTTATAATTATTTTCAATTATTTTCAATTATTTTCAATTATTTTCAATTATTCTCAATTATTTTCAATTATTTATAATTATTTTCAATTATTTTCAATTATTTTCAATTATTTATAATTATTTTCAATTATTTATAATTATTTTCAATTATTTATAATTATTTTCAATTATTTATCAATTATTTTCAATTATTTATAATTATTTTCAATTATTTATCAATTATTTTCAATTATTTATAATTATTTTCAATTATTTATAATTCTTTTAAATTATTTTCAATTATTTTCAATTATTTATAATTCTTTTAAATTATTTTCAATTATTTTCAATTATTTTCAATTATTTATAATTATTTTCAATTATTTTCAATTATTTTCAATTATTTATAATTATTTTCAATTATTTTCAATTATTTTCAATTATTTATAATTATTTCGAATTATTTATAAATTATTTTCAATAATTTTCAATTATTTTCAATCATTTTCAATTATTTTCAATTATTTATCAATTATTTTCAATTATTTTCAATTCTTTTCAATTATTTATAATTATTTTCAATTTTTTATCAATTATTTATAATTATTTTCAGTTATTTATAATTATTTTCAATTATTTTCAATTATTTATAATTATTTCCAATTATTTTCAATTATTTATAATTATTTTCAATTATTTATCAATTATTTTCAATTATTTATAATCAATTTAAATTATTTTCAATTATTTTCAATTATTTTCAATTATTTATCAATTATTTTCAATTATTTTCAATTATTCATAATTATTTTCAATTATTTATCAATTATTTTCAATTATTTTCAATTATTTATCAATTATTTTCAATTATTTATAATGATTTTCAATTATTTTCAATTATTTATAATTATTTTCAATTATTTATAATTCTTTTCAATTATTTTCAATTATTTTCAATTATTTTCAATTATTTTCAATTATTTATAATTATTTTCAATTATTTTCAATTATTTTCAATTATTTATAAATTATTTATAATTATTTTCAATTATTTATAATTATTTTCAATTATTTTCAATTATTTTCAATTATTTTCAATTATTTATAATTATTTTCAATTAGTTTCAATTATTTTAAATTTTTTTTATAATGATTTTCAAATATTTATCAATTATTTTCAATTATTCATAATTAATTTCAATATTTTCAATTATTTTCAATTATTTTATATTATTTATCAATTATTTTCAATTATTTTCAATTATTTATCAATTATTTTCACTTATTTATAATGATTTTTAATTATTTTCAATTATTTATAAATTATTTATAATTGTTTTCAATTATTTATATTTATTTTCAATTATTTTCAATTATTTTCAATTATTTTCACTTATTTTCAATTATTTATAATTATTTTCAATTATTTTCAATTATTTTCAATTATTTATAATTATTTTCAATTATTTATAATTATTTTCAATTATTTTCAATTATTTTCAATTATTTTAAATTATTTTCAATTATTTTCAATTATTTTCAATTATTTATAATTATTTTCAATTAGTTTCAATTATTTTAAATTTGTTTATAATTATTTTCAAATATTTATCAATTATTTTCAATTATTTTCAATTATTTATCAATTATTTTCAATTATTTATAATGATTTTTAATTATTTTCAATTATTTTCAATTATTTTCAATTATTTATCAATTATTTTCAATTATTTATAATGATTTTTAATTATTTTCAATTATTTATAAATTATTTATAATTGTTTTCAATTATTTATAATTATTTTCAATTATTTTCAATTATTTTCAATTATTTTCACTTATTTATAATTATTTTCAATTATTTTCAATTATTTTCAATTATTTTCAATTATTTATAATTATTTTCAATTATTTTCAATTATTTTCAATTCTTTTCAATTATTTTGAATTATTTTCAATTTTTTATCAATTATTTATAATTATTTTCAATTATTTATAATTATTTTCAATTATTTATAATTATTTTCAATTATTTATAATTATTTTCAATTATTTTCAATTATTTTCAATTATTTATAATTATTTTCAATTATTTTCAATTATTTTCAATTATTTTCAATTATTTTAAACTATTTTCAATTATTTTCAATTATTTTCAATTATTTTCAATTATTTTCAATTATTTTCAATTATTTTCAATTATTTTCAATTATTTTCAATTATTTTCAATTATTTTCAATTATTTCCAATTAGTTATCAATTAATTTAAATTATTTTCAATTATTTTCAATTATTTATAATTATTTATAATAATTTATCAATTATTTTCAATTATTTATAATTATTTTCAATTATTTATAAATCTTTTCAATTATTTTCAATTATTTTCAATTATTTTCAATTATATATAATTATTTTCAATTATTTATCAATTATTTTCAATTATTTATAATTATTTTCAATTATTTTCAATTATTTTCAATTATTTTCAATTATTTTCAATTATTTTCAATTATTTTCAATTATTTTCAATTATTCTCAATTATTTTCAATTATTTATCAATTATTTTCAATTATTTATAATGATTTTCAATTATTTTCAATTATTTATATATTATTTATAATTGTTTTCAATTATTTATAATTGTTTTCAATTATTTATAATTATTTTCAATTATTTTCAATTATTTTCAATTATTTATAATTATTTTCAATTATTTTCAATTCTTTTCAATTATTTATAATTATTTTCAATTTTTTATCAATTATTTTCAATTTTTTATCAATTATTTATAATTATTTTCTGTTATTTATAATTATTTTCAATTATTTTCAATTATTTTCAATTATTTTCAATTATTTTCAATTATTTATAATTATTTTCAATTAGTTTCAATTATTTTCAATTATTTTCAATTATTTATCAATTATTTATCAATTATTTTCAAATATTTATAATTATTTTAAATTATTTTCAATTATTTTCAATTATTTATAATTATTTTCAATTATTTTCAATTATTTATAATTATTTTCAATTATTTTCAATTATTTTCAATTATTTTCAATTATTTTCAACTATTTTCAATTATTTTCAATTATTTTCAATTATTTTCAATTATTTTCAATTATTTTCAATTATTTTCAATTATTTTCAATTATTTTCAATTATTTTCAATTATTTTCAATTATTTATTATTATTTCCAATTAGTTATCAATTAATTTAAATTATTTTCAATTATTTTCAATTATTTATAATTATTTATAATAATTTATCAATTATTTTCAATTATTTATAATTATTTTCAATTATTTATAAATCTTTTCAATTATTTTCAATTGTTTTCAATTATTTTCAATTATTTTCAATTATTTTCAATTATTTTCAATTATTTTCAATTATTTTCAATTATTTTCAATTATTTTCAATTATTTTCAATTATTTATAATTATTTTCAATTATTTTCAATTATTTTCAATTATTTTCAATTATTTATAATTATTTTCAATTATTTTCAATTATTTTCAATTATTTTCAATTATTTTCAATTATTTTCAATTATTTATAATTATTTTCAATTATTTTCAATTATTTTCAATTATTTTCAATTATATATAATTATTTTCAATTATTTATCAATTATTTTCAATTATTTATAATTATTTTCAATTATTTTCAATTATTTTCAATTATTTTCAATTATTTTCAATTATTTATAATTATTTTCAATTATTTTCAATTATTTTCAATTATTTATAATTATTTTCAATTATTTATAATTATTTTCAATTATTTATAATTATTTTCAATTATTTATCAATTATTTTCAATTATTTATAATTATTTTCAATCATTTATCAATTATTTTCAATTATTTATAATTCTTTTCAATTATTTATAATTCTTTTCAATTATTTTCAATTATTTTCAATTATTTTCAAGTATTTATAATTTTTTTCAATTATTTTCAATTATTTTCATTTATTTATAATTATTTTCAATTATTTTCAATTATTTTCAATTATTTATAATTATTTTCAATTATTTATCAATTATTTTCAATTATTCTCAATTATTTTCAATTATTTATCAATTATTTTCAATTATTTATAATGATTTTCAATTATTTTCAATTATTTATATATTATTTATAATTGTTTTCAATTATTTATAATTATTTTCAATTATTTTCAATTATTTTCAATTATTTATAATTATTTTCAATTATTTTCAATTCTTTTCAATTATTTATAATTATTTTCAATTTTTTATCAATTATTTATAATTATTTTCAGTTATTTATAATTATTTTCAATTATTTTCAATTATTTTCAATTATTTTCAATTATTTTCAATTATTTTCAATTATTTATCAATTATTTTCAATTATTTTCAATTATTTATAATTATTTTCAATTATTTATCAATTATTTTCAATTATTTATAATTATTTTCAATTATTTTCAATTATTTTCAATTATTTAAAATTATTTTCAATTATTTATCAATTATTTTCTATTATTTATAATTATTTTCAATTATTTTCAATTATTTTCAATTATTTTTAATTATTTTCAATTATTTATCAATTATTTTCAATTATTTATAATTATTTTCTATTATTTTCAATTATTTTCAATTATATATAATTATTTTCAATTATTTATCAATTATTTTCAATTATTTATAATTATTTTCAATTATTTTCAATTATTTTCAATTATTTATAAATTATTTAGAATTATTTTCAGTTATTTATAATTATTTTCAATTATTTTCAATTATTTTCCATTATTTTCAATTATTTATAATTATTTTCAATTATTTTCAATTATTTTAAATTTGTTTATAATTATTTTCAAATATTTATCAATTATTTTCAATTATTCATAATTAATTTCAATATTTTCAATTATTTTCAATTATTTTCAATTATTTATCAATTATTTATCAATTATTTTCAAATATTTATAATTATTATAAATTATTTTCAATTATTTTCAATTATTTATAATTATTTTCAATTATTTATCAATTATTTTCAATTATTTATAATTATTTTCAATTATTTTCAATTATTTTCAATTATTTATAATTATTTTCAATTATTTATCAATTAATTTCTATTATTTTCATTTATTTTCAATTATTTTCAATTATTTTCAATTATTTTCAATTATTTTCAATTATTTATAATTATTTCCAAATAGTTATCAATTAATTTCAATTATTTTCAATTATTTTCAATTATTTATAATTATTTCCAATTATTTTCAATTATTTATAATTATTTTCAATTATTTATCAATTATTTTCAATTATTTATAATTAATTTAAATTATTTTCAATTATTTTCAATTATTTTCAATTATTTATCAATTATTTTCAATTATTTATAATTATTTTTAATAATTTATCAATTATTTTCAATTATTTATAATTATTTTCAATTATTTATAAATCTTTTCAATTATTTTCAATTATTTTCAATTATTTTCAATTATTTTCAATTATTTTCAATTATTTTCAATTATTTATAATTATTTTCAATTATTTTCAATTATTTTCAATTATTTTCAATTATTTATAATTATTTTCAATTATTTTCAATTATTTTCAATTATTTTCAATTATTCTCAATTATTTTCAATTATTTATAATTATTTTCAATTATTTTCAATTATTTTCAATTATTTATAATTATTTTCAATTATTTATAATTATTTTCAATTATTTATAATTATTTTCAATTATTTATCAATTATTTTCAATTATTTATAATTATTTTCAATTATTTATCAATTATTTTCAATTATTTATAATTATTTTCAATTATTTATAATTCTTTTAAATTATTTTCAATTATTTTCAATTATTTATAATTCTTTTAAATTATTTTCAATTATTTTCAATTATTTTCAATTATTTATAATTATTTTCAATTATTTTCAATTATTTTCAATTATTTATAATTATTTTCAATTATTTTCAATTATTTTCAATTATTTATAATTATTTCGAATTATTTATAAATTATTTTCAATAATTTTCAATTATTTTCAATCATTTTCAATTATTTTCAATTATTTATCAATTATTTTCAATTATTTTCAATTATTTATCAATTATTTTCAATTATTTATAATGATTTTCAAATATTTTCAATTATTTATAAATTATTTATAATTGTTTTCAATTATTTATAATTGTTTTCAATTATTTATAATTATTTTCAATTATTTTCAATTATTTATAATTATTTTCAATTATTTTCAATTATTTTCAATTATTTTCAATTATTTATAATTATTTTCAATTATTTTCAATTATTTTCAATTATTTTCAATTATTTTCAATTATTTTCAATTATTTTCAAATATTTATAATTATTTTCAATTATTTTCAATTATTTTCAATTATTTTCAATTATTTATAATTATTTTCAATTATTTTCAATTATTTTCAATTATTTTCAATTATTTTCAATTATTTTCAATTATTTTCAATTATTTATAATTATTTTCAATTATTTTCAATTATTTTCAATTATTTTCAATTATTTTCAATTATATATAATTATTTTCAATTATTTATCAATTATTTTCAATTATTTATAATTATTTTCAATTATTTTCAATTATTTTCAATTATTTATAAATTATTTATAATTATTTTCAATTATTTATAATTATATTCAATTATTTTCAATTATTTTCAATTATTTTCAATTATTTATAATTATTTTCAATTAGTTTCAATTATTTTAAATTTGTTTATAATTATTTTCAAATATTTATCAATTATTTTCAATTATTCATAATTAATTTCAATATTTCCAATTATTTTCAATTATTTATCAATTATTTTCAATTATTTTCAATTATTTATCAATTATTTTCAATTATTTATAATGATTTTTAATTATTTTCAATTATTTATAAATTATTTATAATTGTTTTCAATTATTTATAATTATTTTGAATTATTTTCAATTATTTTCAATTATTTTCACTTATTTATAATTATTTTCAATTATTTTCAATTATTTTCAATTATCTTCAATTATTTATCAATTATTTTCAATTATTTTCAATTATTTTCAATTATTTTCAATTATTTTCAATTATTTTCAATTATTTATCAATTATTTTCAATTATTTATAATTATTTTCAATTATTTATAATTATTTTCAATTATTTATAATTCTTTTCAATTATTTTCAATTATTTTCAATTATTTTCAATTATTTATAATTATTTTCAATTATTTTCAGTTATTTTCAATTATTTATAATTATTTTCTATTATTTTCAATTATTTTCAATCATATATAATTATTTTCAATTATTTTCAATTATTTATAATTATTTTCAATTATTTTCAATTATTTTCAATTATTTATAAATTATTTATAATTATTTTCAATTATTTATAATTATTTTCAATTATTTTCAATTATTTTCAATTATTTATCAATTATTTTCAATTATTTATAATTATTTTCAATAATTTATCAATTATTTTCAATTATTTATAATTATTTTCAATTATTTATAATTCTTTTCAATTATTTTCAATTATTTTCAATTATTTTCAATTATTTTCAATTATTTATAATTATTTTCAATTATTTTCAATTATTTTCAATTATTTTCAATTATTTTCAATTATTTTCAATTATATATAATTATTTTCAATTATTTGTCAATTATTTTCAATTATTTATAATTATTTTCAATTATTTTCAATTATTTTCAATTATTTTCAATTATTTTCAATTATTTTCAATTATTTATAATTATTTTCAATTATTTTCAATTATTTTCAATTATTTTTAATTATTTTCAATTATTTATCAATTATTTTCAATTATTTATAATTATTTTCTATTATTTTCAATTATTTTCAATTATATATAATTATTTTCAATTATTTATCAATTATTTTCAATTATTTATAATTATTTTCAATTATTTTCAATTATTTTAAATTTGTTTATAATTATTTTCAAATATTTATCAATTATTTTCAATTATTCATAATTAATTTCAATATTTTCAATTATTTTCAATTATTTTCAATTATTTATCAATTATTTATCAATTATTTTCAAATATTTATAATTATTTTAAATTATTTTCAATTATTTTCAATTATTTATAATTATTTTCAATTATTTATCAATTATTTTCAATTATTTATAATTATTTTCAATTATTTTCAATTATTTTCAATTATTTATAATTATTTTCAATTATTTATCAATTAATTTCTATTATTTTCAATTATTTTCAATTATTTTCAATTATTTTCAATTATTTATAATTATTTCCAAATAGTTATCAATTAATTTCAATTATTTTCAATTATTTTCAATTATTTATAATTATTTCCAATTATTTTCAATTATTTATAATTATTTTCAATTATTTATCAATTATTTTCAATTATTTATAATTAATTTAAATTATTTTCAATTATTTTCAATTATTTTCAATTATTCATCAATTATTTTCAATTATTTATAATTATTTTTAATAATTTATCAATTATTTTCAATTATTTATAATTATTTTCAATTATTTTCAATTATTTTCAATTATTTTCAATTATTCTCAATTATTTTCAATTATTTATAATTATTTTCAATTATTTTCAATTATTTTCAATTATTTATAATTATTTTCAATTATTTATAATTATTTTCAATTATTTATAATTATTTTCAATTATTTATCAATTATTTTCAATTATTTATAATTATTTTCAATTATTTATCAATTATTTTCAATTATTTATAATTATTTTCAATTATTTATAATTCTTTTAAATTATTTTCAATTATTTTCAATTATTTATAATTCTTTTAAATTATTTTCAATTATTTTCAATTATTTTCAATTATTTATAATTATTTTCAATTATTTTCAATTATTTTCAATTATTTATAATTATTTTCAATTATTTTCAATTATTTTCAATTATTTATAATTATTTCGAATTATTTATAAATTATTTTCAATAATTTTCAATTATTTTCAATCATTTTCAATTATTTTCAATTATTTATCAATTATTTTCAATTATTTTCAATTATTTATCAATTATTTTCAATTATTTATAATGATTTTCAAATATTTTCAATTATTTATAAATTATTTATAATTGTTTTCAATTATTTATAATTGTTTTCAATTATTTATAATTATTTTCAATTATTTTCAATTATTTATAATTATTTTCAATTATTTTCAATTATTTTCAATTATTTTCAATTATTTATAATTATTTTCAATTATTTTCAATTATTTTCAATTATTTTCAATTATTTTCAATTATTTTCAATTATTTTCAAATATTTATAATTATTTTCAATTATTTTCAATTATTTTCAATTATTTTCAATTATTTATAATTATTTTCAATTATTTTCAATTATTTTCAATTATTTTCAATTATTTTCAATTATTTTCAATTATTTTCAATTATTTATAATTATTTTCAATTATTTTCAATTATTTTCAATTATTTTAAATTATTTTCAATTATTTTCAATTATTTTCAATTATTTATAATTATTTTCAATTATTTTCAATTATTTTCAATTATTTATAATTATTTTCAATTATTTTCAATTATTTTCAATTATTTATAATTATTTCGAATTATTTATAAATTATTTTCAATAATTTTCAATTATTTTCAATCATTTTCAATTATTTTCAATTATTTATCAATTATTTTCAATTATTTTCAATTATTTATCAATTATTTTCAATTATTTATAATTATTTTCAATTAGTTTCAATTATTTTAAATTTGTTTATAATTATTTTCAAATATTTATCAATTATTTTCAATTATTCATAATTAATTTCAATATTTCCAATTATTTTCAATTATTTATCAATTATTTTCAATTATTTTCAATTATTTATCAATTATTTTCAATTATTTATAATGATTTTTAATTATTTTCAATTATTTATAAATTATTTATAATTGTTTTCAATTATTTATAATTATTTTGAATTATTTTCAATTATTTTCAATTATTTTCACTTATTTATAATTATTTTCAATTATTTTCAATTATTTTCAATTATCTTCAATTATTTATCAATTATTTTCAATTATTTTCAATTATTTTCAATTATTTTCAATTATTTTCAATTATTTTCAATTATTTTCAATTATTTTCAGTTATTTTCAATTATTTTCAATTATTTATAATTATTTTCAATTATTTTCAATTATTTTCAATTATTTTCAATTATTTTCAATTATATATAATTATTTTCAATTATTTATCAATTATTTTCAATTATTTATAATTATTTTCAATTATTTTCAATTATTTTCAATTATTTATAAATTATTTATAATTATTTTCAATTATTTATAATTATATTCAATTATTTTCAATTATTTTCAATTATTTTCAATTATTTATAATTATTTTCAATTAGTTTCAATTATTTTAAATTTGTTTATAATTATTTTCAAATATTTATCAATTATTTTCAATTATTCATAATTAATTTCAATATTTCCAATTATTTTCAATTATTTATCAATTATTTTCAATTATTTTCAATTATTTATCAATTATTTTCAATTATTTATAATGATTTTTAATTATTTTCAATTATTTATAAATTATTTATAATTGTTTTCAATTATTTATAATTATTTTGAATTATTTTCAATTATTTTCAATTATTTTCACTTATTTATAATTATTTTCAATTATTTTCAATTATTTTCAATTATCTTCAATTATTTATCAATTATTTTCAATTATTTTCAATTATTTTCAATTATTTTCAATTATTTTCAATTATTTTCAATTATTTATCAATTATTTTCAATTATTTATAATTATTTTCAATTATTTATAATTATTTTCAATTATTTATAATTCTTTTCAATTATTTTCAATTATTTTCAATTATTTTCAATTATTTATAATTATTTTCAATTATTTTCAGTTATTTTCAATTATTTATAATTATTTTCTATTATTTTCAATTATTTTCAATCATATATAATTATTTTCAATTATTTTCAATTATTTATAATTATTTTCAATTATTTTCAATTATTTTCAATTATTTATAAATTATTTATAATTATTTTCAATTATTTATAATTATTTTCAATTATTTTCAATTATTTTCAATTATTTATCAATTATTTTCAATTATTTATAATTATTTTCAATAATTTATCAATTATTTTCAATTATTTATAATTATTTTCAATTATTTATAATTCTTTTCAATTATTTTCAATTATTTTCAATTATTTTCAATTATTTTCAATTATTTATAATTATTTTCAATTATTTTCAATTATTTTCAATTATTTTCAATTATTTTCAATTATTTTCAATTATATATAATTATTTTCAATTATTTGTCAATTATTTTCAATTATTTATAATTATTTTCAATTATTTTCAATTATTTTCAATTATTTTCAATTATTTTCAATTATTTTCAATTATTTATAATTATTTTCAATTATTTTCAATTATTTTCAATTATTTTTAATTATTTTCAATTATTTATCAATTATTTTCAATTATTTATAATTATTTTCTATTATTTTCAATTATTTTCAATTATATATAATTATTTTCAATTATTTATCAATTATTTTCAATTATTTATAATTATTTTCAATTATTTTCAATTATTTTAAATTTGTTTATAATTATTTTCAAATATTTATCAATTATTTTCAATTATTCATAATTAATATCAATATTTTCAATTATTTTCAATTATTTTCAATTATTTATCAATTATTTATCAATTATTTTCAAATATTTATAATTATTTTAAATTATTTTCAATTATTTTCAATTATTTATAATTATTTTCAATTATTTATCAATTATTTTCAATTATTTATAATTATTTTCAATTATTTTCAATTATTTTCAATTATTTATAATTATTTTCAATTATTTATCAATTAATTTCTATTATTTTCAATTATTTTCAATTATTTTCAATTATTTTCAATTATTTATAATTATTTCCAAATAGTTATCAATTAATTTCAATTATTTTCAATTATTTTCAATTATTTATAATTATTTCCAATTATTTTCAATTATTTATAATTATTTTCAATTATTTATCAATTATTTTCAATTATTTATAATTAATTTAAATTATTTTCAATTATTTTCAATTATTTTCAATTATTCATCAATTATTTTCAATTATTTATAATTATTTTTAATAATTTATCAATTATTTTCAATTATTTATAATTATTTTCAATTATTTTCAATTATTTTCAATTATTTTCAATTATTCTCAATTATTTTCAATTATTTATAATTATTTTCAATTATTTTCAATTATTTTCAATTATTTATAATTATTTTCAATTATTTATAATTATTTTCAATTATTTATAATTATTTTCAATTATTTATCAATTATTTTCAATTATTTATAATTATTTTCAATTATTTATCAATTATTTTCAATTATTTATAATTATTTTCAATTATTTATAATTCTTTTAAATTATTTTCAATTATTTTCAATTATTTATAATTCTTTTAAATTATTTTCAATTATTTTCAATTATTTTCAATTATTTATAATTATTTTCAATTATTTTCAATTATTTTCAATTATTTATAATTATTTTCAATTATTTTCAATTATTTTCAATTATTTATAATTATTTCGAATTATTTATAAATTATTTTCAATAATTTTCAATTATTTTCAATCATTTTCAATTATTTTCAATTATTTATCAATTATTTTCAATTATTTTCAATTATTTATCAATTATTTTCAATTATTTATAATGATTTTCAAATATTTTCAATTATTTATAAATTATTTATAATTGTTTTCAATTATTTATAATTGTTTTCAATTATTTATAATTATTTTCAATTATTTTCAATTATTTATAATTATTTTCAATTATTTTCAATTATTTTCAATTATTTTCAATTATTTATAATTATTTTCAATTATTTTCAATTATTTTCAATTATTTTCAATTATTTTCAATTATTTTCAATTATTTTCAAATATTTATAATTATTTTCAATTATTTTCAATTATTTTCAATTATTTTCAATTATTTATAATTATTTTCAATTATTTTCAATTATTTTCAATTATTTTCAATTATTTTCAATTATTTTCAATTATTTTCAATTATTTATAATTATTTTCAATTATTTTCAATTATTTTCAATTATTTTCAATTATTTTCAATTATATATAATTATTTTCAATTATTTATCAATTATTTTCAATTATTTATAATTATTTTCAATTATTTTCAATTATTTTCAATTATTTATAAATTATTTATAATTATTTTCAATTATTTATAATTATATTCAATTATTTTCAATTATTTTCAATTATTTTCAATTATTTATAATTATTTTCAATTAGTTTCAATTATTTTAAATTTGTTTATAATTATTTTCAAATATTTATCAATTATTTTCAATTATTCATAATTAATTTCAATATTTCCAATTATTTTCAATTATTTATCAATTATTTTCAATTATTTTCAATTATTTATCAATTATTTTCAATTATTTATAATGATTTTTAATTATTTTCAATTATTTATAAATTATTTATAATTGTTTTCAATTATTTATAATTATTTTGAATTATTTTCAATTATTTTCAATTATTTTCACTTATTTATAATTATTTTCAATTATTTTCAATTATTTTCAATTATCTTCAATTATTTATCAATTATTTTCAATTATTTTCAATTATTTTCAATTATTTTCAATTATTTTCAATTATTTTCAATTATTTATCAATTATTTTCAATTATTTATAATTATTTTCAATTATTTATAATTATTTTCAATTATTTATAATTCTTTTCAATTATTTTCAATTATTTTCAATTATTTTCAATTATTTATAATTATTTTCAATTATTTTCAGTTATTTTCAATTATTTATAATTATTTTCTATTATTTTCAATTATTTTCAATCATATATAATTATTTTCAATTATTTTCAATTATTTATAATTATTTTCAATTATTTTCAATTATTTTCAATTATTTATAGATTATTTATAATTATTTTCAATTATTTATAATTATTTTCAATTATTTTCAATTATTTTCAATTATTTATCAATTATTTTCAATTATTTATAATTATTTTCAATAATTTATCAATTATTTTCAATTATTTATAATTATTTTCAATTATTTATAATTCTTTTCAATTATTTTCAATTATTTTCAATTATTTTCAATTATTTTCAATTATTTATAATTATTTTCAATTATTTTCAATTATTTTCAATTATTTTCAATTATTTTCAATTATTTTCAATTATATATAATTATTTTCAATTATTTGTCAATTATTTTCAATTATTTATAATTATTTTCAATTATTTTCAATTATTTTCAATTATTTTCAATTATTTTCAATTATTTTCAATTATTTATAATTATTTTCAATTATTTTCAATTATTTTCAATTATTTTTAATTATTTTCAATTATTTATCAATTATTTTCAATTATTTATAATTATTTTCTATTATTTTCAATTATTTTCAATTATATATAATTATTTTCAATTATTTATCAATTATTTTCAATTATTTATAATTATTTTCAATTATTTTCAATTATTTTAAATTTGTTTATAATTATTTTCAAATATTTATCAATTATTTTCAATTATTCATAATTAATTTCAATATTTTCAATTATTTTCAATTATTTTCAATTATTTATCAATTATTTATCAATTATTTTCAAATATTTATAATTATTTTAAATTATTTTCAATTATTTTCAATTATTTATAATTATTTTCAATTATTTATCAATTATTTTCAATTATTTATAATTATTTTCAATTATTTTCAATTATTTTCAATTATTTATAATTATTTTCAATTATTTATCAATTAATTTCTATTATTTTCAATTATTTTCAATTATTTTCAATTATTTTCAATTATTTATAATTATTTCCAAATAGTTATCAATTAATTTCAATTATTTTCAATTATTTTCAATTATTTATAATTATTTCCAATTATTTTCAATTATTTATAATTATTTTCAATTATTTATCAATTATTTTCAATTATTTATAATTAATTTAAATTATTTTCAATTATTTTCAATTATTTTCAATTATTCATCAATTATTTTCAATTATTTATAATTATTTTTAATAATTTATCAATTATTTTCAATTATTTATAATTATTTTCAATTATTTATAAATCTTTTCAATTATTTTCAATTATTTTCAATTATTTTCAATTATTTTCAATTATTTTCAATTATTTTCAATTATTTATAATTATTTTCAATTATTTTCAATTATTTTCAATTATTTTCAATTATTTTCAATTATTTATAATTATTTTCAATTATTTTCAATTATTTTCAATTATTTTCAATTATTCTCAATTATTTTCAATTATTTATAATTATTTTCAATTATTTTCAATTATTTTCAATTATTTATAATTATTTTCAATTATTTATAATTATTTTCAATTATTTATAATTATTTTCAATTATTTATCAATTATTTTCAATTATTTATAATTATTTTCAATTATTTATCAATTATTTTCAATTATTTATAATTATTTTCAATTATTTTCAATTATTTTCAATTATTTATAATTATTTTCAATTATTTTCAATTATTTTCAATTATTTTCAATTATTTTCAACTATTTTCAATTATTTTCAATTATTTTCAATTATTTTCAATTATTTTCAATTATTTTCAATTATTTTCAATTATTTTCAATTATTTTCAATTATTTTCAATTATTTTCAATTATTTATTATTATTTCCAATTAGTTATCAATTAATTTAAATTATTTTCAATTATTTTCAATTATTTTCAATTATTTATCAATTATTTTCAATTATTTATAATTATTTATAATAATTTATCAATTATTTTCAATTATTTATAATTATTTTCAATTATTTATAAATCTTTTCAATTATTTTCAATTATTTTCAATTATTTTCAATTATTTTCAATTATTTTCAATTATTTTCAATTATTTTCAATTATTTTCAATTATTTATAATTATTTTCAATTATTTTCAATTATTTTCAATTATTTTCAATTATTTATAATTATTTTCAATTATTTTCAGTTATTTTCAATTATTTATAATTATTTTCTATTATTTTCAATTATTTTCAATCATATATAATTATTTTCAATTATTTATCAATTATTTTCAATTATTTATAATTATTTTCAATTATTTTCAATTATTTTCAATTATTTATAATTCTTTTAAATTATTTTCAATTATTTTCAATTATTTATAATTCTTTTAAATTATTTTCAATTATTTTCAATTATTTTCAATTATTTATAATTATTTTCAATTATTTTCAATTATTTTCAATTATTTTCAATTATTTTCAATTATTTATAATTATTTTCAATTATTTTCAATTATTTTCAATTATTTATAATTATTTTCAATTATTTATCAATTATTTTCAATTATTTTCAATTATTTTCAATTATTTTCAATTATTTTCAATTATTTATCAATTATTTTCAATTATTTATAATGATTTTCAAATATTTTCAATTATTTATAAATTATTTATAATTCTTTTAAATTATTTTCAATTATTTTCAATTATTTATAATTATTTTCAATTATTTATAATTATTTTCAATTATTTTCAATTATTTTCAATTATTTATAATTATTTTCAATTATTTTCAATTATTTTCAATTATTTATAATTATTTTCAATTATTTATCAATTATTTTCAATTATTTTCAATTATTTTCAATTATTTTCAATTATTTATCAATTATTTTCAATTATTTTCAATTATTTATCAATTATTTTCAATTATTTATAATGATTTTCAAATATTTTCAATTATTTATAAATTATTTATAATTGTTTTCAATTATTTATAATTGTTTTCAATTATTTATAATTATTTTCAATTATTTTCAATTATTTTCAATTATATTCACTTATTTATAATTATTTTCAATAATTTTTAATTATTTTCAGTTATTTTCAATTATTTTCAATTATTTATCAATTATTTTCAATTATTTCCAATTATTTTCAATTATTTTCAATTATTTTCAATTATTTTCAATTATTTTCAATTATTTTCAATTATTTTCAATTATTTTCAATTATTTTCAATTATATTCACTTACTTATAATTATTTTCAATAATTTTCAATTATTTTCAGTTATTTTCAATTATTTTCAATTATTTATCAATTATTTTCAATTATTTCCAATTATTTTCAATTATTATCAATTATTTTCAATTATTTTCAATTATTTTCAATTATTTATAATTATTTCCAATTATTTTCAATTATTTATAATTATTTTCAATTATTTATCAATTATTTTCAATTATTTATAATTAATTTAAATTATTTTCAATTATTTTCAATTATTTTCAATTATTCATCAATTATTTTCAATTATTTATAATTATTTTTAATAATTTATCAATTATTTTCAATTATTTATAATTATTTTCAATTATTTTCAATTATTTTCAATTATTTTCAATTATTCTCAATTATTTTCAATTATTTATAATTATTTTCAATTATTTTCAATTATTTTCAATTATTTATAATTATTTTCAATTATTTATAATTATTTTCAATTATTTATAATTATTTTCAATTATTTATCAATTATTTTCAATTATTTATAATTATTTTCAATTATTTATCAATTATTTTCAATTATTTATAATTATTTTCAATTATTTATAATTCTTTTAAATTATTTTCAATTATTTTCAATTATTTATAATTCTTTTAAATTATTTTCAATTATTTTCAATTATTTTCAATTATTTATAATTATTTTCAATTATTTTCAATTATTTTCAATTATTTATAATTATTTTCAATTATTTTCAATTATTTTCAATTATTTATAATTATTTCGAATTATTTATAAATTATTTTCAATAATTTTCAATTATTTTCAATCATTTTCAATTATTTTCAATTATTTATCAATTATTTTCAATTATTTTCAATTATTTATCAATTATTTTCAATTATTTATAATGATTTTCAAATATTTTCAATTATTTATAAATTATTTATAATTGTTTTCAATTATTTATAATTGTTTTCAATTATTTATAATTATTTTCAATTATTTTCAATTATTTATAATTATTTTCAATTATTTTCAATTATTTTCAATTATTTTCAATTATTTATAATTATTTTCAATTATTTTCAATTATTTTCAATTATTTTCAATTATTTTCAATTATTTTCAATTATTTTCAAATATTTATAATTATTTTCAATTATTTTCAATTATTTTCAATTATTTTCAATTATTTATAATTATTTTCAATTATTTTCAATTATTTTCAATTATTTTCAATTATTTTCAATTATTTTCAATTATTTTCAATTATTTATAATTATTTTCAATTATTTTCAATTATTTTCAATTATTTTAAATTATTTTCAATTATTTTCAATTATTTTCAATTATTTATAATTATTTTCAATTATTTTCAATTATTTTCAATTATTTATAATTATTTTCAATTATTTTCAATTATTTTCAATTATTTATAATTATTTCGAATTATTTATAAATTATTTTCAATAATTTTCAATTATTTTCAATCATTTTCAATTATTTTCAATTATTTATCAATTATTTTCAATTATTTTCAATTATTTATCAATTATTTTCAATTATTTATAATTATTTTCAATTAGTTTCAATTATTTTAAATTTGTTTATAATTATTTTCAAATATTTATCAATTATTTTCAATTATTCATAATTAATTTCAATATTTCCAATTATTTTCAATTATTTATCAATTATTTTCAATTATTTTCAATTATTTATCAATTATTTTCAATTATTTATAATGATTTTTAATTATTTTCAATTATTTATAAATTATTTATAATTGTTTTCAATTATTTATAATTATTTTGAATTATTTTCAATTATTTTCAATTATTTTCACTTATTTATAATTATTTTCAATTATTTTCAATTATTTTCAATTATCTTCAATTATTTATCAATTATTTTCAATTATTTTCAATTATTTTCAATTATTTTCAATTATTTTCAATTATTTTCAATTATTTTCAATTATTTTCAATTATTTTCAATTATTTTCAATTATTTATAATTATTTTCAATTATTTTCAATTATTTTCAATTATTTTCAATTATTTTCAATTATATATAATTATTTTCAATTATTTATCAATTATTTTCAATTATTTATAATTATTTTCAATTATTTTCAATTATTTTCAATTATTTATAAATTATTTATAATTATTTTCAATTATTTATAATTATATTCAATTATTTTCAATTATTTTCAATTATTTTCAATTATTTATAATTATTTTCAATTAGTTTCAATTATTTTAAATTTGTTTATAATTATTTTCAAATATTTATCAATTATTTTCAATTATTCATAATTAATTTCAATATTTCCAATTATTTTCAATTATTTTCCAATTATTTTCAATTATTTTCAATTATTTATCAATTATTTTCAATTATTTATAATGATTTTTAATTATTTTCAATTATTTATAAATTATTTATAATTGTTTTCAATTATTTATAATTATTTTGAATTATTTTCAATTATTTTCAATTATTTTCACTTATTTATAATTATTTTCAATTATTTTCAATTATTTTCAATTATCTTCAATTATTTATCAATTATTTTCAATTATTTTCAATTATTTTCAATTATTTTCAATTATTTTCAATTATTTTCAATTATTTATCAATTATTTTCAATTATTTATAATTATTTTCAATTATTTATAATTATTTTCAATTATTTATAATTCTTTTCAATTATTTTCAATTATTTTCAATTATTTTCAATTATTTATAATTATTTTCAATTATTTTCAGTTATTTTCAATTATTTATAATTATTTTCTATTATTTTCAATTATTTTCAATCATATATAATTATTTTCAATTATTTTCAATTATTTATAATTATTTTCAATTATTTTCAATTATTTTCAATTATTTATAAATTATTTATAATTATTTTCAATTATTTATAATTATTTTCAATTATTTTCAATTATTTTCAATTATTTATCAATTATTTTCAATTATTTATAATTATTTTCAATAATTTATCAATTATTTTCAATTATTTATAATTATTTTCAATTATTTATAATTCTTTTCAATTATTTTCAATTATTTTCAATTATTTATAATTATTTTCAATTATTTTCAATTATTTTCAATTATTTTTAATTATTTTCAATTATTTATCAATTATTTTCAATTATTTATAATTATTTTCTATTATTTTCAATTATTTTCAATTATATATAATTATTTTCAATTATTTATCAATTATTTTCAATTATTTATAATTATTTTCAATTATTTTCAATTATTTTAAATTTGTTTATAATTATTTTCAAATATTTATCAATTATTTTCAATTATTCATAATTAATTTCAATATTTTCAATTATTTTCAATTATTTTCAATTATTTATCAATTATTTATCAATTATTTTCAAATATTTATAATTATTTTAAATTATTTTCAATTATTTTCAATTATTTATAATTATTTTCAATTATTTATCAATTATTTTCAATTATTTATAATTATTTTCAATTATTTTCAATTATTTTCAATTATTTATAATTATTTTCAATTATTTATCAATTAATTTCTATTATTTTCAATTATTTTCAATTATTTTCAATTATTTTCAATTATTTATAATTATTTCCAAATAGTTATCAATTAATTTCAATTATTTTCAATTATTTTCAATTATTTATAATTATTTCCAATTATTTTCAATTATTTATAATTATTTTCAATTATTTATCAATTATTTTCAATTATTTATAATTAATTTAAATTATTTTCAATTATTTTCAATTATTTTCAATTATTCATCAATTATTTTCAATTATTTATAATTATTTTTAATAATTTATCAATTATTTTCAATTATTTATAATTATTTTCAATTATTTTCAATTATTTTCAATTATTTTCAATTATTCTCAATTATTTTCAATTATTTATAATTATTTTCAATTATTTTCAATTATTTTCAATTATTTATAATTATTTTCAATTATTTATAATTATTTTCAATTATTTATAATTATTTTCAATTATTTATCAATTATTTTCAATTATTTATAATTATTTTCAATTATTTATCAATTATTTTCAATTATTTATAATTATTTTCAATTATTTATAATTCTTTTAAATTATTTTCAATTATTTTCAATTATTTATAATTCTTTTAAATTATTTTCAATTATTTTCAATTATTTTCAATTATTTATAATTATTTTCAATTATTTTCAATTATTTTCAATTATTTATAATTATTTTCAATTATTTTCAATTATTTTCAATTATTTATAATTATTTCGAATTATTTATAAATTATTTTCAATAATTTTCAATTATTTTCAATCATTTTCAATTATTTTCAATTATTTATCAATTATTTTCAATTATTTTCAATTATTTATCAATTATTTTCAATTATTTATAATGATTTTCAAATATTTTCAATTATTTATAAATTATTTATAATTGTTTTCAATTATTTATAATTGTTTTCAATTATTTATAATTATTTTCAATTATTTTCAATTATTTATAATTATTTTCAATTATTTTCAATTATTTTCAATTATTTTCAATTATTTATAATTATTTTCAATTATTTTCAATTATTTTCAATTATTTTCAATTATTTTCAATTATTTTCAATTATTTTCAAATATTTATAATTATTTTCAATTATTTTCAATTATTTTCAATTATTTTCAATTATTTATAATTATTTTCAATTATTTTCAATTATTTTCAATTATTTTCAATTATTTTCAATTATTTTCAATTATTTTCAATTATTTATAATTATTTTGAATTATTTTCAATTATTTTCAATTATTTGCACTTATTTATAATTATTTTCAATTATTTTCAATTATTTTCAATTATCTTCAATTATTTATCAATTATTTTCAATTATTTTCAATTATTTTCAATTATTTTCAATTATTTTCAATTATTTTCAATTATTTATCAATTATTTTCAATTATTTATAATTATTTTCAATTATTTATAATTATTTTCAATTATTTATAATTCTTTTCAATTATTTTCAATTATTTTCAATTATTTTCAATTATTTATAATTATTTTCAATTATTTTCAGTTATTTTCAATTATTTATAATTATTTTCTATTATTTTCAATTATTTTCAATCATATATAATTATTTTCAATTATTTTCAATTATTTATAATTATTTTCAATTATTTTCAATTATTTTCAATTATTTATAAATTATTTATAATTATTTTCAATTATTTATAATTATTTTCAATTATTTTCAATTATTTTCAATTATTTATCAATTATTTTCAATTATTTATAATTATTTTCAATAATTTATCAATTATTTTCAATTATTTATAATTATTTTCAATTATTTATAATTCTTTTCAATTATTTTCAATTATTTTCAATTATTTTCAATTATTTTCAATTATTTATAATTATTTTCAATTATTTTCAATTATTTTCAATTATTTTCAATTATTTTCAATTATTTTCAATTATATATAATTATTTTCAATTATTTGTCAATTATTTTCAATTATTTATAATTATTTTCAATTATTTTCAATTATTTTCAATTATTTTCAATTATTTTCAATTATTTTCAATTATTTATAATTATTTTCAATTATTTTCAATTATTTTCAATTATTTTTAATTATTTTCAATTATTTATCAATTATTTTCAATTATTTATAATTATTTTCTATTATTTTCAATTATTTTCAATTATATATAATTATTTTCAATTATTTATCAATTATTTTCAATTATTTATAATTATTTTCAATTATTTTCAATTATTTTAAATTTGTTTATAATTATTTTCAAATATTTATCAATTATTTTCAATTATTCATAATTAATTTCAATATTTTCAATTATTTTCAATTATTTTCAATTATTTATCAATTATTTATCAATTATTTTCAAATATTTATAATTATTTTAAATTATTTTCAATTATTTTCAATTATTTATAATTATTTTCAATTATTTATCAATTATTTTCAATTATTTATAATTATTTTCAATTATTTTCAATTATTTTCAATTATTTATAATTATTTTCAATTATTTATCAATTAATTTCTATTATTTTCAATTATTTTCAATTATTTTCAATTATTTTCAATTATTTATAATTATTTCCAAATAGTTATCAATTAATTTCAATTATTTTCAATTATTTTCAATTATTTATAATTATTTCCAATTATTTTCAATTATTTATAATTATTTTCAATTATTTATCAATTATTTTCAATTATTTATAATTAATTTAAATTATTTTCAATTATTTTCAATTATTTTCAATTATTCATCAATTATTTTCAATTATTTATAATTATTTTTAATAATTTATCAATTATTTTCAATTATTTATAATTATTTTCAATTATTTATAAATCTTTTCAATTATTTTCAATTATTTTCAATTATTTTCAATTATTTTCAATTATTTTCAATTATTTTCAATTATTTATAATTATTTTCAATTATTTTCAATTATTTTCAATTATTTTCAATTATTTTCAATTATTTATAATTATTTTCAATTATTTTCAATTATTTTCAATTATTTTCAATTATTCTCAATTATTTTCAATTATTTATAATTATTTTCAATTATTTTCAATTATTTTCAATTATTTATAATTATTTTCAATTATTTATAATTATTTTCAATTATTTATAATTATTTTCAATTATTTATCAATTATTTTCAATTATTTATAATTATTTTCAATTATTTATCAATTATTTTCAATTATTTATAATTATTTTCAATTATTTTCAATTATTTTCAATTATTTATAATTATTTTCAATTATTTTCAATTATTTTCAATTATTTTCAATTATTTTCAACTATTTTCAATTATTTTCAATTATTTTCAATTATTTTCAATTATTTTCAATTATTTTCAATTATTTTCAATTATTTTCAATTATTTTCAATTATTTTCAATTATTTTCAATTATTTATTATTATTTCCAATTAGTTATCAATTAATTTAAATTATTTTCAATTATTTTCAATTATTTTCAATTATTTATCAATTATTTTCAATTATTTATAATTATTTATAATAATTTATCAATTATTTTCAATTATTTATAATTATTTTCAATTATTTATAAATCTTTTCAATTATTTTCAATTATTTTCAATTATTTTCAATTATTTTCAATTATTTTCAATTATTTTCAATTATTTTCAATTATTTTCAATTATTTATAATTATTTTCAATTATTTTCAATTATTTTCAATTATTTTCAATTATTTATAATCATTTTCAATTATTTTCAGTTATTTTCAATTATTTATAATTATTTTCTATTATTTTCAATTATTTTCAATCATATATAATTATTTTCAATTATTTATCAATTATTTTCAATTATTTATAATTATTTTCAATTATTTTCAATTATTTTCAATTATTTATAATTCTTTTAAATTATTTTCAATTATTTTCAATTATTTATAATTCTTTTAAATTATTTTCAATTATTTTCAATTATTTTCAATTATTTATAATTATTTTCAATTATTTTCAATTATTTTCAATTATTTTCAATTATTTTCAATTATTTATAATTATTTTCAATTATTTTCAATTATTTTCAATTATTTATAATTATTTTCAATTATTTATCAATTATTTTCAATTATTTTCAATTATTTTCAATTATTTTCAATTATTTTCAATTATTTATCAATTATTTTCAATTATTTATAATGATTTTCAAATATTTTCAATTATTTATAAATTATTTATAATTCTTTTAAATTATTTTCAATTATTTTCAATTATTTATAATTATTTTCAATTATTTATAATTATTTTCAATTATTTTCAATTATTTTCAATTATTTATAATTATTTTCAATTATTTTCAATTATTTTCAATTATTTATAATTATTTTCAATTATTTATCAATTATTTTCAATTATTTTCAATTATTTTCAATTATTTTCAATTATTTATCAATTATTTTCAATTATTTTCAATTATTTATCAATTATTTTCAATTATTTATAATGATTTTCAAATATTTTCAATTATTTATAAATTATTTATAATTGTTTTCAATTATTTATAATTGTTTTCAATTATTTATAATTATTTTCAATTATTTTCAATTATTTTCAATTATATTCACTTATTTATAATTATTTTCAATAATTTTTAATTATTTTCAGTTATTTTCAATTATTTTCAATTATTTATCAATTATTTTCAATTATTTCCAATTATTTTCAATTATTTTCAATTATTTTCAATTATTTTCAATTATTTTCAATTATTTTCAATTATTTTCAATTATTTTCAATTATTTTCAATTATTTTCAATTATATTCACTTACTTATAATTATTTTCAATAATTTTCAATTATTTTCAGTTATTTTCAATTATTTTCAATTATTTATCAATTATTTTCAATTATTTCCAATTATTTTCAATTATTATCAATTATTTTCAATTATTTTCAATTATTTTCAATTATTTATAATTATTTTCAATTATTTTCAATTATTTTCAATTATTTTCACTTATTTATAATTATTTTCAATTAGTTTCAATTATTTTAAATTTGTTTATAATTATTTTCAAATATTTATCAATTATTTTCAATTATTCATAATTAATTTCAATATTTCCAATTATTTTCAATTATTTATCAATTATTTTCAATTATTTTCAATTATTTATCAATTATTTTCAATTATTTATAATGATTTTTAATTATTTTCAATTATTTATAAATTATTTATAATTGTTTTCAATTATTTATAATTATTTTGAATTATTTTCAATTATTTTCAATTATTTTCACTTATTTATAATTATTTTCAATTATTTTCAATTATTTTCAATTATCTTCAATTATTTATCAATTATTTTCAATTATTTTCAATTATTTTCAATTATTTTCAATTATTTTCAATTATTTTCAATTATTTATCAATTATTTTCAATTATTTATAATTATTTTCAATTATTTATAATTATTTTCAATTATTTATAATTCTTTTCAATTATTTTCAATTATTTTCAATTATTTTCAATTATTTATAATTATTTTCAATTATTTTCAGTTATTTTCAATTATTTATAATTATTTTCTATTATTTTCAATTATTTTCAATCATATATAATTATTTTCAATTATTTTCAATTATTTATAATTATTTTCAATTATTTTCAATTATTTTCAATTATTTATAAATTATTTATAATTATTTTCAATTATTTATAATTATTTTCAATTATTTTCAATTATTTTCAATTATTTATCAATTATTTTCAATTATTTATAATTATTTTCAATAATTTATCAATTATTTTCAATTATTTATAATTATTTTCAATTATTTATAATTCTTTTCAATTATTTTCAATTATTTTCAATTATTTTCAATTATTTTCAATTATTTATAATTATTTTCAATTATTTTCAATTATTTTCAATTATTTTCAATTATTTTCAATTATTTTCAATTATATATAATTATTTTCAATTATTTGTCAATTATTTTCAATTATTTATAATTATTTTCAATTATTTTCAATTATTTTCAATTATTTTCAATTATTTTCAATTATTTTCAATTATTTATAATTATTTTCAATTATTTTCAATTATTTTCAATTATTTTTAATTATTTTCAATTATTTATCAATTATTTTCAATTATTTATAATTATTTTCTATTATTTTCAATTATTTTCAATTATATATAATTATTTTCAATTATTTATCAATTATTTTCAATTATTTATAATTATTTTCAATTATTTTCAATTATTTTAAATTTGTTTATAATTATTTTCAAATATTTATCAATTATTTTCAATTATTCATAATTAATTTCAATATTTTCAATTATTTTCAATTATTTTCAATTATTTATCAATTATTTATCAATTATTTTCAAATATTTATAATTATTTTAAATTATTTTCAATTATTTTCAATTATTTATAATTATTTTCAATTATTTATCAATTATTTTCAATTATTTATAATTATTTTCAATTATTTTCAATTATTTTCAATTATTTATAATTATTTTCAATTATTTATCAATTAATTTCTATTATTTTCAATTATTTTCAATTATTTTCAATTATTTTCAATTATTTATAATTATTTCCAAATAGTTATCAATTAATTTCAATTATTTTCAATTATTTTCAATTATTTATAATTATTTCCAATTATTTTCAATTATTTATAATTATTTTCAATTATTTATCAATTATTTTCAATTATTTATAATTAATTTAAATTATTTTCAATTATTTTCAATTATTTTCAATTATTCATCAATTATTTTCAATTATTTATAATTATTTTTAATAATTTATCAATTATTTTCAATTATTTATAATTATTTTCAATTATTTATAAATCTTTTCAATTATTTTCAATTATTTTCAATTATTTTCAATTATTTTCAATTATTTATAATTATTTTCAATTATTTTCAATTATTTTCAATTATTTTCAATTATTTTCAATTATTTATAATTATTTTCAATTATTTTCAATTATTTTCAATTATTTTCAATTATTCTCAATTATTTTCAATTATTTATAATTATTTTCAATTATTTTCAATTATTTTCAATTATTTATAATTATTTTCAATTATTTATAATTATTTTCAATTATTTATAATTATTTTCAATTATTTATCAATTATTTTCAATTATTTATAATTATTTTCAATTATTTATCAATTATTTTCAATTATTTATAATTATTTTCAATTATTTTCAATTATTTTCAATTATTTATAATTATTTTCAATTATTTTCAATTATTTTCAATTATTTTCAATTATTTTCAACTATTTTCAATTATTTTCAATTATTTTCAATTATTTTCAATTATTTTCAATTATTTTCAATTATTTTCAATTATTTTCAATTATTTTCAATTATTTTCAATTATTTTCAATTATTTATTATTATTTCCAATTAGTTATCAATTAATTTAAATTATTTTCAATTATTTTCAATTATTTTCAATTATTTATAATTATTTTCAATTATTTTCAATTATTTTCAATTATTTATAATTATTTTCAATTATTTATCAATTATTTTCAATTATTTTCAATTATTTTCAATTATTTTCAATTATTTTCAATTATTTATCAATTATTTTCAATTATTTATAATGATTTTCAAATATTTTCAATTATTTATAAATTATTTATAATTCTTTTAAATTATTTTCAATTATTTTCAATTATTTATAATTATTTTCAATTATTTATAATTATTTTCAATTATTTTCAATTATTTTCAATTATTTATAATTATTTTCAATTATTTTCAATTATTTTCAATTATTTATAATTATTTTCAATTATTTATCAATTATTTTCAATTATTTTCAATTATTTTCAATTATTTTCAATTATTTATCAATTATTTTCAATTATTTTCAATTATTTATCAATTATTTTCAATTATTTATAATGATTTTCAAATATTTTCAATTATTTATAAATTATTTATAATTGTTTTCAATTATTTATAATTGTTTTCAATTATTTATAATTATTTTCAATTATTTTCAATTATTTTCAATTATATTCACTTATTTATAATTATTTTCAATAATTTTTAATTATTTTCAGTTATTTTCAATTATTTTCAATTATTTATCAATTATTTTCAATTATTTCCAATTATTTTCAATTATTTTCAATTATTTTCAATTATTTTCAATTATTTTCAATTATTTTCAATTATTTTCAATTATTTTCAATTATTTTCAATTATTTTCAATTATTTTCAATTATTTATAATTATTTTCAATTATTTTCAATTATTTTCAATTATTTTCAATTATTTTCAACTATTTTCAATTATTTTCAATTATTTTCAATTATTTTCAATTATTTTCAATTATTTTCAATTATTTTCAATTATTTTCAATTATTTTCAATTATTTTCAATTATTTTCAATTATTTATTATTATTTCCAATTAGTTATCAATTAATTTAAATTATTTTCAATTATTTTCAATTATTTTCAATTATTTATCAATTATTTTCAATTATTTATAATTATTTATAATAATTTATCAATTATTTTCAATTATTTATAATTATTTTCAATTATTTATAAATCTTTTCAATTATTTTCAATTATTTTCAATTATTTTCAATTATTTTCAATTATTTTCAATTATTTTCAATTATTTTCAATTATTTTCAATTATTTATAATTATTTTCAATTATTTTCAATTATTTTCAATTATTTTCAATTATTTATAATCATTTTCAATTATTTTCAGTTATTTTCAATTATTTATAATTATTTTCTATTATTTTCAATTATTTTCAATCATATATAATTATTTTCAATTATTTATCAATTATTTTCAATTATTTATAATTATTTTCAATTATTTTCAATTATTTTCAATTATTTATAATTCTTTTAAATTATTTTCAATTATTTTCAATTATTTATAATTCTTTTAAATTATTTTCAATTATTTTCAATTATTTTCAATTATTTATAATTATTTTCAATTATTTTCAATTATTTTCAATTATTTTCAATTATTTTCAATTATTTATAATTATTTTCAATTATTTTCAATTATTTTCAATTATTTATAATTATTTTCAATTATTTATCAATTATTTTCAATTATTTTCAATTATTTTCAATTATTTTCAATTATTTTCAATTATTTATCAATTATTTTCAATTATTTATAATGATTTTCAAATATTTTCAATTATTTATAAATTATTTATAATTCTTTTAAATTATTTTCAATTATTTTCAATTATTTATAATTATTTTCAATTATTTATAATTATTTTCAATTATTTTCAATTATTTTCAATTATTTATAATTATTTTCAATTATTTTCAATTATTTTCAATTATTTATAATTATTTTCAATTATTTATCAATTATTTTCAATTATTTTCAATTATTTTCAATTATTTTCAATTATTTATCAATTATTTTCAATTATTTTCAATTATTTATCAATTATTTTCAATTATTTATAATGATTTTCAAATATTTTCAATTATTTATAAATTATTTATAATTGTTTTCAATTATTTATAATTGTTTTCAATTATTTATAATTATTTTCAATTATTTTCAATTATTTTCAATTATATTCACTTATTTATAATTATTTTCAATAATTTTTAATTATTTTCAGTTATTTTCAATTATTTTCAATTATTTATCAATTATTTTCAATTATTTCCAATTATTTTCAATTATTTTCAATTATTTTCAATTATTTTCAATTATTTTCAATTATTTTCAATTATTTTCAATTATTTTCAATTATTTTCAATTATTTTCAATTATATTCACTTACTTATAATTATTTTCAATAATTTTCAATTATTTTCAGTTATTTTCAATTATTTTCAATTATTTATCAATTATTTTCAATTATTTCCAATTATTTTCAATTATTATCAATTATTTTCAATTATTTTCAATTATTTTCAATTATTTATAATTATTTTCAATTATTTTCAATTATTTTCAATTATTTTCACTTATTTATAATTATTTTCAATTAGTTTCAATTATTTTAAATTTGTTTATAATTATTTTCAAATATTTATCAATTATTTTCAATTATTCATAATTAATTTCAATATTTCCAATTATTTTCAATTATTTATCAATTATTTTCAATTATTTTCAATTATTTATCAATTATTTTCAATTATTTATAATGATTTTTAATTATTTTCAATTATTTATAAATTATTTATAATTGTTTTCAATTATTTATAATTATTTTGAATTATTTTCAATTATTTTCAATTATTTTCACTTATTTATAATTATTTTCAATTATTTTCAATTATTTTCAATTATCTTCAATTATTTATCAATTATTTTCAATTATTTTCAATTATTTTCAATTATTTTCAATTATTTTCAATTATTTTCAATTATTTATCAATTATTTTCAATTATTTATAATTATTTTCAATTATTTATAATTATTTTCAATTATTTATAATTCTTTTCAATTATTTTCAATTATTTTCAATTATTTTCAATTATTTATAATTATTTTCAATTATTTTCAGTTATTTTCAATTATTTATAATTATTTTCTATTATTTTCAATTATTTTCAATCATATATAATTATTTTCAATTATTTTCAATTATTTATAATTATTTTCAATTATTTTCAATTATTTTCAATTATTTATAAATTATTTATAATTATTTTCAATTATTTATAATTATTTTCAATTATTTTCAATTATTTTCAATTATTTATCAATTATTTTCAATTATTTATAATTATTTTCAATAATTTATCAATTATTTTCAATTATTTATAATTATTTTCAATTATTTATAATTCTTTTCAATTATTTTCAATTATTTTCAATTATTTTCAATTATTTTCAATTATTTATAATTATTTTCAATTATTTTCAATTATTTTCAATTATTTTCAATTATTTTCAATTATTTTCAATTATATATAATTATTTTCAATTATTTGTCAATTATTTTCAATTATTTATAATTATTTTCAATTATTTTCAATTATTTTCAATTATTTTCAATTATTTTCAATTATTTTCAATTATTTATAATTATTTTCAATTATTTTCAATTATTTTCAATTATTTTTAATTATTTTCAATTATTTATCAATTATTTTCAATTATTTATAATTATTTTCTATTATTTTCAATTATTTTCAATTATATATAATTATTTTCAATTATTTATCAATTATTTTCAATTATTTATAATTATTTTCAATTATTTTCAATTATTTTAAATTTGTTTATAATTATTTTCAAATATTTATCAATTATTTTCAATTATTCATAATTAATTTCAATATTTTCAATTATTTTCAATTATTTTCAATTATTTATCAATTATTTATCAATTATTTTCAAATATTTATAATTATTTTAAATTATTTTCAATTATTTTCAATTATTTATAATTATTTTCAATTATTTATCAATTATTTTCAATTATTTATAATTATTTTCAATTATTTTCAATTATTTTCAATTATTTATAATTATTTTCAATTATTTATCAATTAATTTCTATTATTTTCAATTATTTTCAATTATTTTCAATTATTTTCAATTATTTATAATTATTTCCAAATAGTTATCAATTAATTTCAATTATTTTCAATTATTTTCAATTATTTATAATTATTTCCAATTATTTTCAATTATTTATAATTATTTTCAATTATTTATCAATTATTTTCAATTATTTATAATTAATTTAAATTATTTTCAATTATTTTCAATTATTTTCAATTATTCATCAATTATTTTCAATTATTTATAATTATTTTTAATAATTTATCAATTATTTTCAATTATTTATAATTATTTTCAATTATTTATAAATCTTTTCAATTATTTTCAATTATTTTCAATTATTTTCAATTATTTTCAATTATTTTCAATTATTTTCAATTATTTATAATTATTTTCAATTATTTTCAATTATTTTCAATTATTTTCAATTATTTTCAATTATTTATAATTATTTTCAATTATTTTCAATTATTTTCAATTATTTTCAATTATTCTCAATTATTTTCAATTATTTATAATTATTTTCAATTATTTTCAATTATTTTCAATTATTTATAATTATTTTCAATTATTTATAATTATTTTCAATTATTTATAATTATTTTCAATTATTTATCAATTATTTTCAATTATTTATAATTATTTTCAATTATTTATCAATTATTTTCAATTATTTATAATTATTTTCAATTATTTTCAATTATTTTCAATTATTTATAATTATTTTCAATTATTTTCAATTATTTTCAATTATTTTCAATTATTTTCAACTATTTTCAATTATTTTCAATTATTTTCAATTATTTTCAATTATTTTCAATTATTTTCAATTATTTTCAATTATTTTCAATTATTTTCAATTATTTTCAATTATTTATTATTATTTCCAATTAGTTATCAATTAATTTAAATTATTTTCAATTATTTTCAATTATTTTCAATTATTTATAATTATTTTCAATTATTTTCAATTATTTTCAATTATTTATAATTATTTTCAATTATTTATCAATTATTTTCAATTATTTTCAATTATTTTCAATTATTTTCAATTATTTTCAATTATTTATCAATTATTTTCAATTATTTATAATGATTTTCAAATATTTTCAATTATTTATAAATTATTTATAATTCTTTTAAATTATTTTCAATTATTTTCAATTATTTATAATTATTTTCAATTATTTATAATTATTTTCAATTATTTTCAATTATTTTCAATTATTTATAATTATTTTCAATTATTTTCAATTATTTTCAATTATTTATAATTATTTTCAATTATTTATCAATTATTTTCAATTATTTTCAATTATTTTCAATTATTTTCAATTATTTATCAATTATTTTCAATTATTTTCAATTATTTATCAATTATTTTCAATTATTTATAATGATTTTCAAATATTTTCAATTATTTATAAATTATTTATAATTGTTTTCAATTATTTATAATTGTTTTCAATTATTTATAATTATTTTCAATTATTTTCAATTATTTTCAATTATATTCACTTATTTATAATTATTTTCAATAATTTTTAATTATTTTCAGTTATTTTCAATTATTTTCAATTATTTATCAATTATTTTCAATTATTTCCAATTATTTTCAATTATTTTCAATTATTTTCAATTATTTTCAATTATTTTCAATTATTTTCAATTATTTTCAATTATTTTCAATTATTTTCAATTATTTTCAATTATATTCACTTACTTATAATTATTTTCAATAATTTTCAATTATTTTCAGTTATTTTCAATTATTTTCAATTATTTATCAATTATTTTCAATTATTTCCAATTATTTTCAATTATTATCAATTATTTTCAATTATTTTCAATTATTTTCAATTATTTATAATTATTTTCAATTATTTTCAATTATTTTCAATTATTTTCACTTATTTATAATTATTTTCAATTAGTTTCAATTATTTTAAATTTGTTTATAATTATTTTCAAATATTTATCAATTATTTTCAATTATTCATAATTAATTTCAATATTTCCAATTATTTTCAATTATTTATCAATTATTTTCAATTATTTTCAATTATTTATCAATTATTTTCAATTATTTATAATGATTTTTAATTATTTTCAATTATTTATAAATTATTTATAATTGTTTTCAATTATTTATAATTATTTTGAATTATTTTCAATTATTTTCAATTATTTTCACTTATTTATAATTATTTTCAATTATTTTCAATTATTTTCAATTATCTTCAATTATTTATCAATTATTTTCAATTATTTTCAATTATTTTCAATTATTTTCAATTATTTTCAATTATTTTCAATTATTTATCAATTATTTTCAATTATTTATAATTATTTTCAATTATTTATAATTATTTTCAATTATTTATAATTCTTTTCAATTATTTTCAATTATTTTCAATTATTTTCAATTATTTATAATTATTTTCAATTATTTTCAGTTATTTTCAATTATTTATAATTATTTTCTATTATTTTCAATTATTTTCAATCATATATAATTATTTTCAATTATTTTCAATTATTTATAATTATTTTCAATTATTTTCAATTATTTTCAATTATTTATAAATTATTTATAATTATTTTCAATTATTTATAATTATTTTCAATTATTTTCAATTATTTTCAATTATTTATCAATTATTTTCAATTATTTATAATTATTTTCAATAATTTATCAATTATTTTCAATTATTTATAATTATTTTCAATTATTTATAATTCTTTTCAATTATTTTCAATTATTTTCAATTATTTTCAATTATTTTCAATTATTTATAATTATTTTCAATTATTTTCAATTATTTTCAATTATTTTCAATTATTTTCAATTATTTTCAATTATATATAATTATTTTCAATTATTTGTCAATTATTTTCAATTATTTATAATTATTTTCAATTATTTTCAATTATTTTCAATTATTTTCAATTATTTTCAATTATTTTCAATTATTTATAATTATTTTCAATTATTTTCAATTATTTTCAATTATTTTTAATTATTTTCAATTATTTATCAATTATTTTCAATTATTTTCAATTATTTTCAATTATTTATAATTATTTTCAATTATTTTCAATTATTTTCAATTATTTTCAATTATTTTCAACTATTTTCAATTATTTTCAATTATTTTCAATTATTTTCAATTATTTTCAATTATTTTCAATTATTTTCAATTATTTTCAATTATTTTCAATTATTTTCAATTATTTTCAATTATTTATTATTATTTCCAATTAGTTATCAATTAATTTAAATTATTTTCAATTATTTTCAATTATTTTCAATTATTTATCAATTATTTTCAATTATTTATAATTATTTATAATAATTTATCAATTATTTTCAATTATTTATAATTATTTTCAATTATTTATAAATCTTTTCAATTATTTTCAATTATTTTCAATTATTTTCAATTATTTTCAATTATTTTCAATTATTTTCAATTATTTTCAATTATTTTCAATTATTTTCAATTATTTTCAATTATTTATAATTATTTTCAATTATTTTCAATTATTTTCAATTATTTTCAATTATTTATAATTATTTTCAATTATTTTCAGTTATTTTCAATTATTTATAATTATTTTCTATTATTTTCAATTATTTTCAATCATATATAATTATTTTCAATTATTTATCAATTATTTTCAATTATTTATAATTATTTTCAATTATTTTCAATTATTTTCAATTATTTATAATTCTTTTAAATTATTTTCAATTATTTTCAATTATTTATAATTCTTTTAAATTATTTTCAATTATTTTCAATTATTTTCAATTATTTATAATTATTTTCAATTATTTTCAATTATTTTCAATTATTTTCAATTATTTTCAATTATTTATAATTATTTTCAATTATTTTCAATTATTTTCAATTATATTCACTTACTTATAATTATTTTCAATAATTTTCAATTATTTTCAGTTATTTTCAATTATTTTCAATTATTTATCAATTATTTTCAATTATTTCCAATTATTTTCAATTATTATCAATTATTTTCAATTATTTTCAATTATTTTCAATTATTTATAATTATTTTCAATTATTTTCAATTATTTTCAATTATTTTCACTTATTTATAATTATTTTCAATTATTTTCAATTATTTTCAATTATTTTCAATTATTTATAATTAATTTCAATTATTTTCAATTATTTTCAATTCTTTTCAATTATTTTGAATTATTTTCAATTTTTTATTAATTATTTATAATTTTTTTCAATTATTTATAATTATTTTCAATTATTTATAATTATTTTCAATTATTTATAATTATTTTCAAGTATTTTCAATTATTTTCAATATTTTCAATTATTTATCAATTATTTATCAATTATTTTCAAATATTTATAATTATTTTAAATTATTTTCAATTATTTTCAATTATTTATAATTATTTTCAATTATTTTCAATTATTTTCAATTATTTATAATTATTTTCAATTATTTTCAATTATTTTCAATTATTTTCAACTATTTTCAATTATTTTCAATTATTTTCAATTATTTTCAATTATTTTCAATTATTTTCAATTATTTTCAATTATTTTCAATTATTTTCAATTATTTTCAATTATTTTCAATTATTTTCAATTATTTATTATTATTTCCAATTAGTTATCAATTAATTTAAATTATTTTCAATTATTTTCAATTATTTTCAATTATTTATAATTATTTTCAATTATTTTCAATTATTTTCAATTATTTTCAATTATTTTCAACTATTTTCAATTATTTTCAATTATTTTCAATTATTTTCAATTATTTTCAATTATTTTCAATTATTTTCAATTATTTTCAATTATTTTCAATTATTTTCAATTATTTTCAATTATTTATTATTATTTCCAATTAGTTATCAATTAATTTAAATTATTTTCAATTATTTTCAATTATTTTCAATTATTTATCAATTATTTTCAATTATTTATAATTATTTATAATAATTTATCAATTATTTTCAATTATTTATAATTATTTTCAATTATTTATAAATCTTTTCAATTATTTTCAATTATTTTCAATTATTTTCAATTATTTTCAATTATTTTCAATTATTTTCAATTATTTTCAATTATTTTCAATTATTTATAATTATTTTCAATTATTTTCAATTATTTTCAATTATTTTCAATTATTTATAATTATTTTCAATTATTTTCAGTTATTTTCAATTATTTATAATTATTTTCTATTATTTTCAATTATTTTCAATCATATATAATTATTTTCAATTATTTATCAATTATTTTCAATTATTTATAATTATTTTCAATTATTTTCAATTATTTTCAATTATTTATAATTCTTTTAAATTATTTTCAATTATTTTCAATTATTTATAATTCTTTTAAATTATTTTCAATTATTTTCAATTATTTTCAATTATTTATAATTATTTTCAATTATTTTCAATTATTTTCAATTATTTTCAATTATTTTCAATTATTTATAATTATTTTCAATTATTTTCAATTATTTTCAATTATTTATAATTATTTTCAATTATTTATCAATTATTTTCAATTATTTTCAATTATTTTCAATTATTTTCAATTATTTTCAATTATTTATCAATTATTTTCAATTATTTATAATGATTTTCAAATATTTTCAATTATTTATAAATTATTTATAATTCTTTTAAATTATTTTCAATTATTTTCAATTATTTATAATTATTTTCAATTATTTATAATTATTTTCAATTATTTTCAATTATTTTCAATTATTTATAATTATTTTCAATTATTTTCAATTATTTTCAATTATTTATAATTATTTTCAATTATTTATCAATTATTTTCAATTATTTTCAATTATTTTCAATTATTTTCAATTATTTATCAATTATTTTCAATTATTTTCAATTATTTATCAATTATTTTCAATTATTTATAATGATTTTCAAATATTTTCAATTATTTATAAATTATTTATAATTGTTTTCAATTATTTATAATTGTTTTCAATTATTTATAATTATTTTCAATTATTTTCAATTATTTTCAATTATATTCACTTATTTATAATTATTTTCAATAATTTTTAATTATTTTCAGTTATTTTCAATTATTTTCAATTATTTATCAATTATTTTCAATTATTTCCAATTATTTTCAATTATTTTCAATTATTTTCAATTATTTTCAATTATTTTCAATTATTTTCAATTATTTTCAATTATTTTCAATTATTTTCAATTATATTCACTTACTTATAATTATTTTCAATAATTTTCAATTATTTTCAGTTATTTTCAATTATTTTCAATTATTTATCAATTATTTTCAATTATTTCCAATTATTTTCAATTATTATCAATTATTTTCAATTATTTTCAATTATTTTCAATTATTTATAATTATTTTCAATTATTTTCAATTATTTTCAATTATTTTCACTTATTTATAATTATTTTCAATTATTTTCAATTATTTTCAATTATTTTCAATTATTTATAATTAATTTCAATTATTTTCAATTATTTTCAATTCTTTTCAATTATTTTGAATTATTTTCAATTTTTTATTAATTATTTATAATTTTTTTCAATTATTTATAATTATTTTCAATTATTTATAATTATTTTCAATTATTTATAATTATTTTCAAGTATTTTCAATTATTTTCAATTATTTTCAATTATTTATCAATTATTTATCAATTATTTTCAAATATTTATAATTATTTTAAATTATTTTCAATTATTTTCAATTATTTATAATTATTTTCAATTATTTTCAATTATTTTCAATTATTTATAATTATTTTCAATTATTTTCAATTATTTTCAATTATTTTCAACTATTTTCAATTATTTTCAATTATTTTCAATTATTTTCAATTATTTTCAATTATTTTCAATTATTTTCAATTATTTTCAATTATTTTCAATTATTTTCAATTATTTTCAATTATTTTCAATTATTTATTATTATTTCCAATTAGTTATCAATTAATTTAAATTATTTTCAATTATTTTCAATTATTTTCAATTATTTATCAATTATTTTCAATTATTTATAATTATTTATAATAATTTATCAATTATTTTCAATTATTTATAATTATTTTCAATTATTTATAAATCTTTTCAATTATTTTCAATTATTTTCAATTATTTTCAATTATTTTCAATTATTTTCAATTATTTTCAATTATTTTCAATTATTTTCAATTATTTATAATTATTTTCAATTATTTTCAATTATTTTCAATTATTTTCAATTATTTATAATTATTTTCAATTATTCTCAATTATTTTCAATTATTTTCAATTATTTTCAATTATTTTCAATTATTTTCAATTATTTATAATTATTTTCAATTATTTTCAATTATTTTCAATTATTTTCAATTATTTTCAATTATATATAATTATTTTCAATTATTTATCAATTATTTTCAATTATTTATAATTATTTTCAATTATTTTCAATTATTTTCAATTATTTATAAATTATTTATAATTATTTTCAATTATTTATAATTATATTCAATTATTTTCAATTATTTTCAATTATTTTCAATTATTTATAATTATTTTCAATTAGTTTCAATTATTTTAAATTTGTTTATAATTATTTTCAAATATTTATCAATTATTTTCCATTATTCATAATTAATTTCAATATTTCCAATTATTTTCAATTATTTATCAATTATTTTCAATTATTTTCAATTATTTATAATGATTTTTAATTATTTTCAATTATTTATAAATTATTTATAATTGTTTTCAATTATTTATAATTATTTTCAATTATTTTCAATTATTTTCAATTATTTTCACTTATTTATAATTATTTTCAATTATTTTCAATTATTTTCAATTATTTTCAATTATCTTCAATTATTTATCAATTATTTTCAATTATTTTCAATTATTTTCAATTATTTTCAATTATTTTCAATTATTTTCAATTATTTATCAATTATTTTCAATTATTTATAATTATTTTCAATTATTTATAATTATTTTCAATTATTTATAATTCTTTTCAATTATTTTCAATTATTTTCAATTATTTTCAATTATTTATAATTATTTTCAATTATTTTCAGTTATTTTCAATTATTTATAATTATTTTCTATTATTTTCAATTATTTTCAATCATATATAATTATTTTCAATTATTTATCAATTATTTTCAATTATTTATAATTATTTTCAATTATTTTCAATTATTTTCAATTATTTATAATTCTTTTAAATTATTTTCAATTATTTTCAATTATTTATAATTCTTTTAAATTATTTTCAATTATTTTCAATTATTTTCAATTATTTATAATTATTTTCAATTATTTTCAATTATTTTCAATTATTTTCAATTATTTTCAATTATTTATAATTATTTTCAATTATTTTCAATTATTTTCAATTATTTATAATTATTTTCAATTATTTATCAATTATTTTCAATTATTTTCAATTATTTTCAATTATTTTCAATTATTTATCAATTATTTTCAATTATTTTCAATTATTTATCAATTATTTTCAATTATTTATAATGATTTTCAAATATTTTCAATTATTTATAAATTATTTATAATTGTTTTCAATTATTTATAATTGTTTTCAATTATTTATAATTATTTTCAATTATTTTCAATTATTTTCAATTATATTCACTTATTTATAATTATTTTCAATAATTTTTAATTATTTTCAGTTATTTTCAATTATTTTCAATTATTTATCAATTATTTTCAATTATTTCCAATTATTTTCAATTATTTTCAATTATTTTCAATTATTTTCAATTATTTTCAATTATTTTCAATTATTTTCAATTATTTTCAATTATTTTCAATTATTTTCAATTATATTCACTTATTTATAATTATTTTCAATAATTTTCAATTATTTTCAGTTATTTTCAATTATTTTCAATTATTTATCAATTATTTTCAATTATTTCCAATTATTTTCAATTATTATCAATTATTTTCAATTATTTTCAATTATTTTCAATTATTTATAATTATTTTCAATTATTTTCAATTATTTTCAATTATTTTCACTTATTTATAATTATTTTCAATTATTTTCAATTATTTTCAATTATTTTCAATTATTTATAATTATTTTCAATTATTTTCAATTATTTTCAATTCTTTTCAATTATTTTGAATTATTTTCAATTTTTTATTAATTATTTATAATTTTTTTCAATTATTTATAATTATTTTCAATTATTTATAATTATTTTCAATTATTTATAATTATTTTCAAGTATTTTCAATTATTTTCAATTATTTTCAATTATTTATCAATTATTTATCAATTATTTTCAAATATTTATAATTATTTTAAATTATTTTCAATTATTTTCAATTATTTATAATTATTTTCAATTATTTTCAATTATTTTCAATTATTTATAATTATTTTCAATTATTTTCAATTATTTTCAATTATTTTCAATTATTTTCAACTATTTTCAATTATTTTCAATTATTTTCAATTATTTTCAATTATTTTCAATTATTTTCAATTATTTTCAATTATTTATTATTATTTCCAATTAGTTATCAATTAATTTAAATTATTTTCAATTATTTTCAATTATTTTCAATTATTTATCAATTATTTTCAATTATTTATAATTATTTATAATAATTTATCAATTATTTTCAATTATTTTCAATTATTTTCAATTATTTATAAATCTTTTCAATTATTTTCAATTATTTTCAATTATTTTCAATTATTTTCAATTATTTTCAATTATTTTCAATTATTTTCAATTATTTATAATTATTTTCAATTATTTTCAATTATTTTCAATTATTTTCAATTATTTATAATTATTTTCAATTATTTTCAATTATTTTCAATTATTTTCAATTATTTTCAATTATTTTCAATTATTTTCAATTATTTATAATTATTTTCAATTATTTTCAATTATTTTCAATTATTTATAAATTATTTATAATTATTTTCAATTATTTATAATTATATTCAATTATTTTCAATTATTTTCAATTATTTTCAATTATTTATAATTATTTTCAATTAGTTTCAATTATTTTAAATTTGTTTATAATTATTTTCAAATATTTATCAATTATTTTCAATTATTCATAATTAATTTCAATATTTCCAATTATTTTCAATTATTTATCAATTATTTTCAATTATTTTCAATTATTTATCAATTATTTTCAATTATTTATAATGATTTTTAATTATTTTCAATTATTTATAAATTATTTATAATTGTTTTCAATTATTTATAATTATTTTCAATTATTTTCAATTATTTTCAATTATTTTCACTTATTTATAATTATTTTCAATTATTTTCAATTATTTTCAATTATCTTCAATTATTTTCAATTATTTTCAATTATTTTCAATTATTTTCAATTATTTTCAATTATTTATCAATTATTTTCAATTATTTATAATTATTTTCAATTATTTATAATTATTTTCAATTATTTATAATTCTTTTCAATTATTTTCAATTATTTTCAATTATTTATAATTATTTTCAATTATTTTCAGTTATTTTCAATTATTTATAATTATTTTCTATTATTTTCAATTATTTTCAATCATATATAATTATTTTCAATTATTTATCAATTATTTTCAATTATTTATAATTATTTTCAATTATTTTCAATTATTTTCAATTATTTATAAATTATTTATAATTATTTTCAATTATTTATAATTATTTTCAATTATTTTCAATTATTTTCAATTATTTATCAATTATTTTCAATTATTTATAATTATTTTCAATAATTTATCAATTATTTTCAATTATTTATAATTTTTTACAATTATTTTCAATTATTTTCAATTATTTATAATTATTTTCAATTATTTTCAATTATTTTCAATTATTTATAATTATTTTCAATTATTTATCAATTTTTTTCAATTATTCTCAATTATTTTCAATTATTTATCAATTATTTTCAATTATTTATAATGATTTTCAATTATTTTCAATTATTTATATATTATTTATAATTGTTTTCAATTATTTATAATTATTTTCAATTATTTTCAATTATTTTCAATTATTTATAATTATTTTCAATTATTTTCAATTCTTTTCAATTATTTATAATTATTTTCAATTTTTTATCAATTATTTATAATTATTTTCAGTTATTTATAATTATTTTCAATTATTTTCAATTATTTTCAATTATTTTCAATTATTTATCAATTATTTTCAATTATTTTCAATTATTTATAATTATTTTCAATTATTTATCAATTATTTTCAATTATTTATAATTATTTTCAATTATTTTCAATTATTTTCAATTATTTAAAATTATTTTCAATTATTTATCAATTATTTTCTATTATTTATAATTATTATCAATTATTTTCAATTATTTTCAATTATTTTTCATTATTTTCAATTATTTATCAATTATTTTCAATTATTTATAATTATTTTCTATTATTTTCAATTATTTTCAATTATATATAATTATTTTCAATTATTTATCAATTATTTTCAATTATTTATAATTATTTTCAATTATTTTCAATTATTTTCAATTATTTATAAATTATTTATAATTATTTTCAGTTAATTATAATTATTTTCAATTATTTTCAATTATTTTCAATTATTTTCAATTATTTATAATTATTTTCAATTATTTTCAATTATTTTAAATTTGTTTATAATTATTTTCAAATATTTTCAATTCTTTTCAATTATTTACAATTATTTTCAATTTTTTATCAATTATTTATAATTATTTTCAGTTATTTATAATTATTTTCAATTATTTTCAATTATTTATAATTATTTCCAATTATTTTCAATTATTTATAATTATTTTCAATTATTTATCAATTATTTTCAATTATTTATAATCAATTTAAATTATTTTCAATTATTTTCAATTATTTTCAATTATTTAAAATTATTTTCAATTATTTATCAATTATTTTCTATTATTTATAATTATTTTCAATTATTTTCAATTATTTTCAATTATTTTCAATTATTTTCAATTATTTTTAATTATTTTCAATTATTTATCAATTATTTTCAATTATTTATAATTATTTTCAATTATTTTCAATTCTTTTCAATTATTTATAATTATTTTCAATTTTTTATCAAATATTTATAATTATTTTCAGTTATTTATAATTATTTTCAATTATTTTCAATTATTTATAATTATTTCCAATTATTTTCAATTATTTATAATTATTTTCAATTATTTATCAATTATTTTCAATTATTTATAATCAATTTAAATTATTTTCAATTATTTTCAATTATTTTCAATTATTTATCAATTATTTTCAATTATTTTCAATTATTCATAATTATTTTAAATTATTTTCAATTATTTTCAATTATTTTCAATTATTTTCAATTATTTATCAATTATTTTCAATTATTTATAATGATTTTCAATTATTTTCAATTATTTATAAATTATTTATAATTGTTTTCAATTATTTATAATTATTTTCAATTATTTTCAATTATTTTCAATTATTTTCACTTATTTATAATTATTTTCATTTATTTTCAATTATTTTCAATTATTTTCAATTATTTATCAATTATTTATAATTATTTTCAATTATTTTCAATTATTTTCAATTATTTTTAATTATTTTCAATTATTTATCAATTATTTTCAATTATTTATAATTATTTTCTATTATTTTCAATTATTTTCAATCATATATAATTATTTTCAATTATTTTCAATTATTTATAATTATTTTCAATTATTTATAATTATTTTCAATTATTTATAATTATTTTCAATTATTTTCAATTATTTTCAATTATTTATAAATTATTTTCAATTATTTATAATTATTTTCAATAATTTATCAATTATTTTCAATTATTTATAATTATTTTCAATTATTTATAATTCTTTTCAATTATTTTCAATTATTTTCAATTATTTTCAATTATTTTCAATTATTTATAATTATTTTCAATTATTTTCAATTATTTTCAATTATTTTCAATTATTTTCAATTATTTTCAATTATATATAATTATTTTCAATTATTTGTCAATTATTTTCAATTATTTATAATTATTTTCAATTATTTTCAATTATTTTCAATTATTTATAAATTATTTATAATTATTTTCAATTATTTATAATTATTTTCAATTATTTTCAATTATTTTCAATTATTTATAATTATTTTCAATTAGTTTCAATTATTTTAAATTTTTTTTATAATTATTTTCAAATATTTATCAATTATTTTCAATTATTCATAATTAATTTCAATATTTTCAATAATTTTCAATTATTTTATATTATTTATCAATTATTTTCAATTATTTTCAATTATTTATCAATTATTTTCAATTATTTATAATGATTTTTAATTATTTTCAATTATTTATAAATTATTTATAATTGTTTTCAATTATTTATATTTATTTTCAATTATTTTCAATTATTTTCAATTATTTTCACTTATTTTCAATTATTTATAATTATTTTCAATTATTTTCAATTATTTTCAATTATTTATTATTATTTCCAATTAGTTATCAATTAATTTAAATTATTTTCAATTATTTTCAATTATTTATAATTATTTATAATAATTTATCAATTATTTTCAATTATTTATATTTATTTTCAATTATTTATAAATCTTTTCAATTATTTTCAATTATTTTCAATTATTTTCAATTATTTTCAATTATTTTCAATTATTTTCAATTATTTTCAATTATTTTCAATTATTTTCAATTATTTTCAATTATTTTCAATTATTTTCAATTATTTTCAATTATTTTCAATTATTTTCAATTATTTTCAATTATTTTCAATTATTTTCAATTATTTTCAATTATTTTCAATTATTTTCAATTATTTTCAATTATTTATAATTATTTTCAATTATTTTCAATTATTTTCAATTATTTTCAATTATTTATAATTATTTTCAATTATTTTCAATTATTTTCAATTATTTTCAATTATTTTCAATTATTTTCAATTATTTTCAATTATTTATAATTATTTTCAATTATTTTCAATTATTTTCAATTATTTTCAATTATTTTCAATTATATATAATTATTTTCAATTATTTATCAATTATTTTCAATTATTTATAATTATTTTCAATTATTTTCAATTATTTTCAATTATTTTCAATTATTTTCAATTATTTTCAATTATTTTCAATTATTTATAATTATTTTCAATTATTTATAATTATTTTCAATTATTTATCAATTATTTTCAATTATTTATAATTATTTTCAATCATTTATCAATTATTTTCAATTATTTATAATTCTTTTCAATTATTTATAATTCTTTTCAATTATTTTCAATTATTTTCAATTATTTTCAAGTATTTATAATTTTTTTCAATTATTTTCAATTATTTTCAATTATTTATAATTATTTTCAATTATTTTCAATTATTTTCAATTATTTATAATTATTTTCAATTATTTATCAATTATTTTCAATTATTCTCAATTATTTTCAATTATTTATCAATTATTTTCAATTATTTATAATGATTTTCAATTATTTTCATTTATTTATATATTATTTATAATTGTTTTCAATTATTTATAATTATTTTCAATTATTTTCAATTATTTTCAATTATTTATAATTATTTTCAATTATTTTCAATTCTTTTCAATTATTTATAATTATTTTCAATTTTTTATCAATTATTTATAATTATTTTCAGTTATTTATAATTATTTTCAATTATTTTCAATTATTTTCAATTATTTTCAATTATTTATAATTATTTTCAATTAGTTTCAATTATTTTCAATTATTTTCAATTATTTTCAATTATTTTCAATTATTTATAATTATTTTCAATTATTTTCAATTATTTTCAATTATTTTCAATTATTTTCAATTATATATAATTATTTTCAATTATTTATCAATTATTTTCAATTATTTATAATTATTTTCAATTATTTTCAATTATTTTCAATTATTTTCAATTATTTTCAATTATTTTCAATTATTTTCAATTATTTATAATTATTTTCAATTATTTATAATTATTTTCAATTATTTATCAATTATTTTCAATTATTTATAATTATTTTCAATCATTTATCAATTATTTTCAATTATTTATAATTCTTTTCAATTATTTATAATTCTTTTCAATTATTTTCAATTATTTTCAATTATTTTCAAGTATTTATAATTTTTTTCAATTATTTTCAATTATTTTCAATTATTTATAATTATTTTCAATTATTTTCAATTATTTTCAATTATTTATAATTATTTTCAATTATTTATCAATTATTTTCAATTATTCTCAATTATTTTCAATTATTTATCAATTATTTTCAATTATTTATAATGATTTTCAATTATTTTCATTTATTTATATATTATTTATAATTGTTTTCAATTATTTATAATTATTTTCAATTATTTTCAATTATTTTCAATTATTTATAATTATTTTCAATTATTTTCAATTCTTTTCAATTATTTATAATTATTTTCAATTTTTTATCAATTATTTATAATTATTTTCAGTTATTTATAATTATTTTCAATTATTTTCAATTATTTTCAATTATTTTCAATTATTTATAATTATTTTCAATTAGTTTCAATTATTTTCAATTATTTTCAATTATTTATCAATTATTTATCAATTATTTTCAAATATTTATAATTATTTTAAATTATTTTCAATTATTTTCAATTATTTATAATTATTTTCAATTATTTTCAATTATTTATAATTATTTTCAATTATTTTCAATTATTTTCAATTATTTTCAGCTATTTTCAATTATTTTCAATTATTTTCAATTATTTTCAATTATTTTCAATTATTTTCAATTATTTTCAATTATTTTCAATTATTTTCAATTATTTTCAATTATTTTCAATTATTTATTATTATTTCCAATTAGTTATCAATTAATTTAAATTATTTTCAATTATTTTCAATTATTTATAATTATTTATAATAATTTATCAATTATTTTCAATTATTTATAATTATTTTCAATTATTTATAAATCTTTTCAATTATTTTCAATTATTTTCAATTATTTTCAATTATTTTCAATTATTTTCAATTATTTTCAATTATTTTCAATTATTTTCAATTATTTATAATTATTTTCAATTATTTTCAATTATTTTCAATTATTTTCAATTATTTATAATTATTTTCAATTATTTTCAATTATTTTCAATTATTTTCAATTATTTTCAATTATTTTCAATTATTTTCAATTATTTATAATTATTTTCAATTATTTTCAATTATTTTCAATTATTTTCAATTATTTTCAATTATATATAATTATTTTCAATTATTTATCAATTATTTTCAATTATTTATAATTATTTTCAATTATTTTCAATTATTTTCAATTATTTTCAATTATTTTCAATTATTTTCAATTATTTATAATTATTTTCAATTATTTTCAATTATTTTCAATTATTTATAATTATTTTCAATTATTTATAATTATTTTCAATTATTTATAATTATTTTCAATTATTTATCAATTATTTTCAATTATTTATAATTATTTTCAATCATTTATCAATTATTTTCAATTATTTATAATTCTTTTCAATTATTTATAATTCTTTTCAATTATTTTCAATTATTTTCAATTATTTTCAAGTATTTATAATTTTTTTCAATTATTTTCAATTATTTTCAATTATTTATAATTATTTTCAATTATTTTCAATTATTTATAATTATTTTCAATTATTTATCAATTATTTTCAATTATTCTCAATTATTTTCAATTATTTATCAATTATTTTCAATTATTTATAATGATTTTCAATTATTTTCAATTATTTATAATGATTTTCAATTATTTTCAATTATTTATATATTATTTATAATTGTTTTCAATTATTTATAATTATTTTCAATTATTTTCAATTATTTTCAATTATTTATAATTATTTTCAATTATTTTCAATTCTTTTCAATTATTTATAATTATTTTCAATTTTTTATCAATTATTTATAATTATTTTCAGTTATTTATAATTATTTTCAATTATTTTCAATTATTTTCAATTATTTTCAATTATTTTCAATTATTTTCAATTATTTATCAATTATTTATAATTATTTTCAATTATTTATAATTATTTTCAATTATTTATCAATTATTTTCAATTATTTATAATTATTTTCAATTATTTTCAATTATTTTCAATTATTTAAAATTATTTTCAATTATTTATCAATTATTTTCTATTATTTATAATTATTTTCAATTATTTTCAATTATTTTCAATTATTTTTAATTATTTTCAATTATTTATCAATTATTTTCAATTATTTATAATTATTTTCTATTATTTTCAATTATTTTCAATTATATATAATTATTTTCAATTATTTATCAATTATTTTCAATTATTTATAATTATTTTCAATTATTTTCAATTATTTTCAATTATTTATAAATTATTTATAATTATTTTCAGTTATTTATAATTATTTTCAATTATTTTCAATTATTTTCCATTATTTTCAATTATTTATAATTATTTTCAATTATTTTCAATTATTTTAAATTTGTTTATAATTATTTTCAAATATTTATCAATTATTTTCAATTATTCATAATTAATTTCAATATTTTCAATTATTTTCAATTATTTTCAATTATTTATCAATTATTTATCAATTATTTTCAAATATTTATAATTATTTTAAATTATTTTCAATTATTTTCAATTATTTATAATTATTTTCAATTATTTATCAATTATTTTCAATTATTTACAATTATTTTCAATTATTTTCAATTATTTTCAATTATTTATAATTATTTTCAATTATTTATCAATTAATTTCTATTATTTTCAATTATTTTCAATTATTTTCAATTATTTTCAATTATTTTCAATTATTTTCAATTATTTTCAATTATTTATAATTATTTCCAATTAGTTATCAATTAATTTCAATTATTTTCAATTATTTTCAATTATTTATAATTATTTCCAATTATTTTCAATTATTTATAATTATTTTCAATTATTTATCAATTATTTTCAATTATTTATAATTAATTTAAATTATTTTCAATTATTTTCAATTATTTTCAATTATTTATCAATTATTTCCAATTATTTATAATTATTTTTAATAATTTATCAATTATTTTCAATTATTTATAATTATTTTCAATTATTTATAAATCTTTTCAATTATTTTCAATTATTTTCAATTATTTTCAATTATTTTCAATTATTTTCAATTATTTTCAATTATTTATAATTATTTTCAATTATTTTCAATTATTTTCAATTATTTTCAATTATTTATAATTATTTTCAATTATTTTCAATTATTTTCAATTATTTTCAATTATTTTCAATTATTTTCAATTATTTATAATTATTTTCAATTATTTTCAATTATTTTCAATTATTTATAATTATTTTCAATTATTTATAATTATTTTCAATTATTTATAATTATTTTCAATTATTTATCAATTATTTTCAATTATTTATAATTATTTTCAATTATTTATCAATTATTTTCAATTATTTATAATTATTTTCAATTATTTATAATTCTTTTAAATTATTTTCAATTATTTTCAATTATTTATAATTCTTTTAAATTATTTTCAATTATTTTCAATTATTTTCAATTATTTATAATTATTTTCAATTATTTTCAATTATTTTCAATTATTTATAATTATTTTCAATTATTTTCAATTATTTTCAATTATTTATAATTATTTTCAATTATTTATCAATTATTTTCAATTATTTTCAATTATTTTCAATTATTTATCAATTATTTTAAATTATTTTCAATTATTTATCAATTATTTTCAATTATTTATAATGATTTTCAAATATTTTCAATTATTTATAAATTATTTATAATTGTTTTCAATTATTTATAATTGTTTTCAATTATTTATAATTATTTTCAATTATTTTCAATTATTTTCAATTATATTCACTTATTTATGATTATTTTCAATAATTTTCAATTATTTTCAGTTATTTTCAATTATTTTCAATTATTTATCAATTATTTTCAATTATTTCCAATTATTTTCAATTATTTTCAATTATTTTCAATTATTTTCAATTATTTTCAATTATTTATCAATTATTTTCAATTATTTATAATTATTTTCAATAATTTATCAATTATTTTCAATTATTTATAATTATTTTCAATTATTTATAATTCTTTTCAATTATTTTAAATTATTTTCAATTATTTTCAATTATTTTCAATTATTTTCAATTATTTATAATTATTTTCAATTATTTTCAATTATTTTCAATTATTTTCAATTATTTTCAATTATATATAATTATTTTCAATTATTTGTCAATTATTTTCAATTATTTATAATTATTTTCAATTATTTTCAATTATTTTCAATTATTTATAAATTATTTATAATTATTTTCAATTATTTATAATTATTTTCAATTATTTTCAATTATTTTCAATTATTTTCAATTATTTATAATTATTTTCAATTAGTTTCAATTATTTTAAATTTTTTTTATAATTATTTTCAAATATTTATCAATTATTTTCAATTATTCATAATTAATTTCAATATTTTCAATTATTTTCAATTATTTTATATTATTTAGCAATTATTTTCAATTATTTTCAATTATTTATCAATTATTTTCAATTATTTATAATGATTTTTAATTATTTTCAATTATTTATAAATTATTTATAATTGTTTTCAATTATCTATATTTATTTTCAATTATTTTCAATTATTTTCAATTATTTTCACGTATTTTCAATTATTTATAATTATTTTCAATTATTTTCAATTATTTTCAATTATTTATAATTATTTTCAATTATTTATAATTATTTTCAATTATTTTTAATTATTTTCAATTATTTTAAATTATTTTCAATTATTTTCAATTATTTTCAATTATTTATAATTATTTTCAATTAGTTTCAATTATTTTAAATTTGTTTATAATTATTTTCAAATATTTATCAATTATTTTCAATTATTTTCAATTATTTATCAATTATTTTCAATTATTTATAATGATTTTTAATTATTTTCAATTATTTTCAATTATTTTCAATTATTTATCAATTATTTTCAATTATTTATAATGATTTTTAATTATTTTCAATTATTTATAAATTATTTATAATTGTTTTCAATTATTTATAATTATTTTCAATTATTTTCAATTATTTTCAATTATTTTCCCTTATTTATAATTATTTTCAATTATTTTCAATTATTTTCAATTCTTTTCAATTATTTTGAATTATTTTCAATTTTTTATTAATTATTTATAATTATTTTCAATTATTTATAATTATTTTCAATTATTTATAATTATTTTCAATTATTTATAATTATTTTCAAGTATTTTCAATTATTTTCAATTATTTTCAATTATTTATCAATTATTTATCAATTATTTTCAAATATTTATAATTATTTTAAATTATTTTCAATTATTTTCAATTATTTATAATTATTTTCAATTATTTTCAATTATTTTCAATTATTTATAATTATTTTCAATTATTTTCAATTATTTTCAATTATTTTCAATTATTTTCAATTATTTTCAACTATTTTCAATTATTTTCAATTATTTTCAATTATTTTCAATTATTTTCAATTATTTTCAATTATTTATTATTATTTCCAATTAGTTATCAATTAATTTAAATTATTTTCAATTATTTTCAATTATTTTAAATTATTTATTAATTATTTTCAATTATTTATAATTATTTATAATAATTTATCAATTATTTTCAATTATTTATAATTATTTTCAATTATTTATAAATCTTTCCAATTATTTTCAATTATTTTCAATTATTTTCAATTATTTTCAATTATTTTCAATTATTTTCAATTATTTTCAATTATTTTCAATTATTTTCAATTATTTATAATTATTTTCAATTATTTTCAATTATTTTCAATTATTTTCAATTATTTATAATTATTTTCAATTATTTTCAATTATTTTCAATTATTTTCAATTATTTTCAATTATTTTCAATTATTTTCAATTATTTATAATTATTTTCAATTATTTTCAATTATTTTCAATTATTTTCAATTATTTTCAATTATATATAATTATTTTCAATTATTTATCAATTATTTTCAATTATTTATAATTATTTTCAATTATTTTCAATTATTTTCAATTATTTATAAATTATTTATAATTATTTTCAATTATTTATAATTATTTTCAATTATTTTCAATTATTTTCAATTATTTTCAATTATTTATAATTATTTTCAATTATTTTCAATTATTTTCAATTATTTATAATTATTTTCAATTATTTATAATTATTTTCAATTATTTATAATTATTTTCAATTATTTATCAATTATTTTCAATTATTTATAATTATTTTCAATTATTTATCAATTATTTTCAATTATTTATAATTATTTTCAATTATTTATAATTCTTTTAAATTATTTTCAATTATTTTCAATTATTTATAATTCTTTTAAATTATTTTCAATTATTTTCAATTATTTTCAATTATTTATAATTATTTTCAATTATTTTCAATTATTTTCAATTATTTATAATTATTTTCAATTATTTTCAACTATTTTCAATTATTTTCAATTATTTTCAATTATTTTCAATTATTTTCAATTATTTTCAATTATTTTCAATTATTTTCAATTATTTTCAATTATTTTCAATTATTTTCAATTATTTATTATTATTTCCAATTAGTTATCAATTAATTTAAATTATTTTCTATTATTTTCAATTATTTATAATTATTTATAATAATTTATCAATTATTTTCAATTATTTATAATTATTTTCAATTATTTATAAATCTTTTCAATTATTTTCAATTATTTTCAATTATTTTCAATTATTTTCAATTATTTTCAATTATTTTCAATTATTTTCAATTATTTTCAATTATTTATAATTATTTTCAATTATTTTCAATTATTTTCAATTATTTTCAATTATTTATAATTATTTTCAATTATTTTCAATTATTTTCAATTATTTTCAATTATTTTCAATTATTTTCAATTATTTTCAATTATTTATAATTATTTTCAATTATTTATCAATTATTTTCAATTATTTATAATTATTTTCAATTATTTATCAATTATTTTCAATTATTTATAATTATTTTCAATTATTTATAATTCTTTTAAATTATTTTCAATTATTTTCAATTATTTATAATTCTTTTAAATTATTTTCAATTATTTTCAATTATTTTCAATTATTTATAATTATTTTCAATTATTTTCAATTATTTTCAATTATTTATAATTATTTTCAATTATTTTCAATTATTTTCAATTATTTATAATTATTTTCAATTATTTATCAATTATTTTCAATTATTTTCAATTATTTTCAATTATTTATCAATTATTTTAAATTATTTTCAATTATTTATCAATTATTTTCAATTATTTATAATGATTTTCAAATATTTTCAATTATTTATAAATTATTTATAATTGTTTTCAATTATTTATAATTGTTTTCAATTATTTATAATTATTTTCAATTATTTTCAATTATTTTCAATTATATTCACTTATTTATGATTATTTTCAATAATTTTCAATTATTTTCAGTTATTTTCAATTATTTTCAATTATTTATCAATTATTTTCAATTATTTCCAATTATTTTCAATTATTTTCAATTATTTTCAATTATTTTCAATTATTTTCAATTATTTATCAATTATTTTCAATTATTTATAATTATTTTCAATAATTTATCAATTATTTTCAATTATTTATAATTATTTTCAATTATTTATAATTCTTTTCAATTATTTTAAATTATTTTCAATTATTTTCAATTATTTTCAATTATTTTCAATTATTTATAATTATTTTCAATTATTTTCAATTATTTTCAATTATTTTCAATTATTTTCAATTATATATAATTATTTTCAATTATTTGTCAATTATTTTCAATTATTTATAATTATTTTCAATTATTTTCAATTATTTTCAATTATTTATAAATTATTTATAATTATTTTCAATTATTTTCAATTATTTTCAATTATTTTTAATTATTTTCAATTATTTATCAATTATTTTCAATTATTTATAATTATTTTCTATTATTTTCAATTATTTTCAATTATATATAATTATTTTCAATTATTTATCAATTATTTTCAATTATTTATAATTATTTTCAATTATTTTCAATTATTTTCAATTATTTATAAATTATTTATAATTATTTTCAGTTATTTATAATTATTTTCAATTATTTTCAATTATTTTCCATTATTTTCAATTATTTATAATTATTTTCAATTATTTTCAATTATTTTAAATTTGTTTATAATTATTTTCAAATATTTATCAATTATTTTCAATTATTCATAATTAATTTCAATATTTTCAATTATTTTCAATTATTTTCAATTATTTATCAATTATTTATCAATTATTTTCAAATATTTATAATTATTTTAAATTATTTTCAATTATTTTCAATTATTTATAATTATTTTCAATTATTTATCAATTATTTTCAATTATTTATAATTATTTTCAATTATTTTCAATTATTTTCAATTATTTATAATTATTTTCAATTATTTATCAATTAATTTCTATTATTTTCAATTATTTTCAATTATTTTCAATTATTTTCAATTATTTTCAATTATTTTCAATTATTTTCAATTATTTATAATTATTTCCAATTAGTTATCAATTAATTTCAATTATTTTCAATTATTTTCAATTATTTATAATTATTTCCAATTATTTTCAATTATTTATAATTATTTTCAATTATTTATCAATTATTTTCAATTATTTATAATTAATTTAAATTATTTTCAATTATTTTCAATTATTTTCAATTATTTATCAATTATTTCCAATTATTTATAATTATTTTTAATAATTTATCAATTATTTTCAATTATTTATAATTATTTTCAATTATTTATAAATCTTTTCAATTATTTTCAATTATTTTCAATTATTTTCAATTATTTTCAATTATTTTCAATTATTTATAATTATTTTCAATTATTTTCAATTATTTTCAATTATTTTCAATTATTTTCAACTATTTTCAATTATTTTCAATTATTTTCAATTATTTTCAACTATTTTCAATTATTTTCAATTATTTTCAATTATTTTCAATTATTTATTATTATTTCCAATTAGTTATCAATTAATTTAAATTATTTTCAATTATTTTCAATTATTTATAATTATTTATAATAATTTATCAATTATTTTCAATTATTTATATTTATTTTCAATTATTTATAAATCTTTTCAATTATTTTCAATTATTTTCAATTATTTTCAATTATTTTCAATTATTTTCAATTATTTTCAATTATTTTCAATTATTTTCAATTATTTTCAATTATTTTCAATTATTTTCAATTATTTTCAATTATTTTCAATTATTTTCAATTATTTTCAATTATTTTCAATTATTTATAATTATTTTCAATTATTTTCAATTATTTTCAATTATTTTCAATTATTTATAATTATTTTCAATTATTTTCAATTATTTTCAATTATTTTCAATTATTTTCAATTATTTTCAATTATTTTCAATTATTTATAATTATTTTCAATTATTTTCAATTATTTTCAATTATTTTCAATTATTTTCAATTATATATAATTATTTTCAATTATTTATCAATTATTTTCAATTATTTATAATTATTTTCAATTATTTTCAATTATTTTCAATTATTTTCAATTATTTTCAATTATTTTCAATTATTTTCAATTATTTTCAATTATTTATAATTATTTTCAATTATTTATAATTATTTTCAATTATTTATCAATTATTTTCAATTATTTATAATTATTTTCAATCATTTATCAATTATTTTCAATTATTTATAATTCTTTTCAATTATTTATAGTTCTTTTCAATTATTTTCAATTATTTTCAATTATTTTCAAGTATTTATAATTTTTTTCAATTATTTTCAATTATTTTCAATTATTTATAATTATTTTCAATTATTTTCAATTATTTTCAATTATTTATAATTATTTTCAATTATTTATCAATTATTTTCAATTATTCTCAATTATTTTCAATTATTTATCAATTATTTTCAATTATTTATAATGATTTTCAATTATTTTCATTTATTTATATATTATTTATAATTGTTTTCAATTATTTATAATTATTTTCAATTATTTTCAATTATTTTCAATTATTTATAATTATTTTCAATTATTTTCAATTCTTTTCAATTATTTATAATTATTTTCAATTTTTTATCAATTATTTATAATTATTTTCAGTTATTTATAATTATTTTCAATTATTTTCAATTATTTTCAATTATTTTCAATTATTTTCAATTATTTATAATTATTTTCAATTAGTTTCAATTATTTTCAATTATTTTCAATTATTTATCAATTATTTATCAATTATTTTCAAATATTTATAATTATTTTAAATTATTTTCAATTATTTTCAATTATTTATAATTATTTTCAATTATTTTCAATTATTTATAATTATTTTCAATTATTTTCAATTATTTTCAATTATTTTCAATTATTTTCAATTATTTTCAATTATTTATAATTATTTTCAATTATTTTCAACTATTTTCAATTATTTTCAATTATTTTCAATTATTTTCAATTATTTTCAATTATTTTCAATTATTTTCAATTATTTTCAATTATTTTCAATTATTTTCAATTATTTTCAATTATTTATTATTATTTCCAATTAGTTATCAATTAATTTAAATTATTTTCTATTATTTTCAATTATTTATAATTATTTATAATAATTTATCAATTATTTTCAATTATTTATAATTATTTTCAATTATTTATAAATCTTTTCAATTATTTTCAATTATTTTCAATTATTTTCAATTATTTTCAATTATTTTCAATTATTTTCAATTATTTTCAATTATTTTCAATTATTTATAATTATTTTCAATTATTTTCAATTATTTTCAATTATTTTCAATTATTTATAATTATTTTCAATTATTTTCAATTATTTTCAATTATTTTCAATTATTTTCAATTATTTTCAATTATTTTCAATTATTTATAATTATTTTCAATTATTTATCAATTATTTTCAATTATTTATAATTATTTTCAATTATTTATCAATTATTTTCAATTATTTATAATTATTTTCAATTATTTATAATTCTTTTAAATTATTTTCAATTATTTTCAATTATTTATAATTCTTTTAAATTATTTTCAATTATTTTCAATTATTTTCAATTATTTATAATTATTTTCAATTATTTTCAATTATTTTCAATTATTTATAATTATTTTCAATTATTTTCAATTATTTTCATTTATTTATAATTATTTTCAATTATTTATCAATTATTTTCAATTATTTTCAATTATTTTCAATTATTTATCAATTATTTTAAATTATTTTCAATTATTTATCAATTATTTTCAATTATTTATAATGATTTTCAAATATTTTCAATTATTTATAAATTATTTATAATTGTTTTCAATTATTTATAATTGTTTTCAATTATTTATAATTATTTTCAATTATTTTCAATTATTTTCAATTATATTCACTTATTTATGATTATTTTCAATAATTTTCAATTATTTTCAGTTATTTTCAATTATTTTCAATTATTTATCAATTATTTTCAATTATTTCCAATTATTTTCAATTATTTTCAATTATTTTCAATTATTTTCAATTATTTTCAATTATTTATCAATTATTTTCAATTATTTATAATTATTTTCAATAATTTATCAATTATTTTCAATTATTTATAATTATTTTCAATTATTTATAATTCTTTTCAATTATTTTAAATTATTTTCAATTATTTTCAATTATTTTCAATTATTTTCAATTATTTATAATTATTTTCAATTATTTTCAATTATTTTCAATTATTTTCAATTATTTTCAATTATATATAATTATTTTCAATTATTTGTCAATTATTTTCAATTATTTATAATTATTTTCAATTATTTTAAATTATTTTCAATTATTTATAAATTATTTATAATTATTTTCAATTATTTTCAATTATTTTCAATTATTTTTAATTATTTTCAATTATTTATCAATTATTTTCAATTATTTATAATTATTTTCTATTATTTTCAATTATTTTCAATTATATATAATTATTTTCAATTATTTATCAATTATTTTCAATTATTTATAATTATTTTCAATTATTTTCAATTATTTTCAATTATTTATAAATTATTTATAATTATTTTCAGTTATTTATAATTATTTTCAATTATTTTCAATTATTTTCCATTATTTTCAATTATTTATAATTATTTTCAATTATTTTCAATTATTTTAAATTTGTTTATAATTATTTTCAAATATTTATCAATTATTTTCAATTATTCATAATTAATTTCAATATTTTCAATTATTTTCAATTATTTTCAATTATTTATCAATTATTTATCAATTATTTTCAAATATTTATAATTATTTTAAATTATTTTCAATTATTTTCAATTATTTATAATTATTTTCAATTATTTATCAATTATTTTCAATTATTTATAATTATTTTCAATTATTTTCAATTATTTTCAATTATTTATAATTATTTTCAATTATTTATCAATTAATTTCTATTATTTTCAATTATTTTCAATTATTTTCAATTATTTTCAATTATTTTCAATTATTTTCAATTATTTTCAATTATTTATAATTATTTCCAATTAGTTATCAATTAATTTCAATTATTTTCAATTATTTTCAATTATTTATAATTATTTCCAATTATTTTCAATTATTTATAATTATTTTCAATTATTTATCAATTATTTTCAATTATTTATAATTAATTTAAATTATTTTCAATTATTTTCAATTATTTTCAATTATTTATCAATTATTTCCAATTATTTATAATTATTTTTAATAATTTATCAATTATTTTCAATTATTTATAATTATTTTCAATTATTTATAAATCTTTTCAATTATTTTCAATTATTTTCAATTATTTTCAATTATTTTCAATTATTTTCAATTATTTATAATTATTTTCAATTATTTTCAATTATTTTCAATTATTTTCAACTATTTTCAATTATTTTCAATTATTTTCAATTATTTTCAACTATTTTCAATTATTTTCAATTATTTTCAATTATTTTCAATTATTTATTATTATTTCCAATTAGTTATCAATTAATTTAAATTATTTTCAATTATTTTCAATTATTTATAATTATTTATAATAATTTATCAATTATTTTCAATTATTTATATTTATTTTCAATTATTTATAAATCTTTTCAATTATTTTCAATTATTTTCAATTATTTTCAATTATTTTCAATTATTTTCAATTATTTTCAATTATTTTCAATTATTTTCAATTATTTATAATTATTTTCAATTATTTTCAATTATTTTCAATTATTTTCAATTATTTATAATTATTTTCAATTATTTTCAATTATTTTCAATTATTTTCAATTATTTTCAATTATTTTCAATTATTTTCAATTATTTATAATTATTTTCAATTATTTATCAATTATTTTCAATTATTTATAATTATTTTCAATTATTTATCAATTATTTTCAATTATTTATAATTATTTTCAATTATTTATAATTCTTTTAAATTATTTTCAATTATTTTCAATTATTTATAATTCTTTTAAATTATTTTCAATTATTTTCAATTATTTTCAATTATTTATAATTATTTTCAATTATTTTCAATTATTTTCAATTATTTATAATTATTTTCAATTATTTTCAATTATTTTCATTTATTTATAATTATTTTCAATTATTTATCAATTATTTTCAATTATTTTCAATTATTTTCAATTATTTATCAATTATTTTAAATTATTTTCAATTATTTATCAATTATTTTCAATTATTTATAATGATTTTCAAATATTTTCAATTATTTATAAATTATTTATAATTGTTTTCAATTATTTATAATTGTTTTCAATTATTTATAATTATTTTCAATTATTTTCAATTATTTTCAATTATATTCACTTATTTATGATTATTTTCAATAATTTTCAATTATTTTCAGTTATTTTCAATTATTTTCAATTATTTATCAATTATTTTCAATTATTTCCAATTATTTTCAATTATTTTCAATTATTTTCAATTATTTTCAATTATTTTCAATTATTTATCAATTATTTTCAATTATTTATAATTATTTTCAATAATTTATCAATTATTTTCAATTATTTATAATTATTTTCAATTATTTATAATTCTTTTCAATTATTTTAAATTATTTTCAATTATTTTCAATTATTTTCAATTATTTTCAATTATTTATAATTATTTTCAATTATTTTCAATTATTTTCAATTATTTTCAATTATTTTCAATTATATATAATTATTTTCAATTATTTGTCAATTATTTTCAATTATTTATAATTATTTTCAATTATTTTAAATTATTTTCAATTATTTATAAATTATTTATAATTATTTTCAATTATTTTCAATTATTTTCAATTATTTTTAATTATTTTCAATTATTTATCAATTATTTTCAATTATTTATAATTATTTTCTATTATTTTCAATTATTTTCAATTATATATAATTATTTTCAATTATTTATCAATTATTTTCAATTATTTATAATTATTTTCAATTATTTTCAATTATTTTCAATTATTTATAAATTATTTATAATTATTTTCAGTTATTTATAATTATTTTCAATTATTTTCAATTATTTTCCATTATTTTCAATTATTTATAATTATTTTCAATTATTTTCAATTATTTTAAATTTGTTTATAATTATTTTCAAATATTTATCAATTATTTTCAATTATTCATAATTAATTTCAATATTTTCAATTATTTTCAATTATTTTCAATTATTTATCAATTATTTATCAATTATTTTCAAATATTTATAATTATTTTAAATTATTTTCAATTATTTTCAATTATTTATAATTATTTTCAATTATTTATCAATTATTTTCAATTATTTATAATTATTTTCAATTATTTTCAATTATTTTCAATTATTTATAATTATTTTCAATTATTTATCAATTAATTTCTATTATTTTCAATTATTTTCAATTATTTTCAATTATTTTCAATTATTTTCAATTATTTTCAATTATTTTCAATTATTTATAATTATTTCCAATTAGTTATCAATTAATTTCAATTATTTTCAATTATTTTCAATTATTTATAATTATTTCCAATTATTTTCAATTATTTATAATTATTTTCAATTATTTATCAATTATTTTCAATTATTTATAATTAATTTAAATTATTTTCAATTATTTTCAATTATTTTCAATTATTTATCAATTATTTCCAATTATTTATAATTATTTTTAATAATTTATCAATTATTTTCAATTATTTATAATTATTTTCAATTATTTATAAATCTTTTCAATTATTTTCAATTATTTTCAATTATTTTCAATTATTTTCAATTATTTTCAATTATTTATAATTATTTTCAATTATTTTCAATTATTTTCAATTATTTTCAACTATTTTCAATTATTTTCAATTATTTTCAATTATTTTCAACTATTTTCAATTATTTTCAATTATTTTCAATTATTTTCAATTATTTATTATTATTTCCAATTAGTTATCAATTAATTTAAATTATTTTCAATTATTTTCAATTATTTATAATTATTTATAATAATTTATCAATTATTTTCAATTATTTATATTTATTTTCAATTATTTATAAATCTTTTCAATTATTTTCAATTATTTTCAATTATTTTCAATTATTTTCAATTATTTTCAATTATTTTCAATTATTTTCAATTATTTTCAATTATTTTCAATTATTTTCAATTATTTTCAATTATTTTCAATTATTTTCAATTATTTTCAATTATTTTCAATTATTTTCAATTATTTATAATTATTTTCAATTATTTTCAATTATTTTCAATTATTTTCAATTATTTATAATTATTTTCAATTATTTTCAATTATTTTCAATTATTTTCAATTATTTTCAATTATTTTCAATTATTTTCAATTATTTATAATTATTTTCAATTATTTTCAATTATTTTCAATTATTTTCAATTATTTTCAATTATATATAATTATTTTCAATTATTTATCAATTATTTTCAATTATTTATAATTATTTTCAATTATTTTCAATTATTTTCAATTATTTTCAATTATTTTCAATTATTTTCAATTATTTTCAATTATTTATAATTATTTTCAATTATTTATAATTATTTTCAATTATTTATCAATTATTTTCAATTATTTATAATTATTTTCAATCATTTATCAATTATTTTCAATTATTTATAATTCTTTTCAATTATTTATAATTCTTTTCAATTATTTTCAATTATTTTCAATTATTTTCAAGTATTTATAATTTTTTTCAATTATTTTCAATTATTTTCAATTATTTATAATTATTTTCAATTATTTTCAATTATTTTCAATTATTTATAATTATTTTCAATTATTTATCAATTATTTTCAATTATTCTCAATTATTTTCAATTATTTATCAATTATTTTCAATTATTTATAATGATTTTCAATTATTTTCATTTATTTATATATTATTTATAATTGTTTTCAATTATTTATAATTATTTTCAATTATTTTCAATTATTTTCAATTATTTATAATTATTTTCAATTATTTTCAATTCTTTTCAATTATTTATAATTATTTTCAATTTTTTATCAATTATTTATAATTATTTTCAGTTATTTATAATTATTTTCAATTATTTTCAATTATTTTCAATTATTTTCAATTATTTTCAATTATTTATAATTATTTTCAATTAGTTTCAATTATTTTCAATTATTTTCAATTATTTATCAATTATTTATCAATTATTTTCAAATATTTATAATTATTTTAAATTATTTTCAATTATTTTCAATTATTTATAATTATTTTCAATTATTTTCAATTATTTATAATTATTTTCAATTATTTTCAATTATTTTCAATTATTTTCAACTATTTTCAATTATTTTCAATTATTTTCAATTATTTTCAATTATTTTCAATTATTTTCAATTATTTTCAATTATTTTCAATTATTTTCAATTATTTTCAATTATTTTCAATTATTTATTATTATTTCCAATTAGTTATCAATTAATTTAAATTATTTTCAATTATTTTCAATTATTTATAATTATTTATAATAATTTATCAATTATTTTCAATTATTTATAATTATTTTCAATTATTTATAAATCTTTTCAATTATTTTCAATTATTTTCAATTATTTTCAATTATTTTCAATTATTTTCAATTATTTTCAATTATTTTCAATTATTTTCAATTATTTATAATTATTTTCAATTATTTTCAATTATTTTCAATTATTTTCAATTATTTATAATTATTTTCAATTATTTTCAATTATTTTCAATTATTTTCAATTATTTTCAATTATTTTCAATTATTTTCAATTATTTTCAATTATTTATAATTATTTTCAATTATTTTCAATTATTTTCAATTATTTTCAATTATTTTCAATTATATATAATTATTTTCAATTATTTATCAATTATTTTCAATTATTTATAATTATTTTCAATTATTTTCAATTATTTTCAATTATTTTCAATTATTTTCAATTATTTTCAATTATTTATAATTATTTTCAATTATTTTCAATTATTTTCAATTATTTATAATTATTTTCAATTATTTATAATTATTTTCAATTATTTATAATTATTTTCAATTATTTATCAATTATTTTCAATTATTTATAATTATTTTCAATCATTTATCAATTATTTTCAATTATTTATAATTCTTTTCAATTATTTATAATTCTTTTCAATTATTTTCAATTATTTTCAATTATTTTCAAGTATTTATAATTTTTTTCAATTATTTTCAATTATTTTCAATTATTTATAATTATTTTCAATTATTTTCAATTATTTATAATTATTTTCAATTATTTATCAATTATTTTCAATTATTCTCAATTATTTTCAATTATTTATCAATTATTTTCAATTATTTATAATGATTTTCAATTATTTTCAATTATTTATATATTATTTATAATTGTTTTCAATTATTTATAATTATTTTCAATTATTTTCAATTATTTTCAATTATTTATAATTATTTTCAATTATTTTCAATTCTTTTCAATTATTTATAATTATTTTCAATTTTTTATCAATTATTTATAATTATTTTCAGTTATTTATAATTATTTTCAATTATTTTCAATTATTTTCAATTATTTTCAATTATTTTCAATTATTTTCAATTATTTATCAATTATTTATAATTATTTTCAATTATTTATAATTATTTTCAATTATTTATCAATTATTTTCAATTATTTATAATTATTTTCAATTATTTTCAATTATTTTCAATTATTTAAAATTATTTTCAATTATTTATCAATTATTTTCTATTATTTATAATTATTTTCAATTATTTTCAATTATTTTCAATTATTTTTAATTATTTTCAATTATTTATCAATTATTTTCAATTATTTATAATTATTTTCTATTATTTTCAATTATTTTCAATTATATATAATTATTTTCAATTATTTATCAATTATTTTCAATTATTTATAATTATTTTCAATTATTTTCAATTATTTTCAATTATTTATAAATTATTTATAATTATTTTCAGTTATTTATAATTATTTTCAATTATTTTCAATTATTTTCCATTATTTTCAATTATTTATAATTATTTTCAATTATTTTCAATTATTTTAAATTTGTTTATAATTATTTTCAAATATTTATCAATTATTTTCAATTATTCATAATTAATTTCAATATTTTCAATTATTTTCAATTATTTTCAATTATTTATCAATTATTTATCAATTATTTTCAAATATTTATAATTATTTTAAATTATTTTCAATTATTTTCAATTATTTATAATTATTTTCAATTATTTATCAATTATTTTCAATTATTTATAATTATTTTCAATTATTTTCAATTATTTTCAATTATTTATAATTATTTTCAATTATTTATCAATTAATTTCTATTATTTTCAATTATTTTCAATTATTTTCAATTATTTTCAATTATTTTCAATTATTTTCAATTATTTTCAATTATTTATAATTATTTCCAATTAGTTATCAATTAATTTCAATTATTTTCAATTATTTTCAATTATTTATAATTATTTCCAATTATTTTCAATTATTTATAATTATTTTCAATTATTTATCAATTATTTTCAATTATTTATAATTAATTTAAATTATTTTCAATTATTTTCAATTATTTTCAATTATTTATCAATTATTTCCAATTATTTATAATTATTTTTAATAATTTATCAATTATTTTCAATTATTTATAATTATTTTCAATTATTTATAAATCTTTTCAATTATTTTCAATTATTTTCAATTATTTTCAATTATTTTCAATTATTTTCAATTATTTTCAATTATTTATAATTATTTTCAATTATTTTCAATTATTTTCAATTATTTTCAATTATTTATAATTATTTTCAATTATTTTCAATTATTTTCAATTATTTTCAATTATTTTCAATTATTTTCAATTATTTATAATTATTTTCAATTATTTTCAATTATTTTCAATTATTTATAATTATTTTCAATTATTTATAATTATTTTCAATTATTTATAATTATTTTCAATTATTTATCAATTATTTTCAATTATTTATAATTATTTTCAATTATTTATCAATTATTTTCAATTATTTTCAATTATTTATCAATTATTTTAAATTATTTTCAATTATTTATCAATTATTTTCAATTATTTATAATGATTTTCAAATATTTTCAATTATTTATTAATTATTTATAATTGTTTTCAATTATTTATAATTGTTTTCAATTATTTATAATTATTTTCAATTATTTTCAATTATTTTCAATTATATTCACTTATTTATGATTATTTTCAATAATTTTCAATTATTTTCAGTTATTTTCAATTATTTTCAATTATTTATCAATTATTTTCAATTATTTCCAATTATTTTCAATTATTTTCAATTATTTTCAATTATTTTCAATTATTTTCAATTATTTATCAATTATTTTCAATTATTTATAATTATTTTCAATAATTTATCAATTATTTTCAATTATTTATAATTATTTTCAATTATTTATAATTCTTTTCAATTATTTTAAATTATTTTCAATTATTTTCAATTATTTTCAATTATTTTCAATTATTTATAATTATTTTCAATTATTTTCAATTATTTTCAATTATTTTCAATTATTTTCAATTATATATAATTATTTTCAACTATTTGTCAATTATTTTCAATTATTTATAATTATTTTCAATTATTTTCAATTATTTTCAATTATTTATAAATTATTTATAATTATTTTCAATTATTTATAATTATTTTCAATTATTTTCAATTATTTTCAATTATTTTCAATTATTTATAATTATTTTCAATTAGTTTCAATTATTTTAAATTTTTTTTATAATTATTTTCAAATATTTATCAATTATTTTCAATTATTCATAATTAATTTCAATATTTTCAATTATTTTCAATTATTTTATATTATTTAGCAATTATTTTCAATTATTTTCAATTATTTATCAATTATTTTCAATTATTTATCAATTATTTTCAATTATTTATAATGATTTTTAATTATTTTCAATTATTTATAAATTATTTATAATTGTTTTCAATTATTTATATTTATTTTCAATTATTTTCAATTATTTTCAATTATTTTCACGTATTTTCAATTATTTATAATTATTTTCAATTATTTTCAATTATTTTCAATTATTTATAATTATTTTCAATTATTTATAATTATTTTCAATTATTTTTAATTATTTTCAATTATTTTAAATTATTTTCAATTATTTTCAATTATTTTCAATTATTTATAATTATTTTCAATTAGTTTCAATTATTTTAAATTTGTTTATAATTATTTTCAAATATTTATCAATTATTTTCAATTATTTTCAATTATTTATCAATTATTTTCAATTATTTATAATGATTTTTAATTATTTTCAATTATTTTCAATTATTTTCAATTATTTATCAATTATTTTCAATTATTTATAATGATTTTTAATTATTTTCAATTATTTATAAATTATTTATAATTGTTTTCAATTATTTATAATTATTTTCAAATATTTTCAATTATTTTCAATTATTTTCCCTTATTTATAATTATTTTCAATTATTTTCAATTATTTTCAATTCTTTTCAATTATTTTGAATTATTTTCAATTTTTTATTAATTATTTATAATTATTTTCAATTATTTATAATTATTTTCAATTATTTATAATTATTTTCAATTATTTATAATTATTTTCAAGTATTTTCAATTATTTTCAATTATTTTCAATTATTTATCAATTATTTATCAATTATTTTCAAATATTTATAATTATTTTAAATTATTTTCAATTATTTTCAATTATTTATAATTATTTTCAATTATTTTCAATTATTTTCAATTATTTATAATTATTTTCAATTATTTTCAATTATTTTCAATTATTTTCAATTATTTTCAATTATTTTCAACTATTTTCAATTATTTTCAATTATTTTCAATTATTTTCAATTATTTTCAATTATTTTCAATTATTTATTATTATTTCCAATTAGTTATCAATTAATTTAAATTATTTTCAATTATTTTCAATTATTTTAAATTATTTATCAATTATTTTCAATTATTTATAATTATTTATAATAATTTATCAATTATTTTCAATTATTTATAATTATTTTCAATTATTTATAAATCTTTCCAATTATTTTCAATTATTTTCAATTATTTTCAATTATTTTCAATTATTTTCAATTATTTTCAATTATTTTCAATTATTTTCAATTATTTTCAATTATTTATAATTATTTTCAATTATTTTCAATTATTTTCAATTATTTTCAATTATTTATAATTATTTTCAATTATTTTCAATTATTTTCAATTATTTTCAATTATTTTCAATTATTTTCAATTATTTTCAATTATTTATAATTATTTTCAATTATTTTCAATTATTTTCAATTATTTTCAATCATTTTCAATTATATATAATTATTTTCAATTATTTATCAATTATTTTCAATTATTTATAATTATTTTCAATTATTTTCAATTATTTTCAATTATTTATAAATTATTTATAATTATTTTCAATTATTTATAATTATTTTCAATTATTTTCAATTATTTTCAATTATTTTCAATTATTTATAATTATTTTCAATTATTTTCAATTATTTTCAATTATTTATAATTATTTTCAATTATTTATAATTATTTTCAATTATTTATAATTATTTTCAATTATTTATCAATTATTTTCAATTATTTATAATTATTTTCAATTATTTATCAATTATTTTCAATTATTTATAATTATTTTCAATTATTTATAATTCTTTTAAATTATTTTCAATTATTTTCAATTATTTATAATTCTTTTAAATTCTTTTCAATTATTTTCAATTATTTTCAATTATTTTCAATTATTATCAATTATTTTCAATTATTTTCAATTATTTTCAATTATTTTCAATTATTTTCAATTATTTTCAATTATTTTCAATTATTTTCAATTATTTTCAATTATTTATTATTATTTCCAATTAGTTATCAATTAATTTAAATTATTTTCAATTATTTTCAATTATTTATAATTATTTATAATAATTTATCAATTATTTTCAATTATTTATAATTATTTTCAATTATTTTCAATTATTTTCAATTATTTTCAATTATTTTCAATTATTTTCAATTATTTTCAATTATTTTCAATTATTTATAATTATTTTCAATTATTTTCAATTATTTTCAATTATTTTCAATTATTTATAATTATTTTCAATTATTTTCAATTATTTTCAATTATTTTCAATTATTTTCAATTATTTTCAATTATTTTCAATTATTTATAATTATTTTCAATTATTTTCAATTATTTTCAATTATTTTCAATTATTTTCAATTATATATAATTATTTTCAATTATTTATCAATTATTTTCAATTATTTATAATTATTTTCAATTATTTTCAATTATTTTCAATTATTTTCAATTATTTTCAATTATTTTCAATTATTTATAATTATTTTCAATTATTTTCAATTATTTTCAATTATTTATAATTATTTTCAATTATTTATAATTATTTTCAATTATTTATAATTATTTTCAATTATTTATCAATTATTTTCAATTATTTATAATTATTTTCAATCATTTATCAATTATTTTCAATTATTTATAATTCTTTTCAATTATTTATAATTCTTTTCAATTATTTATAATTCTTTTCAATTATTTTCAATTATTTTCAATTATTTTCAAGTATATATAATTTTTTTCAATTATTTTCAATTATTTTCAATTATTTATAATTATTTTCAATTATTTTCAATTATTTATAATTATTTTCAATTATTTATCAATTATTTTCAATTATTCTCAATTATTTTCAATTATTTATCAATTATTTTCAATTATTTATAATGATTTTCAATTATTTTCAATTATTTATATATTATTTATAATTGTTTTCAATTATTTATAATTATTTTCAATTATTTTCAATTATTTTCAATTATTTATAATTATTTTCAATTATTTTCAATTCTTTTCAATTATTTATAATTATTTTCAATTTTTTATCAATTATTTATAATTATTTTCAGTTATTTATAATTATTTTCAATTATTTTCAATTATTTTCAATTATTTTCAATTATTTTCAATTATTTTCAATTATTTATCAATTATTTATAATTATTTTCAATTATTTATAATTATTTTCAATTATTTATCAATTATTTTCAATTATTTATAATTATTTTCAATTATTTTCAATTATTTTCAATTATTTATAATTATTTTCAATTATTTATCAATTATTTTCAATTATTTATAATTATTTTCAATTATTTTCAATTATTTTCAATTATTTATAATTATTTTCAATTATTTATCAATTAATTTCTATTATTTTCAATTATTTTCAATTATTTTCAATTATTTTCAATTATTTTCAATTATTTTCAATTATTTTCAATTATTTATAATTATTTCCAATTAGTTATCAATTAATTTCAATTATTTTCAATTATTTTCAATTATTTATAATTATTTCCAATTATTTTCAATTATTTATAATTATTTTCAATTATTTATCAATTATTTTCAATTATTTATAATTAATTTAAATTATTTTCATTTATTTTCAATTATTTTCAATTATTTATCAATTATTTCCAATTATTTATAATTATTTTTAATAATTTATCAATTATTTTCAATTATTTATAATTATTTTCAATTATTTATAAATCTTTTCAATTATTTTCAATTATTTTCAATTATTTTCAATTATTTTCAATTATTTTCAATTATTTTCAATTATTTATAATTATTTTCAATTATTTTCAATTATTTTCAATTATTTTCAATTATTTATAATTATTTTCAATTATTTTCAATTATTTTCAATTATTTTCAATTATTTTCAATTATTTTCAATTATTTATAATTATTTTCAATTATTTTCAATTATTTTCAATTATTTATAATTATTTTCAATTATTTATAATTATTTTCAATTATTTATAATTATTTTCAATTATTTATCAATTATTTTCAATTATTTATAATTATTTTCAATTATTTATCAATTATTTTCAATTATTTATAATTATTTTCAATTATTTATAATTCTTTTAAATTATTTTCAATTATTTTCAATTATTTATAATTCTTTTAAATTATTTTCAATTATTTTCAATTATTTTCAATTATTTATAATTATTTTCAATTATTTTCAATTATTTTCAATTATTTATAATTATTTTCAATTATTTTCAATTATTTTCAATTATTTATAATTATTTTCAATTATTTATCAATTATTTTCAATTATTTTCAATTATTTTCAATTATTTATCAATTATTTTAAATTATTTTCAATTATTTATCAATTATTTTCAATTATTTATAATGATTTTCAAATATTTTCAATTATTTATAAATTATTTATAATTGTTTTCAATTATTTATAATTGTTTTCAATTATTTATAATTATTTTCAATTATTTTCAATTATTTTCAATTATATTCACTTATTTATGATTATTTTCAATAATTTTCAATTATTTTCAGTTATTTTCAATTATTTTCAATTATTTATCAATTATTTTCAATTATTTCCAATTATTTTCAATTATTTTCAATTATTTTCAATTATTTTCAATTATTTTCAATTATTTATCAATTATTTTCAATTATTTATAATTATTTTCAATAATTTATCAATTATTTTCAATTATTTATAATTATTTTCAATTATTTATAATTCTTTTCAATTATTTTAAATTATTTTCAATTATTTTCAATTATTTTCAATTATTTTCAATTATTTATAATTATTTTCAATTATTTTCAATTATTTTCAATTATTTTCAATTATTTTCAATTATATATAATTATTTTCAATTATTTGTCAATTATTTTCAATTATTTATAATTATTTTCAATTATTTTCAATTATTTTCAATTATTTATAAATTATTTATAATTATTTTCAATTATTTATAATTATTTTCAATTATTTTCAATTATTTTCAATTATTTTCAATTATTTATAATTATTTTCAATTAGTTTCAATTATTTTAAATTTTTTTTATAATTATTTTCAAATATTTATCAATTATTTTCAATTATTCATAATTAATTTCAATATTTTCAATTATTTTCAATTATTTTATATTATTTAGCAATTATTTTCAATTATTTTCAATTATTTATCAATTATTTTCAATTATTTATAATGATTTTTAATTATTTTCAATTATTTATAAATTATTTATAATTGTTTTCAATTATTTATATTTATTTTCAATTATTTTCAATTATTTTCAATTATTTTCAATTATTTTCACGTATTTTCAATTATTTATAATTATTTTCAATTATTTTCAATTATTTTCAATTATTTATAATTATTTTCAATTATTTATAATTATTTTCAATTATTTTTAATTATTTTCAATTATTTTAAATTATTTTCAATTATTTTCAATTATTTTCAATTATTTATAATTATTTTCAATTAGTTTCAATTATTTTAAATTTGTTTATAATTATTTTCAAATATTTATCAATTATTTTCAATTATTTTCAATTATTTATCAATTATTTTCAATTATTTATAATGATTTTTAATTATTTTCAATTATTTTCAATTATTTTCAATTATTTATCAATTATTTTCAATTATTTATAATGATTTTTAATTATTTTCAATTATTTATCAATTATTTTCAATTATTTATAATGATTTTTAATTATTTTCAATTATTTATAAATTATTTATAATTGTTTTCAATTATTTATAATTATTTTCAATTATTTTCAATTATTTTCAATTATTTTCCCTTATTTATAATTATTTTCAATTATTTTCAATTATTTTCAATTCTTTTCAATTATTTTGAATTATTTTCAATTTTTTATAATTATTTTCAATTATTTTCAATTATTTTCAATTATTTTCAATTATTTTCAATTATTTTCAACTATTTTCAATTATTTTCAATTATTTTCAATTATTTTCAATTATTTTCAATTATTTTCAATTATTTATTATTATTTCCAATTAGTTATCAATTAATTTAAATTATTTTCAATTATTTTCAATTATTTTAAATTATTTATCAATTATTTTCAATTATTTATAATTATTTATAATAATTTATCAATTATTTTCAATTATTTATAATTATTTTCAATTATTTATAAATCTTTCCAATTATTTTCAATTATTTTCAATTATTTTCAATTATTTTCAATTATTTTCAATTATTTTCAATTATTTTCAATTATTTTCAATTATTTTCAATTATTTATAATTATTTTCAATTATTTTCAATTATTTTCAATTATTTTCAATTATTTATAATTATTTTCAATTATTTTCAATTATTTTCAATTATTTTCAATTATTTTCAATTATTTTCAATTATTTTCAATTATTTATAATTATTTTCAATTATTTTCAATTATTTTCAATTATTTTCAATCATTTTCAATTATATATAATTATTTTCAATTATTTATCAATTATTTTCAATTATTTATAATTATTTTCAATTATTTTCAATTATTTTCAATTATTTATAAATTATTTATAATTATTTTCAATTATTTATAATTATTTTCAATTATTTTCAATTATTTTCAATTATTTTCAATTATTTATAATTATTTTCAATTATTTTCAATTATTTTCAATTATTTATAATTATTTTCAATTATTTATAATTATTTTCAATTATTTATAATTATTTTCAATTATTTATCAATTATTTTCAATTATTTATAATTATTTTCAATTATTTATCAATTATTTTCAATTATTTATAATTATTTTCAATTATTTATAATTCTTTTAAATTATTTTCAATTATTTTCAATTATTTATAATTCTTTTAAATTCTTTTCAATTATTTTCAATTATTTTCAATTATTTTCAATTATTATCAATTATTTTCAATTATTTTCAATTATTTTCAATTATTTTCAATTATTTTCAATTATTTTCAATTATTTTCAATTATTTTCAATTATTTTCAATTATTTATTATTATTTCCAATTAGTTATCAATTAATTTAAATTATTTTCAATTATTTTCAATTATTTATAATTATTTATAATAATTTATCAATTATTTTCAATTATTTATAATTATTTTCAATTATTTTCAATTATTTTCAATTATTTTCAATTATTTTCAATTATTTTCAATTATTTTCAATTATTTTCAATTATTTATAATTATTTTCAATTATTTTCAATTATTTTCAATTATTTTCAATTATTTATAATTATTTTCAATTATTTTCAATTATTTTCAATTATTTTCAATTATTTTCAATTATTTTCAATTATTTTCAATTATTTATAATTATTTTCAATTATTTTCAATTATTTTCAATTATTTTCAATTATTTTCAATTATATATAATTATTTTCAATTATTTATCAATTATTTTCAATTATTTATAATTATTTTCAATTATTTTCAATTATTTTCAATTATTTTCAATTATTTTCAATTATTTTCAATTATTTATAATTATTTTCAATTATTTTCAATTATTTTCAATTATTTATAATTATTTTCAATTATTTATAATTATTTTCAATTATTTATAATTATTTTCAATTATTTATCAATTATTTTCAATTATTTATAATTATTTTCAATCATTTATCAATTATTTTCAATTATTTATAATTCTTTTCAATTATTTATAATTCTTTTCAATTATTTATAATTCTTTTCAATTATTTTCAATTATTTTCAATTATTTTCAAGTATATATAATTTTTTTCAATTATTTTCAATTATTTTCAATTATTTATAATTATTTTCAATTATTTTCAATTATTTATAATTATTTTCAATTATTTATCAATTATTTTCAATTATTCTCAATTATTTTCAATTATTTATCAATTATTTTCAATTATTTATAATGATTTTCAATTATTTTCAATTATTTATATATTATTTATAATTGTTTTCAATTATTTATAATTATTTTCAATTATTTTCAATTATTTTCAATTATTTATAATTATTTTCAATTATTTTCAATTCTTTTCAATTATTTATAATTATTTTCAATTTTTTATCAATTATTTATAATTATTTTCAGTTATTTATAATTATTTTCAATTATTTTCAATTATTTTCAATTATTTTCAATTATTTTCAATTATTTTCAATTATTTATCAATTATTTATAATTATTTTCAATTATTTATAATTATTTTCAATTATTTATCAATTATTTTCAATTATTTATAATTATTTTCAATTATTTTCAATTATTTTCAATTATTTATAATTATTTTCAATTATTTATCAATTATTTTCAATTATTTATAATTATTTTCAATTATTTTCAATTATTTTCAATTATTTATAATTATTTTCAATTATTTATCAATTAATTTCTATTATTTTCAATTATTTTCAATTATTTTCAATTATTTTCAATTATTTTCAATTATTTTCAATTATTTTCAATTATTTATAATTATTTCCAATTAGTTATCAATTAATTTCAATTATTTTCAATTATTTTCAATTATTTATAATTATTTCCAATTATTTTCAATTATTTATAATTATTTTCAATTATTTATCAATTATTTTCAATTATTTATAATTAATTTAAATTATTTTCATTTATTTTCAATTATTTTCAATTATTTATCAATTATTTCCAATTATTTATAATTATTTTTAATAATTTATCAATTATTTTCAATTATTTATAATTATTTTCAATTATTTATAAATCTTTTCAATTATTTTCAATTATTTTCAATTATTTTCAATTATTTTCAATTATTTTCAATTATTTTCAATTATTTATAATTATTTTCAATTATTTTCAATTATTTTCAATTATTTTCAATTATTTATAATTATTTTCAATTATTTTCAATTATTTTCAATTATTTTCAATTATTTTCAATTATTTTCAATTATTTATAATTATTTTCAATTATTTTCAATTATTTTCAATTATTTATAATTATTTTCAATTATTTATAATTATTTTCAATTATTTATAATTATTTTCAATTATTTATCAATTATTTTCAATTATTTATAATTATTTTCAATTATTTATCAATTATTTTCAATTATTTATAATTATTTTCAATTATTTATAATTCTTTTAAATTATTTTCAATTATTTTCAATTATTTATAATTCTTTTAAATTATTTTCAATTATTTTCAATTATTTTCAATTATTTATAATTATTTTCAATTATTTTCAATTATTTTCAATTATTTATAATTATTTTCAATTATTTTCAATTATTTTCAATTATTTATAATTATTTTCAATTATTTATCAATTATTTTCAATTATTTTCAATTATTTTCAATTATTTATCAATTATTTTAAATTATTTTCAATTATTTATCAATTATTTTCAATTATTTATAATGATTTTCAAATATTTTCAATTATTTATAAATTATTTATAATTGTTTTCAATTATTTATAATTGTTTTCAATTATTTATAATTATTTTCAATTATTTTCAATTATTTTCAATTATATTCACTTATTTATGATTATTTTCAATAATTTTCAATTATTTTCAGTTATTTTCAATTATTTTCAATTATTTATCAATTATTTTCAATTATTTCCAATTATTTTCAATTATTTTCAATTATTTTCAATTATTTTCAATTATTTTCAATTATTTATCAATTATTTTCAATTATTTATAATTATTTTCAATAATTTATCAATTATTTTCAATTATTTATAATTATTTTCAATTATTTATAATTCTTTTCAATTATTTTAAATTATTTTCAATTATTTTCAATTATTTTCAATTATTTTCAATTATTTATAATTATTTTCAATTATTTTCAATTATTTTCAATTATTTTCAATTATTTTCAATTATATATAATTATTTTCAATTATTTGTCAATTATTTTCAATTATTTATAATTATTTTCAATTATTTTCAATTATTTTCAATTATTTATAAATTATTTATAATTATTTTCAATTATTTATAATTATTTTCAATTATTTTCAATTATTTTCAATTATTTTCAATTATTTATAATTATTTTCAATTAGTTTCAATTATTTTAAATTTTTTTTATAATTATTTTCAAATATTTATCAATTATTTTCAATTATTCATAATTAATTTCAATATTTTCAATTATTTTCAATTATTTTATATTATTTAGCAATTATTTTCAATTATTTTCAATTATTTATCAATTATTTTCAATTATTTATAATGATTTTTAATTATTTTCAATTATTTATAAATTATTTATAATTGTTTTCAATTATTTATATTTATTTTCAATTATTTTCAATTATTTTCAATTATTTTCAATTATTTTCACGTATTTTCAATTATTTATAATTATTTTCAATTATTTTCAATTATTTTCAATTATTTATAATTATTTTCAATTATTTATAATTATTTTCAATTATTTTTAATTATTTTCAATTATTTTAAATTATTTTCAATTATTTTCAATTATTTTCAATTATTTATAATTATTTTCAATTAGTTTCAATTATTTTAAATTTGTTTATAATTATTTTCAAATATTTATCAATTATTTTCAATTATTTTCAATTATTTATCAATTATTTTCAATTATTTATAATGATTTTTAATTATTTTCAATTATTTTCAATTATTTTCAATTATTTATCAATTATTTTCAATTATTTATAATGATTTTTAATTATTTTCAATTATTTATCAATTATTTTCAATTATTTATAATGATTTTTAATTATTTTCAATTATTTATAAATTATTTATAATTGTTTTCAATTATTTATAATTATTTTCAATTATTTTCAATTATTTTCAATTATTTTCCCTTATTTATAATTATTTTCAATTATTTTCAATTATTTTCAATTCTTTTCAATTATTTTGAATTATTTTCAATTTTTTATTAATTATTTATAATTATTTTCAATTATTTATAATTATTTTCAATTATTTATAATTATTTTCAATTATTTATAATTATTTTCAAGTATTTTCAATTATTTTCAATTATTTATCAATTATTTATCAATTATTTTCAAATATTTATAATTATTTTAAATTATTTTCAATTATTTTCAATTATTTATAATTATTTTCAATTATTTTCAATTATTTTCAATTATTTATAATTATTTTCAATTATTTTCAATTATTTTCAATTATTTTCAATTATTTTCAATTATTTTCAACTATTTTCAATTATTTTCAATTATTTTCAATTATTTTCAATTATTTTCAATTATTTTCAATTATTTATTATTATTTCCAATTAGTTATCAATTAATTTAAATTATTTTCAATTATTTTCAATTATTTTAAATTATTTATCAATTATTTTCAATTATTTATAATTATTTATAATAATTTATCAATTATTTTCAATTATTTATAATTATTTTCAATTATTTATAAATCTTTCCAATTATTTTCAATTATTTTCAATTATTTTCAATTATTTTCAATTATTTTCAATTATTTTCAATTATTTTCAATTATTTATAATTATTTTCAATTATTTTCAATTATTTTCAATTATTTTCAATTATTTATAATTATTTTCAATTATTTTCAATTATTTTCAATTATTTTCAATTATTTTCAATTATTTTCAATTATTTTCAATTATTTATAATTATTTTCAATTATTTTCAATTATTTTCAATTATTTTCAATTATTTTCAATTATATATAATTATTTTCAATTATTTATCAATTATTTTCAATTATTTATAATTATTTTCAATTATTTTCAATTATTTTCAATTATTTATAAATTATTTATAATTATTTTCAATTATTTATAATTATTTTCAATTATTTTCAATTATTTTCAATTATTTTCAATTATTTATAATTATTTTCAATTATTTTCAATTATTTTCAATTATTTATAATTATTTTCAATTATTTATAATTATTTTCAATTATTTATAATTATTTTCAATTATTTATCAATTATTTTCAATTATTTATAATTATTTTCAATTATTTATCAATTATTTTCAATTATTTATAATTATTTTCAATTATTTATAATTCTTTTAAATTATTTTCAATTATTTTCAATTATTTATAATTCTTTTAAATTATTTTCAATTATTTTCAATTATTTTCAATTATTTATAATTATTTTCAATTATTTTCAATTATTTTCAATTATTTATAATTATTTTCAATTATTTTCAACTATTTTCAATTATTTTCAATTATTTTCAATTATTTTCAATTATTTTCAATTATTTTCAATTATTTTCAATTATTTTCAATTATTTTCAATTATTTTCAATTATTTTCAATTATTTATTATTATTTCCAATTAGTTATCAATTAATTTAAATTATTTTCAATTATTTTCAATTATTTATAATTATTTATAATAATTTATCAATTATTTTCAATTATTTATAATTATTTTCAATTATTTATAAATCTTTTCAATTATTTTCAATTATTTTCAATTATTTTCAATTATTTTCAATTATTTTCAATTATTTTCAATTATTTTCAATTATTTTCAATTATTTATAATTATTTTCAATTATTTTCAATTATTTTCAATTATTTTCAATTATTTATAATTATTTTCAATTATTTTCAATTATTTTCAATTATTTTCAATTATTTTCAATTATTTTCAATTATTTTCAATTATTTATAATTATTTTCAATTATTTTCAATTATTTTCAATTATTTTCAATTATTTTCAATTATATATAATTATTTTCAATTATTTATCAATTATTTTCAATTATTTATAATTATTTTCAATTATTTTCAATTATTTTCAATTATTTTCAATTATTTTCAATTATTTTCAATTATTTATAATTATTTTCAATTATTTTCAATTATTTTCAATTATTTATAATTATTTTCAATTATTTATAATTATTTTCAATTATTTATAATTATTTTCAATTATTTATCAATTATTTTCAATTATTTATAATTATTTTCAATCATTTATCAATTATTTTCAATTATTTATAATTCTTTTCAATTATTTATAATTCTTTTCAATTATTTTCAATTATTTTCAATTATTTTCAAGTATTTATAATTTTTTTCAATTATTTTCAATTATTTTCAATTATTTATAATTATTTTCAATTATTTTCAATTATTTATAATTATTTTCAATTATTTATCAATTATTTTCAATTATTCTCAATTATTTTCAATTATTTATCAATTATTTTCAATTATTTATAATGATTTTCAATTATTTTCAATTATTTATATATTATTTATAATTGTTTTCAATTATTTATAATTATTTTCAATTATTTTCAATTATTTTCAATTATTTATAATTATTTTCAATTATTTTCAATTCTTTTCAATTATTTATAATTATTTTCAATTTTTTATCAATTATTTATAATTATTTTCAGTTATTTATAATTATTTTCAATTATTTTCAATTATTTTCAATTATTTTCAATTATTTTCAATTATTTTCAATTATTTATCAATTATTTATAATTATTTTCAATTATTTATAATTATTTTCAATTATTTATCAATTATTTTCAATTATTTATAATTATTTTCAATTATTTTCAATTATTTTCAATTATTTAAAATTATTTTCAATTATTTATCAATTATTTTCTATTATTTATAATTATTTTCAATTATTTTCAATTATTTTCAATTATTTTTAATTATTTTCAATTATTTATCAATTATTTTCAATTATTTATAATTATTTTCTATTATTTTCAATTATTTTCAATTATATATAATTATTTTCAATTATTTATCAATTATTTTCAATTATTTATAATTATTTTCAATTATTTTCAATTATTTTCAATTATTTATAAATTATTTATAATTATTTTCAGTTATTTATAATTATTTTCAATTATTTTCAATTATTTTCCATTATTTTCAATTATTTATAATTATTTTCAATTATTTTCAATTATTTTAAATTTGTTTATAATTATTTTCAAATATTTATCAATTATTTTCAATTTTTCATAATTAATTTCAATATTTTCAATTATTTTCAATTATTTTCAATTATTTATCAATTATTTATCAATTATTTTCAAATATTTATAATTATTTTAAATTATTTTCAATTATTTTCAATTATTTATAATTATTTTCAATTATTTATCAATTATTATCAATTATTTATAATTATTTTCAATTATTTTCAATTATTTTCAATTATTTATAATTATTTTCAATTATTTATCAATTAATTTCTATTATTTTCAATTATTTTCAATTATTTTCAATTATTTTCAATTATTTTCAATTATTTTCAATTATTTTCAATTATTTATAATTATTTCCAATTAGTTATCAATTAATTTCAATTATTTTCAATTATTTTCAATTATTTATAATTATTTCCAATTATTTTCAATTATTTATAATTATTTTCAATTATTTATAAATTATTTTCAATTATTTATAATTAATTTAAATTATTTTCAATTATTTTCAATTATTTTCAATTATTTATCAATTATTTCCAATTATTTATAATTATTTTTAATAATTTATCAATTATTTTCAATTATTTATAATTATTTTCAATTATTTATAAATCTTTTCAATTATTTTCAATTATTTTCAATTATTTTCAATTATTTTCAATTATTTTCAATTATTTTCAATTATTTTCAATTATTTTCAATTATTTTCAATTATTTATAATTATTTTCAATTATTTTCAATTATTTTCAATTATTTTCAATTATTTTCAATTATTTATAATTATTTTCAATTATTTTCAATTATTTTCAATTATTTTCAATTATTTTCAATTATTTTCAATTATTTTCAATTATTTTCAATTATTTTCAATTATTTTCAATTATATATAATTATTTTCAATTATTTATCAATTATTTTCAATTATTTATAATTATTTTCAATTATTTTCAATTATTTTCAATTATTTTCAATTATTTTCAATTATTTTCAATTATTTATAATTATTTTCAATTATTTTCAATTATTTTCAATTATTTATAATTATTTTCAATTATTTATAATTATTTTCAATTATTTATAATTATTTTCAATTATTTATCAATTATTTTCAATTATTTATAATTATTTTCAATCATTTATCAATTATTTTCAATTATTTATAATTCTTTTCAATTATTTATAATTCTTTTCAATTATTTTCAATTATTTTCAATTATTTTCAAGTATTTATAATTTTTTTCAATTATTTTCAATTATTTTCAATTATTTATAATTATTTTCAATTATTTTCAATTATTTATAATTATTTTCAATTATTTATCAATTATTTTCAATTATTCTCAATTATTTTCAATTATTTATCAATTATTTTCAATTATTTATAATGATTTTCAATTATTTTCAATTATTTATATATTATTTATAATTGTTTTCAATTATTTATAATTATTTTCAATTATTTTCAATTATTTTCAATTATTTATAATTATTTTCAATTATTTTCAATTCTTTTCAATTATTTATAATTATTTTCAATTTTTTATCAATTATTTATAATTATTTTCAGTTATTTATAATTATTTTCAATTATTTTCAATTATTTTCAATTATTTTCAATTATTTTCAATTATTTTCAATTATTTATCAATTATTTATAATTATTTTCAATTATTTATAATTATTTTCAATTATTTATCAATTATTTTCAATTATTTATAATTATTTTCAATTATTTTCAATTATTTTCAATTATTTAAAATTATTTTCAATTATTTATCAATTATTTTCTATTATTTATAATTATTTTCAATTATTTTCAATTATTTTCAATTATTTTTAATTATTTTCAATTATTTATCAATTATTTTCAATTATTTATAATTATTTTCTATTATTTTCAATTATTTTCAATTATATATAATTATTTTCAATTATTTATCAATTATTTTCAATTATTTATAATTATTTTCAATTATTTTCAATTATTTTCAATTATTTATAAATTATTTATAATTATTTTCAGTTATTTATAATTATTTTCAATTATTTTCAATTATTTTCCATTATTTTCAATTATTTATAATTATTTTCAATTATTTTCAATTATTTTAAATTTGTTTATAATTATTTTCAAATATTTATCAATTATTTTCAATTTTTCATAATTAATTTCAATATTTTCAATTATTTTCAATTATTTTCAATTATTTATCAATTATTTATCAATTATTTTCAAATATTTATAATTATTTTAAATTATTTTCAATTATTTTCAATTATTTATAATTATTTTCAATTATTTATCAATTATTATCAATTATTTATAATTATTTTCAATTATTTTCAATTATTTTCAATTATTTATAATTATTTTCAATTATTTATCAATTAATTTCTATTATTTTCAATTATTTTCAATTATTTTCAATTATTTTCAATTATTTTCAATTATTTTCAATTATTTTCAATTATTTATAATTATTTCCAATTAGTTATCAATTAATTTCAATTATTTTCAATTATTTTCAATTATTTATAATTATTTCCAATTATTTTCAATTATTTATAATTATTTTCAATTATTTATAAATTATTTTCAATTATTTATAATTAATTTAAATTATTTTCAATTATTTTCAATTATTTTCAATTATTTATCAATTATTTCCAATTATTTATAATTATTTTTAATAATTTATCAATTATTTTCAATTATTTATAATTATTTTCAATTATTTATAAATCTTTTCAATTATTTTCAATTATTTTCAATTATTTTCAATTATTTTCAATTATTTTCAATTATTTTCAATTATTTTCAATTATTTTCAATTATTTTCAATTATTTATAATTATTTTCAATTATTTTCAATTATTTTCAATTATTTTCAATTATTTTCAATTATTTATAATTATTTTCAATTATTTTCAATTATTTTCAATTATTTTCAATTATTTTCAATTATTTTCAATTATTTTCAATTATTTATAATTATTTTCAATTATTTTCAATTATTTTCAATTATTTATAATTATTTTCAATTATTTATAATTATTTTCAATTATTTATAATTATTTTCAATTATTTATCAATTATTTTCAATTATTTATAATTATTTTCAATTATTTATCAATTATTTTCAATTATTTATAATTATTTTCAATTATTTATAATTCTTTTCAATTATTTTCAATTATTTATAATTCTTTTAAATTATTTTCAATTATTTTCAATTATTTTCAATTATTTATAATTATTTTCAATTATTTTCAATTATTTTCAATTATTTATAATTATTTTCAATTATTTTCAATTATTTTCAATTATTTATAATTATTTTCAATTATTTATCAATTATTTTCAATTATTTTCAATTATTTTCAATTATTTATCAATTATTTTCAATTATTTTCAATTATTTATCAATTATTTTCAATTATTTATAATGATTTTCAAATATTTTCAATTATTTATAAATTATTTATAATTGTTTTCAATTATTTATAATTGTTTTCAATTATTTATAATTATTTTCAATTATTTTCAATTATTTTCAATTATATTCACTTATTTATGATTATTTTCAATAATTTTCAATTATTTTCAGTTATTTTCAATTATTTTCAATTATTTATCAATTATTTTCAATTATTTCCAATTATTTTCAATTATTTTCAATTATTTTCAATTATTTTCAATTATTTTCAATTATTTATCAATTATTTTCAATTATTTATAATTATTTTCAATAATTTATCAATTATTTTCAATTATTTATAATTATTTTCAATTATTTATAATTCTTTTCAATTATTTTAAATTATTTTCAATTATTTTCAATTATTTTCAATTATTTTCAATTATTTATAATTATTTTCAATTATTTTCAATTATTTTCAATTATTTTCAATTATTTTCAATTATATATAATTATTTTCAATTATTTGTCAATTATTTTCAATTATTTATAATTATTTTCAATTATTTTCAATTATTTTCAATTATTTATAAATTATTTATAATTATTTTCAATTATTTATAATTATTTTCAATTATTTTCAATTATTTTCAATTATTTTCAATTATTTATAATTATTTTCAATTAGTTTCAATTATTTTAAATTTTTTTTATAATTATTTTCAAATATTTATCAATTATTTTCAATTATTCATAATTAATTTCAATATTTTCAATTATTTTCAATTATTTTATATTATTTATCAATTATTTTCAATTATTTTCAATTATTTATCAATTATTTTCAATTATTTATAATGATTTTTAATTATTTTCAATTATTTATAAATTATTTATAATTGTTTTCAATTATTTATATTTATTTTCAATTATTTTCAATTATTTTCAATTATTTTCACGTATTTTCAATTATTTATAATTATTTTCAATTATTTTCAATTATTTTCAATTATTTATAATTATTTTCAATTATTTATAATTATTTTCAATTATTTTTAATTATTTTCAATTATTTTAAATTATTTTCAATTATTTTCAATTATTTTCAATTATTTATAATTATTTTCAATTAGTTTCAATTATTTTAAATTTGTTTATAATTATTTTCAAATATTTATCAATTATTTTCAATTATTTTCAATTATTTATCAATTATTTTCAATTATTTATAATGATTTTTAATTATTTTCAATTATTTTCAATTATTTTCAATTATTTATCAATTATTTTCAATTATTTATAATGATTTTTAATTATTTTCAATTATTTATAATTGTTTTCAATTATTTATAATTATTTTCAATTATTTTCAATTATTTTCAATTATTTTCCCTTATTTATAATTATTTTCAATTATTTTCAATTATTTTCAATTCTTTTCAATTATTTTGAATTATTTTCAATTTTTTATTAATTATTTATAATTATTTTCAATTATTTATAATTATTTTCAATTATTTATAATTATTTTCAATTATTTATAATTATTTTCAAGTATTTTCAATTATTTTCAATTATTTTCAATTATTTATCAATTATTTATCAATTATTTTCAAATATTTATAATTATTTTAAATTATTTTCAATTATTTTCAATTATTTATAATTATTTTCAATTATTTTCAATTATTTTCAATTATTTATAATTATTTTCAATTATTTTCAATTATTTTCAATTATTTTCAATTATTTTCAACTATTTTCAATTATTTTCAATTATTTTCAATTATTTTCAATTATTTTCAATTATTTTCAATTATTTATTATTATTTCCAATTAGTTATCAATTAATTTAAATTATTTTCAATTATTTTCAATTATTTTAAATTATTTATCAATTATTTTCAATTATTTATAATTATTTATAATAATTTATCAATTATTTTCAATTATTTATAATTATTTTCAATTATTTATAAATCTTTTCAATTATTTTCAATTATTTTCAATTATTTTCAATTATTTTCAATTATTTTCAATTATTTTCAATTATTTTCAATTATTTTCAATTATTTTCAATTATTTATAATTATTTTCAATTATTTTCAATAATTTTCAATTATTTTCAGTTATTTTCAATTATTTTCAATTATTTATCAATTATTTTCAATTATTTTAAATTATTTTCAATTATTTTCAATTATTTTCAATTATTTATAATTATTTTCAATTAGTTTCAATTATTTTAAATTTGTTTATAATTATTTTCAAATATTTATCAATTATTTTCAATTATTTTCAATTATTTATCAATTATTTTCAATTATTTATAATGATTTTTAATTATTTTCAATTATTTTCAATTATTTTCAATTATTTATCAATTATTTTCTATTATTTATAATGATTTTTAATTATTTTCAATTATTTATAAATTATTTATAATTGTTTTCAATTATTTATAATTATTTTCAATTATTTTCAATTATTTTCAATTATTTTCACTTATTTATAATTATTTTCAATTATTTTCAATTATTTTCAATTATTTTCAATTATTTATAATTATTTTCAATTATTTTCAATTATTTTCAATTCTTTTCAATTATTTTGAATTATTTTCAATTTTTTATTAATTATTTATAATTATTTTCAATTATTTATAATTATTTTCAATTATTTATAATTATTTTCAATTATTTATAATTATTTTCAAGTATTTTCAATTATTTTCAATTATTTTCAATTATTTATCAATTATTTATCAATTATTTTCAAATATTTATAATTATTTTAAATTATTTTCAATTATTTTCAATTATTTATAATTATTTTCAATTATTTTCAATTATTTTCAATTATTTATAATTATTTTCAATTATTTTCAATTATTTTCAATTATTTTCAATTATTTTCAACTATTTTCAATTATTTTCAATTATTTTCAATTATTTTCAATTATTTTCAATTATTTTCAATTATTTTCAATTATTTTCAATTATTTTCAATTATTTTCAATTATTTTCAATTATTTTCAATTATTTTCAATTATTTTCAATTATTTATTATTATTTCCAATTAGTTATCAATTAATTTAAATTATTTTCAATTATTTTCAATTATTTTCAATTATTTATCAATTATTTTCAATTATTTATAATTATTTATAATAATTTATCAATTATTTTCAATTATTTATAATTATTTTCAATTATTTATAAATCTTTTCAATTATTTTCAATTATTTTCAATTATTTTCAATTATTTTCAATTATTTTCAATTATTTTCAATTATTTTCAATTATTTTCAATTATTTTCAATTATTTTCATTTATTTTCAATTATTTATAATTATTTTCAATTATTTTCAATTATTTTCAATTATTTTCAATTATTTTCAATTATTTTCAATTATTTTCAATTATTTTCAATTATTTTCAATTATTTATAATTATTTTCAATTATTTTCAATTATTTTCAATTATATATAATTATTTTCAATTATTTGTCAATTATTTTCAATTATTTATAATTATTTTCAATTATTTTCAATTATTTTCAATTATTTATAAATTATTTATAATTATTTTCAATTATTTATAATTATTTTCAATTATTTTCAATTATTTTCAATTATTTTCAATTATTTATAATTATTTTCAATTAGTTTCAATTATTTTAAATTTTTTTTATAATTATTTTCAAATATTTATCAATTATTTTCAATTATTCATAATTAATTTCAATATTTTCAATTATTTTCAATTATTTTATATTATTTATCAATTATTTTCAATTATTTTCAATTATTTATCAATTATTTTCAATTATTTATAATGATTTTTAATTATTTTCAATTATTTATAAATTATTTATAATTGTTTTCAATTATTTATATTTATTTTCAATTATTTTCAATTATTTTCAATTATTTTCACGTATTTTCAATTATTTATAATTATTTTCAATTATTTTCAATTATTTTCAATTATTTATAATTATTTTCAATTATTTATAATTATTTTCAATTATTTTTAATTATTTTCAATTATTTTAAATTATTTTCAATTATTTTCAATTATTTTCAATTATTTATAATTATTTTCAATTAGTTTCAATTATTTTAAATTTGTTTATAATTATTTTCAAATATTTATCAATTATTTTCAATTATTTTCAATTATTTATCAATTATTTTCAATTATTTATAATGATTTTTAATTATTTTCAATTATTTTCAATTATTTTCAATTATTTATCAATTATTTTCAATTATTTATAATGATTTTTAATTATTTTCAATTATTTATAAATTATTTATAATTGTTTTCAATTATTTATAATTATTTTCAATTATTTTCAATTATTTTCAATTATTTTCCCTTATTTATAATTATTTTCAATTATTTTCAATTATTTTCAATTCTTTTCAATTATTTTGAATTATTTTCAATTTTTTATTAATTATTTATAATTATTTTCAATTATTTATAATTATTTTCAATTATTTATAATTATTTTCAATTATTTATAATTATTTTCAATTATTTTTAATTATTTTCAATTATTTTCAATTATTTATAATTATTTTCAATTATTTTCAATTATTTTCAATTATTTTCAATTATTTTCAACTATTTTCAATTATTTTCAATTATTTTCAATTATTTTCAATTATTTTCAATTATTTTCAATTATTTATTATTATTTCCAATTAGTTATCAATTAATTTAAATTATTTTCAATTATTTTCAATTATTTTAAATTATTTATCAATTATTTTCAATTATTTATAATTATTTATAATAATTTATCAATTATTTTCAATTATTTATAATTATTTTCAATTATTTATAAATCTTTTCAATTATTTTCAATTATTTTCAATTATTTTCAATTATTTTCAATTATTTTCAATTATTTTCAATTATTTTCAATTATTTTCAATTATTTTCAATTATTTATAATTATTTTCAATTATTTTCAATTATTTTCAATTATTTTCAATTATTTATAATTATTTTCAATTATTTTCAATTATTTTCAATTATTTTCAATTATTTTCAATTATTTTCAATTATTTATAATTATTTTCAATTATTTTCAATTATTTTCAATTATTTTCAATTATTTTCAATTATATATAATTATTTTCAATTATTTATCAATTATTTTCAATTATTTATAATTATTTTCAATTATTTTCAATTATTTTCAATTATTTATAAATTATTTATAATTATTTTCAATTATTTATAATTATTTTCAATTATTTTCAATTATTTTCAATTATTTTCAATTATTTTCAATTATTTATAATTATTTTCAATTATTTTCAATTATTTTCAATTATTTATAATTATTTTCAATTATTTATAATTATTTTCAATTATTTATAATTATTTTCAATTATTTATCAATTATTTTCAATTATTTATAATTATTTTCAATTATTTATCAATTATTTTCAATTATTTATAATTATTTTCAATTATTTATAATTCTTTTAAATTATTTTCAATTATTTTCAATTATTTATAATTCTTTTAAATTATTTTCAATTATTTTCAATTATTTTCAATTATTTATAATTATTTTCAATTATTTTCAATTATTTTCAATTATTTATAATTATTTTCAATTATTTTCAATTATTTTCAATTATTTATAATTATTTTCAATTATTTATCAATTATTTTCAATTATTTTCAATTATTTTCAATTATTTTCAATTATTTATCAATTATTTTCAATTATTTTCAATTATTTATCAATTATTTTCAATTATTTATAATGATTTTCAAATATTTTCAATTATTTATAAATTATTTATAATTGTTTTCAATTATTTATAATTGTTTTCAATTATTTATAATTATTTTCAATTATTTTCAATTATTTTCAATTATATTCACTTATTTATAATTATTTTCAATAATTTTCAATTATTTTCAGTTATTTTCAATTATTTTCAATTATTTATCAATTATTTTCAATTATTTCCAATTATTTTCAATTATTTTCAATTATTTTCAATTATTTTCAATTATTTTCAATTATTTATCAATTATTTTCAATTATTTATAATTATTTTCAATAATTTATCAATTATTTTCAATTATTTATAATTATTTTCAATTATTTATAATTCTTTTCAATTATTTTCAATTATTTTCAATTATTTTCAATTATTTTCAATTATTTTCAATTATTTATAATTATTTTCAATTATTTTCAATTATTTTCAATTATTTATAATTATTTTCAATTATTTTCAATTATTTTCAATTATTTTCAATTATTTATAATTATTTTCAATTAGTTTCAATTATTTTAAATTTTTTTTATAATTATTTTCAAATATTTATCAATTATTTTCAATTATTCATAATTAATTTCAATATTTTCAATTATTTTCAATTATTTTATATTATTTATCAATTATTTTCAATTATTTTCAATTATTTATCAATTATTTTCAATTATTTATAATGATTTTTAATTATTTTCAATTATTTATAAATTATTTATAATTGTTTTCAATTATTTATATTTATTTTCAATTATTTTCAATTATTTTCAATTATTTTCACGTATTTTCAATTATTTATAATTATTTTCAATTATTTTCAATTATTTTCAATTATTTATAATTATTTTCAATTATTTATAATTATTTTCAATTATTTTTAATTATTTTCAATTATTTTAAATTATTTTCAATTATTTTCAATTATTTTCAATTATTTATAATTATTTTCAATTAGTTTCAATTATTTTAAATTTGTTTATAATTATTTTCAAATATTTATCAATTATTTTCAATTATTTTCAATTATTTATCAATTATTTTCAATTATTTATAATGATTTTTAATTATTTTCAATTATTTTCAATTATTTTCAATTATTTATCAATTATTTTCAATTATTTATAATGATTTTTAATTATTTTCAATTATTTATAAATTATTTATAATTGTTTTCAATTATTTATAATTATTTTCAATTATTTTCAATTATTTTCAATTATTTTCACTTATTTATAATTATTTTCAATTATTTTCAATTATTTTCAATTATTTTCAATTATTTATAATTATTTTCAATTATTTTCAATTATTTTCAATTCTTTTCAATTATTTTGAATTATTTTCAATTTTTTATTAATTATTTATAATTATTTTCAATTATTTATAATTATTTTCAATTATTTATAATTATTTTCAATTATTTATAATTATTTTCAAGTATTTTCAATTATTTTCAATTATTTTCAATTATTTATCAATTATTTATCAATTATTTTCAAATATTTATAATTATTTTAAATTATTTTCAATTATTTTCAATTATTTATAATTATTTTCAATTATTTTCAATTATTTTCAATTATTTATAATTATTTTCAATTATTTTCAATTATTTTCAATTATTTTCAATTATTTTCAACTATTTTCAATTATTTTCAATTATTTTCAATTATTTTCAATTATTTTCAATTATTTTCAATTATTTTCAATTATTTTCAATTATTTTCAATTATTTTCAATTATTTTCAATTATTTTCAATTATTTTCAATTATTTATTATTATTTCCAATTAGTTATCAATTAATTTAAATTATTTTCAATTATTTTCAATTATTTTCAATTATTTATCAATTATTTTCAATTATTTATAATTATTTATAATAATTTATCAATTATTTTCAATTATTTATAATTATTTTCAATTATTTATAAATCTTTTCAATTATTTTCAATTATTTTCAATTATTTTCAATTATTTTCAATTATTTTCAATTATTTTCAATTATTTTCAATTATTTTCAATTATTTTCAATTATTTTCATTTATTTTCAATTATTTATAATTATTTTCAATTATTTTCAATTATTTTCAATTATTTTCAATTATTTTCAATTATTTTCAATTATTTTCAATTATTTTCAATTATTTTCAATTATTTATAATTATTTTCAATTATTTTCAATTATTTTCAATTATATATAATTATTTTCAATTATTTGTCAATTATTTTCAATTATTTATAATTATTTTCAATTATTTTCAATTATTTTCAATTATTTATAAATTATTTATAATTATTTTCAATTATTTATAATTATTTTCAATTATTTTCAATTATTTTCAATTATTTTCAATTATTTATAATTATTTTCAATTAGTTTCAATTATTTTCAAATATTTATCAATTATTTTCAAATATTTATCAATTATTTTCAATTATTCATAATTAATTTCAATATTTTCAATTATTTTCAATTATTTTATATTATTTATCAATTATTTTCAATTATTTTCAATTATTTATCAATTATTTTCAATTATTTATAATGATTTTTAATTATTTTCAATTATTTATAAATTATTTATAATTGTTTTCAATTATTTATATTTATTTTCAATTATTTTCAATTATTTTCAATTATTTTCACGTATTTTCAATTATTTATAATTATTTTCAATTATTTTCAATTATTTTCAATTATTTATAATTATTTTCAATTATTTATAATTATTTTCAATTATTTTTAATTATTTTCAATTATTTTAAATTATTTTCAATTATTTTCAATTATTTTCAATTATTTATAATTATTTTCAATTAGTTTCAATTATTTTAAATTTGTTTATAATTATTTTCAAATATTTATCAATTATTTTCAATTATTTTCAATTATTTATCAATTATTTTCAATTATTTATAATGATTTTTAATTATTTTCAATTATTTTCAATTATTTTCAATTATTTATCAATTATTTTCAATTATTTATAATGATTTTTAATTATTTTCAATTATTTTCAATTATTTTCAATTATTTATCAATTATTTTCAATTATTTATAATGATTTTTAATTATTTTCAATTATTTATAAATTATTTATAATTGTTTTCAATTATTTATAATTATTTTCAATTATTTTCAATTATTTTCAATTATTTTCCCTTATTTATAATTATTTTCAATTATTTTCAATTATTTTCAATTCTTTTCAATTATTTTGAATTATTTTCAATTTTTTATTAATTATTTATAATTATTTTCAATTATTTATAATTATTTTCAATTATTTATAATTATTTTCAATTATTTATAATTATTTTCAAGTATTTTCAATTATTTTCAATTATTTTCAATTATTTATCAATTATTTATCAATTATTTTCAAATATTTATAATTATTTTAAATTATTTTCAATTATTTTCAATTATTTATAATTATTTTCAATTATTTTCAATTATTTTCAATTATTTATAATTATTTTCAATTATTTTCAATTATTTTCAATTATTTTCAATTATTTTCAACTATTTTCAATTATTTTCAATTATTTTCAATTATTTTCAATTATTTTCAATTATTTTCAATTATTTATTATTATTTCCAATTAGTTATCAATTAATTTAAATTATTTTCAATTATTTTCAATTATTTTAAATTATTTATCAATTATTTTCAATTATTTATAATTATTTATAATAATTTATCAATTATTTTCAATTATTTATAATTATTTTCAATTATTTATAAATCTTTTCAATTATTTTCAATTATTTTCAATTATTTTCAATTATTTTCAATTATTTTCAATTATTTTCAATTATTTTCAATTATTTTCAATTATTTTCAATTATTTATAATTATTTTCAATTATTTTCAATTATTTTCAATTATTTTCAATTATTTATAATTATTTTCAATTATTTTCAATTATTTTCAATTATTTTCAATTATTTTCAATTATTTTCAATTATTTTCAATTATTTATAATTATTTTCAATTATTTTCAATTATTTTCAATTATTTTCAATTATTTTCAATTATATATAATTATTTTCAATTATTTATCAATTATTTTCAATTATTTATAATTATTTTCAATTATTTTCAATTATTTTCAATTATTTATAAATTATTTATAATTATTTTCAATTATTTATAATTATTTTCAATTATTTTCAATTATTTTCAATTATTTTCAATTATTTATAATTATTTTCAATTATTTTCAATTATTTTCAATTATTTATAATTATTTTCAATTATTTATAATTATTTTCAATTATTTATAATTATTTTCAATTATTTATCAATTATTTTCAATTATTTATAATTATTTTCAATTATTTATCAATTATTTTCAATTATTTATAATTATTTTCAATTATTTATAATTCTTTTAAATTATTTTCAATTATTTTCAATTATTTATAATTCTTTTAAATTATTTTCAATTATTTTCAATTATTTTCAATTATTTATAATTATTTTCAATTATTTTCAATTATTTTCAATTATTTATAATTATTTTCAATTATTTTCAATTATTTTCAATTATTTATAATTATTTTCAATTATTTATCAATTATTTTCAATTATTTTCAATTATTTTCAATTATTTTCAATTATTTATCAATTATTTTCAATTATTTTCAATTATTTATCAATTATTTTCAATTATTTATAATGATTTTCAAATATTTTCAATTATTTATAAATTATTTATAATTGTTTTCAATTATTTATAATTGTTTTCAATTATTTATAATTATTTTCAATTATTTTCAATTATTTTCAATTATATTCACTTATTTATAATTATTTTCAATAATTTTCAATTATTTTCAGTTATTTTCAATTATTTTCAATTATTTATCAATTATTTTCAATTATTTCCAATTATTTTCAATTATTTTCAATTATTTTCAATTATTTTCAATTATTTTCAATTATTTATCAATTATTTTCAATTATTTATAATTATTTTCAATAATTTATCAATTATTTTCAATTATTTATAATTATTTTCAATTATTTATAATTCTTTTCAATTATTTTCAATTATTTTCAATTATTTTCAATTATTTTCAATTATTTTCAATTATTTATAATTATTTTCAATTATTTTCAATTATTTTCAATTATTTATAATTATTTTCAATTATTTTCAATTATTTTCAATTATTTTCAATTATTTATAATTATTTTCAATTAGTTTCAATTATTTTAAATTTTTTTTATAATTATTTTCAAGTATTTATCAATTATTTTCAATTATTCATAATTAATTTCAATATTTTCAATTATTTTCAATTATTTTATATTATTTATCAATTATTTTCAATTATTTTCAATTATTTATCAATTATTTTCAATTATTTATAATGATTTTTAATTATTTTCAATTATTTATAAATTATTTATAATTGTTTTCAATTATTTATATTTATTTTCAATTATTTTCAATTATTTTCAATTATTTTCACGTATTTTCAATTATTTATAATTATTTTCAATTATTTTCAATTATTTTCAATTATTTATAATTATTTTCAATTATTTATAATTATTTTCAATTATTTTTAATTATTTTCAATTATTTTAAATTATTTTCAATTATTTTCAATTATTTTCAATTATTTATAATTATTTTCAATTAGTTTCAATTATTTTAAATTTGTTTATAATTATTTTCAAATATTTATCAATTATTTTCAATTATTTTCAATTATTTATCAATTATTTTCAATTATTTATAATGATTTTTAATTATTTTCAATTATTTTCAATTATTTTCAATTATTTATCAATTATTTTCAATTATTTATAATGATTTTTAATTATTTTCAATTATTTATAAATTATTTATAATTGTTTTCAATTATTTATAATTATTTTCAATTATTTTCAATTATTTTCAATTATTTTCACTTATTTATAATTATTTTCAATTATTTTCAATTATTTTCAATTATTTTCAATTATTTATAATTATTTTCAATTATTTTCAATTATTTTCAATTCTTTTCAATTATTTTGAATTATTTTCAATTTTTTATTAATTATTTATAATTATTTTCAATTATTTATAATTATTTTCAATTATTTATAATTATTTTCAATTATTTATAATTATTTTCAAGTATTTTCAATTATTTTCAATTATTTTCAATTATTTATCAATTATTTATCAATTATTTTCAAATATTTATAATTATTTTAAATTATTTTCAATTATTTTCAATTATTTATAATTATTTTCAATTATTTTCAATTATTTTCAATTATTTATAATTATTTTCAATTATTTTCAATTATTTTCAATTATTTTCAATTATTTTCAACTATTTTCAATTATTTTCAATTATTTTCAATTATTTTCAATTATTTTCAATTATTTTCAATTATTTTCAATTATTTTCAATTATTTTCAATTATTTTCAATTATTTTCAATTATTTTCAATTATTTTCAATTATTTATTATTATTTCCAATTAGTTATCAATTAATTTAAATTATTTTCAATTATTTTCAATTATTTTCAATTATTTATCAATTATTTTCAATTATTTATAATTATTTATAATAATTTATCAATTATTTTCAATTATTTATAATTATTTTCAATTATTTATAAATCTTTTCAATTATTTTCAATTATTTTCAATTATTTTCAATTATTTTCAATTATTTTCAATTATTTTCAATTATTTTCAATTATTTTCAATTATTTTCAATTATTTTCATTTATTTTCAATTATTTATAATTATTTTCAATTATTTTCAATTATTTTCAATTATTTTCAATTATTTTCAATTATTTTCAATTATTTTCAATTATTTTCAATTATTTTCAATTATTTTCAATTATTTTCAATTATTTATAATTATTTTCAATTATTTTCAATTATTTTCAATTATTTTCAATTATTTTCAATTATATATAATTATTTTCAATTATTTATCAATTATTTTCAATTATTTATAATTATTTTCAATTATTTTCAATTATTTTCAATTATTTATAAATTATTTATAATTATTTTCAATTATTTATAATTATTTTCAATTATTTTCAATTATTTTCAATTATTTTCAATTATTTATAATTATTTTCAATTAGTTTCAATTATTTTAAATTTGTTTATAATTATTTTCAAATATTTATCAATTATTTTCAATTATTCATAATTAATTTCAATATTTCCAATTATTTTCAATTATTTTCAATTATTTTCAACTAGTTTCAATTATTTTCAATTATTTTCAATTATTTTCAATTATTTTCAATTATTTTCAATTATTTTCAATTATTTTCAATTATTTTCAATTATTTTCAATTATTTTCAATTATTTTCAATTATTTTTAATTATTTTCAATTATTTTCAATTATTTATTATTATTTCCAATTAGTTATCAATTAATTTAAATTATTTTCAATTATTTTCAATTATTTTCAATTATTTTCAATTATTTTCAATTATTTATCAATTATTTTCAATTATTTATAATTATTTATAATAATTTATCAATTATTTTCAATTATTTATAATTATTTTCAATTATTTATAAATCTTTTCAATTATTTTCAATTATTTTCAATTATTTTCAATTATTTTCAATTATTTTCAATTATTTTCAATTATTTTCAATTATTTTCAATTATTTATAATTATTTTCAATTATTTTCAATTATTTTCATTTATTTTCAATTATTTATAATTATTTTCAATTATTTTCAATTATTTTCAATTATTTTCAATTATTTTCAATTATTTTCAATTATTTTCAATTATTTTCAATTATTTTCAATTATTTATAATTATTTTCAATTATTTTCAATTATTTTCAATTATTTTCAATTATTTTCAATTATATATAATTATTTTCAATTATTTATCAATTATTTTCAATTATTTATAATTATTTTCAATTATTTTCAATTATTTTCAATTATTTATAAATTATTTATAATTATTTTCAATTATTTATAATTATTTTCAATTATTTATCAATTATTTTCAATTATTTATAATTATTTTCAATTATTTATCAATTATTTTCAATTATTTATAATTATTTTCAATTATTTATAATTCTTTTAAATTATTTTCAATTATTTTCAATTATTTATAATTCTTTTAAATTATTTTCAATTATTTTCAATTATTTTCAATTATTTATAATTATTTTCAATTATTTTCAATTATTTTCAATTATTTTCAATTATTTATAATTATTTTCAATTATTTTCAATTATTTTCAATTATTTATAATTATTTTCAATTATTTATCAATTATTTTCAATTATTTTCAATTATTTTCAATTATTTATCAATTATTTTCAATTATTTTCAATTATTTATCAATTATTTTCAATTATTTATAATGATTTTCAAATATTTTCAATTATTTATAAATTATTTATAATTGTTTTCAATTATTTATAATTGTTTTCAATTATTTATAATTATTTTCAATTATTTTCAATTATTTTCAATTATATTCACTTATTTATGATTATTTTCAATAATTTTCAATTATTTTCAGTTATTTTCAATTATTTTCAATTATTTATCAATTATTTTCAATTATTTCCAATTATTTTCAATTATTTTCAATTATTTTCAATTATTTTCAATTATTTATAATTATTTTCAATTATTTTCAATTATTTTCAATTATTTTCAATTATTTTCAATTATATATAATTATTTTCAATTATTTATCAATTATTTTCAATTATTTATAATTATTTTCAATTATTTTCAATTATTTTCAATTATTTATAAATTATTTATAATTATTTTCAATTATTTATAATTATTTTCAATTATTTTCAATTATTTATAATGATTTTTAATTATTTTCAATTATTTATAAATTATTTATAATTGTTTTCAATTATTTATATTTATTTTCAATTATTTTCAATTATTTTCAATTATTTTCACGTATTTTCAATTATTTATAATTATTTTCAATTATTTTCAATTATTTTCAATTATTTATAATTATTTTCAATTATTTATAATTATTTTCAATTATTTTTAATTATTTTCAATTATTTTAAATTATTTTCAATTATTTTCAATTATTTTCAATTATTTATAATTATTTTCAATTATTTTCAATTATTTTCAATTATTTATAATGATTTTTAATTATTTTCAATTATTTTCAATTATTTTCAATTATTTATCAATTATTTTCAATTATTTATAATGATTTTTAATTATTTTCAATTATTTATAAATTATTTATAATTGTTTTCAATTATTTATAATTATTTTCAATTATTTTCAATTATTTTCAATTATTTTCCCTTATTTATAATTATTTTCAATTATTTTCAATTATTTTCAATTCTTTTCAATTATTTTGAATTATTTTCAATTTTTTATTAATTATTTATAATTATTTTCAATTATTTATAATTATTTTCAATTATTTATAATTATTTTCAATTATTTATAATTATTTTCAAGTATTTTCAATTATTTTCAATTATTTTCAATTATTTATCAATTATTTATCAATTATTTTCAAATATTTATAATTATTTTAAATTATTTTCAATTATTTTCAATTATTTATAATTATTTTCAATTATTTTCAATTATTTTCAATTATTTATAATTATTTTCAATTATTTTCAATTATTTTCAATTATTTTCAATTATTTTCAACTATTTTCAATTATTTTCAATTATTTTCAATTATTTTCAATTATTTTCAATTATTTTCAATTATTTATTATTATTTCCAATTAGTTATCAATTAATTTAAATTATTTTCAATTATTTTCAATTATTTTAAATTATTTATCATATATTTTCAATTATTTATAATTATTTATAATAATTTATCAATTATTTTCAATTATTTTCAATTATTTTCAATTATTTTCAATTATTTTCAATTATTTATCAATTATTTTCAATTATTTATAATGATTTTTAATTATTTTCAATTATTTTCAATTATTTTCAATTATTTATCAATTATTTTCAATTATTTATAATGATTTTTAATTATTTTCAATTATTTATAAATTATTTATAATTGTTTTCAATTATTTATAATTATTTTCAATTATTTTCAATTATTTTCAATTATTTTCCCTTATTTATAATTATTTTCAATTATTTTCAATTATTTTCAATTCTTTTCAATTATTTTGAATTATTTTCAATTTTTTATTAATTATTTATAATTATTTTCAATTATTTATAATTATTTTCAATTATTTATAATTATTTTCAATTATTTATAATTATTTTCAAGTATTTTCAATTATTTTCAATTATTTTCAATTATTTATCAATTATTTATCAATTATTTTCAAATATTTATAATTATTTTAAATTATTTTCAATTATTTATAATTATTTTCAATTATTTTCAATTATTTTCAATTATTTATAATTATTTTCAATTATTTTCAATTATTTTCAATTATTTTCAATTATTTTCAACTATTTTCAATTATTTTCAATTATTTTCAATTATTTTCAATTATTTTCAATTATTTTCAATTATTTATTATTATTTCCGATTAGTTATCAATTAATTTAAATTATTTTCAATTATTTTCAATTATTTTAAATTATTTATCAATTATTTTCAATTATTTATAATTATTTATAATAATTTATCAATTATTTTCAATTATTTATAATTATTTTCAATTATTTATAAATCTTTTCAATTATTTTCAATTATTTTCAATTATTTTCAATTATTTTCAATTATTTTCAATTATTTTCAATTATTTTCAATTATTTTCAATTATTTTCAATTATTTATAATTATTTTCAATTATTTTCAATTATTTTCAATTATTTTCAATTATTTATAATTATTTTCAATTGTTTTCAATTATTTTCAATTATTTTCAATTATTTTCAATTATTTTCAATTATTTATAATTATTTTCAATTATTTTCAATTATTTTCAATTATTTTCAATTATTTTCAATTATATATAATTATTTTCAATTATTTATCAATTATTTTCAATTATTTATAATTATTTTCAATTATTTTCAATTATTTTCAATTATTTATAAATTATTTATAATTATTTTCAATTATTTATAATTATTTTCAATTATTTTCAATTATTTTCAATTATTTTCAATTATTTATAATTATTTTCAATTATTTTCAATTATTTTCAATTATTTATAATTATTTTCAATTATTTATAATTATTTTCAATTATTTATAATTATTTTCAATTATTTATCAATTATTTTCAATTATTTATAATTATTTTCAATTATTTATCAATTATTTTCAATTATTTATAATTATTTTCAATTATTTATAATTCTTTTAAATTATTTTCAATTATTTATAATTCTTTTAAATTATTTTCAATTATTTTCAATTATTTTCAATTATTTATAATTATTTTCAATTATTTTCAATTATTTTCAATTATTTATAATTATTTTCAATTATTTTCAATTATTTATAATTATTTTCAATTATTTATCAATTATTTTCAATTATTTTCAATTATTTTCAATTATTTTCAATTATTTATCAATTATTTTCAATTATTTTCAATTATTTATCAATTATTTTCAATTATTTATAATGATTTTCAAATATTTTCAATTATTTATAAATTATTTATAATTGTTTTCAATTATTTATAATTGTTTTCAATTATTTATAATTATTTTCAATTATTTTCAATTATTTTCACTTATTTATAATTATTTTCAATAATTTTCAATTATTTTCAGTTATTTTCAATTATTTTCAATTATTTATCAATTATTTTCAATTATTTCCAATTATTTTCAATTATTTTCAATTATTTTCAATTATTTTCAATTATTTTCAATTATTTATAATTATTTTCAATTATTTATAATTATTTTCAATTATTTTCAATTATTTTCAATTATTTTCAATTATTTATAATTATTTTCAATTAGTTTCAATTATTCTAAATTTTTTTTATAATTATTTTCAAATATTTATCAATTATTTTCAATTATTCATAATTAATTTCAATATTTTCAATTATTTTCAATTATTTTATATTATTTATCAATTATTTTCAATTATTTTCAATTATTTATCAATTATTTTCAATTATTTATAATGATTTTTAATTATTTTCAATTATTTATAAATTATTTATAATTGTTTTCAATTATTTATATTTATTTTCAATTATTTTCAATTATTTTCAATTATTTTCACGTATTTTCAATTATTTATAATTATTTTCAATTATTTTCAATTATTTTCAATTATTTATAATTATTTTCAATTATTTATAATTATTTTCAATTATTTTTAATTATTTTCAATTATTTCCAATTATTTTCAATTCTTTTCAATTATTTTGAATTATTTTCAATTTTTTATCAATTATTTATAATTATTTTCAATTTTTTATCAATTATTTATAATTATTTTCAATTATTTATAATTATTTTCAATTATTTATAATTATTTTCAATTATTTTCAATTATTTTCAATTATTTTCAATTATTTATCAATTATTTTCAAATATTTATAATTATTTTAAATTATTTTCAATTATTTTCAATTATTTATAATTATTTTCAATTATTTTCAATTATTTTCAATTATTTATAATTATTTTCAATTATTTTCAATTATTTTCAATTATTTTCAATTATTTTCAATTATTTTCAATTATTTTCAATTATTTTCAATTATTTTCAATTCTTTTCAATTCTTTTCAATTATTTTCAATTTTTTATCAATTATTTATAATTATTTTCAATTATTTATAATTATTTTCAATTATTTTCAATTATTTTCAATTATTTTCAATTATTTATCAATTATTTATCAATTATTTTCAATTATTTATAATTATTTTCAATTATTTTCAATTATTTTCAATTATTTTCAATTATTTTCAATTATTTATAATTATTTTCAATTATTTTCAATTATTTTCAATTATTTATAATTATTTTCAATTATTTATAATTATTTTCAATTATTTATAATTATTTTCAATTATTTATCAATTATTTTCAATTATTTATAATTTTTTTCAATCATTTATCAATTATTTTCAATTATTTATAATTCTTTTCAATTATTTATAATTCTTTTCAATTATTTTCAATTATTTTCAATTATTTTCAAGTATTTATAATTTTTTTCAATTATTTATAATTTTTTTCAATTATTTTCAATTATTTTCAATTATTTATAATTATTTTCAATTATTTTCAATTATTTTCAATTATTTATAATTATTTTCAATTATTTATCAATTATTTTCAATTATTCTCAATTATTTTCAATTATTTATCAATTATTTTCAATTATTTATAATGATTTTCAATTATTTTCAATTATTTATATATTATTTATAATTGTTTTCAATTATTTATAATTATTTTCAATTATTTTCAATTATTTTCAATTATTTATAATTATTTTCAATTATTTTCAATTATTTTCAATTATTTATAATTATTTTCAATTTTTTATCAATTATTTATAATTATTTTCAGTTATTTATAATTATTTTCAATTATTTTCAATTATTTTCAATTATTTTCAATTATTTATCAATTATTTTCAATTATTTTCAATTATTTATAATTATTTTCAATTATTTATCAATTATTTTCAATTATTTATAATTATTTTCAATTATTTTCAATTATTTTCAATTATTTAAAATTATTTTCAATTATTTATCAATTATTTTCTATTATTTATAATTATTTTCAATTATTTTCAATTATTTTCAATTATTTTTAATTATTTTCAATCATTTATCAATTATTTTCAATTATTTATAATTATTTTCTATTATTTTCAATTATTTTCAATTATATATAATTATTTTCAATTATTTATCAATTATTTTCAATTATTTATAATTATTTTCAATTATTTTCAATTATTTATAAATTATTTATAATTATTTTCAGTTATTTATAATTATTTTCAATTATTTTCAATTATTTTCAATTATTTTCAATTATTTATAATTATTTTCAATTATTTTCAATTATTTTAAATTTGTTTATAATTATTTTCAAATATTTATCAATTATTTTCAATTATTCATAATTAATTTCAATATTTTCAATTATTTTCAATTATTTTCAATTATTTATCAATTATTTATCAATTATTTTCAAATATTTATAATTATTTTAAATTATTTTCAATTATTTTCAATTATTTATAATTATTTTCAATTATTTATCAATTTTTTTCAATTATTTATAATTATTTCCAATTATTTTCAATTATTTATAATTATTTTCAATTATTTATCAATTATTTTCAATTATTTATAATCAATTTAAATTATTTTCAATTATTTTCAATTATTTTCAATTATTTATCAATTATTTTCAATCATTTTCAATTATTCATAATTATTTTCAATTATTTATCAATTATTTTCAATTATTTTCAATTATTTATCAATTATTTTCAATTATTTATAATGATTTTCAATTATTTTCAATTATTTATAAATTATTTATAATTGTTTTCAATTATTTATAATTATTTTCAATTATTTTCAATTATTTTCAATTATTTTCACTTATTTATAATTATTTTCATTTATTTTCAATTATTTTCAATTATTTTCAATTATTTATCAATTATTTATAATTATTTTCAATTATTTTCAATTATTTTCAATTATTTTTAATTATTTTCAATTATTTATCAATTATTTTCAATTGTTTATAATTATTTTTTATTATTTTCAATTATTTTCAATCATATATAATTATTTTCAATTATTTATCAATTATTTTCAATTATTTATAATTATTTTCAATTATTTTCAATTATTTATAAATTATTTATAATTATTTTCAATTATTTATAATTATTTTCAATTATTTTCAATTATTTTCAATTATTTATAATTATTTTCAATAATTTATCAATTATTTTCAATTATTTATAATTATTTTCAATTATTTATAATTCTTTTCAATTATTTTCAATTATTTTCAATTATTTTCAATTATTTTCAATTATTTATAATTATTTTCAATTATTTTCAATTATTTTCAATTATTTTCAATTATTTTCAATTATTTTCAATTACATATAATTATTTTCAATTATTTGTCAATTATTTTCAATTATTTATAATTATTTTCAATTATTTTCAATTATTTTCAATTATTTATAAATTATTTATAATTATTTTCAATTATTTATAATTATTTTCAATTATTTTCAATTATTTTCAATTATTTTCAATTATTTATAATTATTTTCAATTAGTTTCAATTATTTTAAATTTTTTTTATAATTATTTTCAAATATTTATCAATTATTTTCAATTATTCATAATTAATTTCAATATTTTCAATTATTTTCAATTATTTTATATTATTTATCAATTATTTTCAATTATTTTCAATTATTTATCAATTATTTTCAATTATTTATAATGATTTTTAATTATTTTCAATTATTTATAAATTATTTATAATTGTTTTCAATTATTTATATTTATTTTCAATTATTTTCAATTATTTTCAATTATTTTCACTTATTTTCAATTATTTATAATTATTTTCAATTATTTTCAATTATTTTCAATTATTTATAATTATTTTCAATTATTTATAATTATTTTCAATTATTTTCAATTATTTTCAATTATTTTCAATTATTTTCAATTATTTTCAATTGTTTTCAATTATTTATAATTATTTTCAATTAGTTTCAATTATTTTAAAATTGTTTATAATTATTTTCAAATATTTATCAATTATTTTCAATTATTTTCAATTATTTATCAATTATTTTCAATTATTTATAATGATTTTTAATTATTTTCAATTATTTTCAATTAATTTCAATTATTTATCAATTATTTTCAATTATTTATAATGATTTTTAATTATTTTCAATTATTTATAAATTATTTATAATTGTTTTCAATTATTTATAATTATTTTCAATTATTTTCAATTATTTTCAATTATTTTCACTTATTTATAATTATTTTCAATTATTTTCAATTATTTTCAATTATTTATAATTATTTTCAATTATTTTCAATTATTTTCAATTCTTTTCAATTATTTTGAATTATTTTCAATTTTTTATCAATTATTTATAATTATTTTCAATTATTTATAATTATTTTCAATTATTTATAATTATTTTCAATTATTTTCAATTATTTTCAATTATTTTCAATTATTTTCAATTATTTATCAATTATTTTCAAATATTTATAATTATTTTAAATTATTTTCAATTATTTTCAATTATTTATAATTATTTTCAATTATTTTCAATTATTTTCAATTATTTATAATTATTTTCAATTATTTTCAATTATTTTCAATTATTTTCAATTATTTTCAATTATTTTCAATTATTTTCAATTATTTTCAATTATTTTCAATTCTTTTCAATTATTTTGAATTATTTTCAATTTTTTATCAATTATTTATAATTATTTTCAATTATTTATAATTATTTTCAATTATTTATAATTATTTTCAATTATTTTCAATTATTTTCAATTATTTTCAATTATTTATCAATTATTTATCAATTATTTTCAATTATTTATAATTATTTTCAATTATTTTCAATTATTTTCAATTATTTTCAATTATTTTCAATTATTTATAATTATTTTCAATTATTTTCAATTATTTTCAATTATTTATAATTATTTTCAATTATTTATAATTATTTTCAATTATTTATAATTATTTTCAATTATTTATCAATTATTTTCAATTATTTATAATTTTTTTCAATCATTTATCAATTATTTTCAATTATTTATAATTCTTTTCAATTATTTATAATTCTTTTCAATTATTTTCAATTATTTTCAATTATTTTCAAGTATTTATAATTTTTTTCAATTATTTATAATTTTTTTCAATTATTTTCAATTATTTTCAATTATTTATAATTATTTTCAATTATTTTCAATTATTTTCAATTATTTATATTTATTTTCAATTATTTATCAATTATTTTCAATTATTCTCAATTATTTTCAATTATTTATCAATTATTTTCAATTATTTATAATGATTTTCAATTATTTTCAATTATTTATATATTATTTATAATTGTTTTCAATTATTTATAATTATTTTCAATTATTTTCAATTATTTTCAATTATTTATAATTATTTTCAATTATTTTCAATTCTTTTCAATTATTTATAATTATTTTCAATTTTTTATCAATTATTTATAATTATTTTCAGTTATTTATAATTATTTTCAATTATTTTCAATTATTTTCAATTATTTTCAATTATTTATCAATTATTTTCAATTATTTTCAATTATTTATAATTATTTTCAATTATTTATCAATTATTTTCAATTATTTATAATTATTTTCAATTATTTTCAATTATTTTCAATTATTTAAAATTATTTTCAATTATTTATCAATTATTTTCTATTATTTATAATTATTTTCAATTATTTTCAATTATTTTCAATTATTTTTAATTATTTTCAATTATTTATCAATTATTTTCAATTATTTATAATTATTTTCTATTATTTTCAATTATTTTCAATTATATATAATTATTTTCAATTATTTATCAATTATTTTCAATTATTTATAATTATTTTCAATTATTTTCAATTATTTATAAATTATTTATAATTATTTTCAGTTATTTATAATTATTTTCAATTATTTTCAATTATTTTCAATTATTTTCAATTATTTATAATTATTTTCAATTATTTTCAATTATTTTAAATTTGTTTATAATTATTTTCAAATATTTATCAATTATTTTCAATTATTCATAATTAATTTCAATATTTTCAATTATTTTCAATTATTTTCAATTATTTATCAATTATTTATCAATTATTTTCAAATATTTATAATTATTTTAAATTATTTTCAATTATTTTCAATTATTTATAATTATTTTCAATTATTTATCAATTTTTTTCAATTATTTATAATTATTTCCAATTATTTTCAATTATTTATAATTATTTTCAATTATTTATCAATTATTTTCAATTATTTATAATCAATTTAAATTATTTTCAATTATTTTCAATTATTTTCAATTATTTATCAATTATTTTCAATCATTTTCAATTATTCATAATTATTTTCAATTATTTATCAATTATTTTCAATTATTTTCAATTATTTATCAATTATTTTCAATTATTTATAATGATTTTCAATTATTTTCAATTATTTATAAATTATTTATAATTGTTTTCAATTATTTATAATTATTTTCAATTATTTTCAATTATTTTCAATTATTTTCACTTATTTATAATTATTTTCATTTATTTTCAATTATTTTCAATTATTTTCAATTATTTATCAATTATTTATAATTATTTTCAATTATTTTCAATTATTTTCAATTATTTTTAATTATTTTCAATTATTTATCAATTATTTTCAATTATTTATAATTATTTTCTATTATTTTCAATTATTTTCAATCATATATAATTATTTTCAATTATTTATCAATTATTTTCAATTATTTATAATTATTTTCAATTATTTTCAATTATTTTCAATTATTTATAAATTATTTATAATTATTTTCAATTATTTATAATTATTTTCAATTATTTTCAATTATTTTCAATTATTTTCAATTATTTATAATTATTTTCAATTATTTTCAATTATTTTAAATTTGTTTATAATTATTTTCAAATATTTATCAATTATTTTCAATTATTCATAATTAATTTCAATATTTTCAATTATTTTCAATTATTCATAATTAATTTCAATATTTTCAATTATTTTCAATTATTTTCAATTATTTATCAATTATTTATCAATTATTTTCAAATATTTATAATTATTTTAAATTATTTTCAATTATTTTCAATTATTTATAATTATTTTCAATTATTTATCAATTATTTTCAATTATTTATAATTATTTTCAATTATTTTCAATTATTTTCAATTATTTATAATTATTTTCAATTATTTATCAATTATTTTCAATTATTTTCAATTATTTTCAATTATTTTCAATTATTTTCAATTATTTTCAATTATTTTAAATTATTTTCAATTATTTTCAATTATTTTCAATTATTTATCAATTATTTTCAATTATTTATAATGATTTTCAATTATTTTCAATTATTTATAAATTATTTATAATTGTTTTCAATTATTTATAATTATTTTCAATTATTTTAAATTATTTTCAATTATTTTCAATTATTTTCAACTATTTATCAATTATTTTCAATTATTTTCAATTATTTTCAATTATTTTCAATTATTTTCAATTATTTATCAATTATTTTCAATTATTTATAATTATTTTCAATAATTTATCAATTATTTTCAATTATTTATAATTATTTTCAATTATTTATAATTCTTTTCAATTATTTTCAATTATTTTCAATTATTTTCAATTATTTTCAATTATTTATAATTATTTTCAATTATTTTCAATTATTTTCAATTATTTTCAATTATTTTCAATTATTTTCAATTATTTTCAATTATTTTCAATTATTTTCAATTATTTTCTATTATTTTCAATTATTTATAATTATTTTCAATTATTTATAATTATTTTCAATTATTTTCAATTATTTTCAATTATTTTCAATTATTTTCAATTATTTATAATTATTTATAAATTATTTATAATTGTTTTCAATTATTTATATTTATTTTCAATTATTTTCAATTATTTTCAATTATTTTCACTTATTTTCAATTATTTATAATTATTTTCAATTTTTTTCAATTATTTTCAATTATTTATAATTATTTTCAATTATTTATAATTATTTTCAATTATTTTCAATTATTTTCAATTATTTTAAATTATTTTCAATTATTTTCAATTGTTTTCAATTATTTATAATTATTTTCAATTAGTTTCAATTATTTTAAATTTGTTTATAATTATTTTCAAATATTTATCAATTATTTTCAATTATTTTCAATTATTTATCAATTATTTTCAATTATTTATAATGATTTTTAATTATTTTCAATTATTTTCAATTAATTTCAATTATTTATCAATTATTTTCAATTATTTATAATGATTTTTAATTATTTTCAATTATTTATAAATTATTTATAATTGTTTTCAATTATTTATAATTATTTTCAATTATTTTCAATTATTTTCAATTATTTTCACTTATTTATAATTATTTTCAATTATTTTCAATTATTTTCAATTATTTTCAATTATTTATAATTATTTTCAATTATTTTCAATTATTTTCAATTCTTTTCAATTATTTTGAATTATTTTCAATTTTTAATCAATTATTTATAATTATTTTCAATTATTTATAATTATTTTCAATTATTTATAATTATTTTCAATTATTTTCAATTATTTTCAATTATTTTCAATTATTTATCAATTATTTATCAATTATTTTCAAATATTTATAATTATTTTAAATTATTTTCAATTATTTTCAATTATTTATAATTATTTTCAATTATTTTCAATTATTTTCAATTATTTATAATTATTTTCATTTATTTTCAATTATTTTCAATTATTTTCAATTATTTTCAATTATTTTCAATTATTTTCAATTATTTTCAATTATTTTCAATTCTTTTCAATTATTTTGAATTATTTTCAATTTTTTATCAATTATTTATAATTATTTTCAATTATTTATAATTATTTTCAATTATTTATAATTATTTTCAATTATTTTCAATTATTTTCAATTATTTTCAATTATTTATCAATTATTTATCAATTATTTTCAATTATTTATAATTATTTTCAATTATTTTCAATTATTTTCAATTATTTTCAATTATTTTCAATTATTTATAATTATTTTCAATTATTTTCAATTATTTTCAATTATTTATAATTATTTTCAATTATTTATAATTATTTTCAATTATTTATAATTATTTTCAATTATTTATCAATTATTTTCAATTATTTATAATTTTTTTCAATCATTTATCAATTATTTTCAATTATTTATAATTCTTTTCAATTATTTATAATTCTTTTCAATTATTTTCAATTATTTTCAATTATTTTCAAGTATTTATAATTTTTTTCAATTATTTTCAATTATTTTCAATTATTTATAATTATTTTCAATTATTTTCAATTATTTATAATGATTTTCAATTATTTTCAATTATTTATATATTATTTATAATTGTTTTCAATTATTTATAATTATTTTCAATTATTTTCAATTATTTTCAATTATTTATAATTATTTTCAATTATTTTCAATTCTTTTCAATTATTTATAATTATTTTCAATTTTTTATCAATTATTTATAATTATTTTCAGTTATTTATAATTATTTTCAATTATTTTCAATTATTTTCAATTATTTTCAATTATTTATCAATTATTTTCAATTATTTTCAATTATTTATAATTATTTTCAATTATTTATCAATTATTTTCAATTATTTATAATTATTTTCAATTATTTTCAATTATTTTCAATTATTTAAAATTATTTTCAATTATTTATCAATTATTTTCTATTATTTATAATTATTTTCAATTATTTTCAATTATTTTCAATTATTTTTAATTATTTTCAATTATTTATCAATTATTTTCAATTATTTATAATTATTTTCTATTATTTTCAATTATTTTCAATTATATATAATTATTTTCAATTATTTATCAATTATTTTCAATTATTTATAATTATTTTCAATTATTTTCAATTATTTTCAATTATTTATAAATTATTTATAATTATTTTCAGTTATTTATAATTATTTTCAATTATTTTCAATTATTTTCAATTATTTTCAATTATTTATAATTATTTTCAATTATTTTCAATTATTTTAAATTTGTTTATAATTATTTTCAAATATTTATCAATTATTTTCAATTATTCATAATTAATTTCAATATTTTCAATTATTTTCAATTATTTTCAATTATTTATCAATTATTTATCAATTATTTTCAAATATTTATAATTATTTTAAATTATTTTCAATTATTTTCAATTATTTATAATTATTTTCAATTATTTATCAATTATTTTCAATTATTTATAATTATTTTCAATTATTTTCAATTATTTTCAATTATTTTCAATTATTTATCAATTATTTTCAATTATTTTCAATTATTTTCAATTATTTTCAATTATTTTCAATTATTTTCAATTATTTTAAATTATTTTCAATTATTTTCAATTATTTTCAATTATTTATCAATTATTTTCAATTATTTATAATGATTTTCAATTATTTTCAATTATTTATAAATTATTTATAATTGTTTTCAATTATTTATAATTATTTTCAATTATTTTAAATTATTTTCAATTATTTTCCATTATTTTCAATTATTTATCAATTATTTTCAATTATTTTCAATTATTTTCAATTATTTTCAATTATTTTCAATTATTTATCAATTATTTTCAATTATTTATAATTATTTTCAATAATTTATCAATTATTTTCAATTATTTATAATTATTTTCAATTATTTATAATTCTTTTCAATTATTTTCAATTATTTTCAATTATTTTCAATTATTTTCAATTATTTTCAATTATTTATAATTATTTTCAATTATTTTCAATTATTTTCAATTATTTTCAATTATTTTCAATTATTTTCAATTATTTTCAATTATTTTCAATTATTTTCTATTATTTTCAATTATTTATAATTATTTTCAATTATTTATAATTATTTTCAATTATTTTCAATTATTTTCAATTATTTTCAATTATTTTCAATTATTTATAATTATTTTCAATTATTTTCAATTATTTTCAATTATTTTCAATTATTTTCAATTATTTTCAATTATTTTCAATTATTTATAATTTTTTTCAATCATTTATCAATTATTTTCAATTATTTATAATTCTTTTCAATTATTTATAATTCTTTTCAATTATTTTCAATTATTTTCAATTATTTTCAAGTATTTATAATTTTTTTCAATTATTTTCAATTATTTTCAATTATTTATAATTATTTTCAATTATTTTCAATTATTTTCAATTATTTATAATTATTTTCAATTATTTATCAATTATTTTCAATTATTCTCAATTATTTTCAATTATTTATCAATTATTTTCAATTATTTATAATGATTTTCAATTATTTTCAATTATTTATATATTATTTATAATTGTTTTCAATTATTTATAATTATTTTCAATTATTTTCAATTATTTTCAATTATTTATAATTATTTTCAATTATTTTCAATTCTTTTCAATTATTTATAATTATTTTCAATTTTTTATCAATTATTTATAATTAATTTCAGTTATTTATAATTATTTTCAATTATTTTCAATTATTTTCAATTATTTTCAATTATTTTCAATTATTTTCAATTATTTATCAATTATTTTCAATTATTTTCAATTATTTATAATTATTTTCAATTATTTATCAATTATTTTCAATTATTTATAATTATTTTCAATTATTTTCAATTATTTTCAATTATTTAAAATTATTTTCAATTATTTATCAATTATTTTCTATTATTTATAATTATTTTCAATTATTTTCAATTATTTTCAATTATTTTTAATTATTTTCAATTATTTATCAATTATTTTCAATTATTTATAATTATTTTCTATTATTTTCAATTATTTTCAATTATATATAATTATTTTCAATTATTTATCAATTATTTTCAATTATTTATAATTATTTTCAATTATTTTCAATTATTTTCAATTATTTATAAATTATTTATAATTATTTTCAGTTATTTATAATTATTTTCAATTATTTTCAATTATTTTCAATTATTTTCAATTATTTATAATTATTTTCAATTATTTTCAATTATTTTAAATTTGTTTATAATTATTTTCAAATATTTATCAATTATTTTCAATTATTCATAATTAATTTCAATGTTTTCAATTATTTTCAATTATTTTCAATTATTTATCAATTATTTATCAATTATTTTCAAATATTTATAATTATTTTAAATTATTTTCAATTATTTTCAATTATTTATAATTATTTTCAATTATTTATCAATTATTTTCAATTATTTATAATTATTTCCAATTATTTTCAATTATTTATAATTATTTTCAATTATTTATCAATTATTTTCAATTATTTATAATCAATTTAAATTATTTTCAATTATTTTCAATTATTTTCAATTATTTATCAATTATTTTCAATTATTCATAATTATTTTCAATTATTTATCAATTATTTTCAATTATTTTCAATTATTTATCAATTATTTTCAATTATTTATAATGATTTTCAATTATTTTCAATTATTTATAAATTATTTATAATTGTTTTCAATTATTTATAATTATTTTCAATTATTTTCAATTATTTTCAATTATTTTCAATTATTTTCAATTATTTTCACTTATTTATAATTATTTTCAATTATTTTCAATTATTTTCAGTTATTTTTAATTATTTTCAATTATTTATCAATTATTTTCAATTATTTATAATTATTTTCTATTATTTTCAATTATTTTCAATCATATATAATTATTTTCAATTATTTATCAATTATTTTCAATTATTTATAATTATTTTCAATTATTTTCAATTATTTTCAATTATTTATAAATTATTTATAATTATTTTCAATTATTTATAATTATTTTCAATTATTTTCAATTATTTTCAATTATTTTCAATTATTTATAATTATTTTCAATTATTTTCAATTATTTTAAATTTGTTTATAATTATTTTCAAATATTTATCAATTATTTTCAATTATTCATAATTAATTTCAATATTTTCAATTATTTTCAATTATTTTCAATTATTTATCAATTATTTATCAATTATTTTCAAATATTTATAATTATTTTAAATTATTTTCAATTATTTTCAATTATTTATAATTATTTTCAATTATTTATCAATTATTTTCAATTATTTATAATTATTTTCAATTATTTTCAATTATTTTCAATTATTTATAATTATTTTCAATTATTTATCAATTATTTTCAATTATTTTCAATTATTTTCAATTATTTTCAATTATTTTCAATTATTTTAAATTATTTTCAATTATTTTCAATTATTTTCAATTATTTATCAATTATTTTCAATTATTTATAATGATTTTCAATTATTTTCAATTATTTATAAATTATTTATAATTGTTTTCAATTATTTATAATTATTTTCAATTATTTTAAATTATTTTCAATTATTTTCAATTATTTTCAATTATTTATCAATTATTTTCAATTATTTTCAATTATTTTCAATTATTTTCAATTATTTTCAATTATTTATCAATTATTTTCAATTATTTATAATTATTTTCAATAATTTATCAATTATTTATAATTATTTTCAATTATTTATAATTCTTTTCAATTATTTTCAATTATTTTCAATTATTTTCAATTATTTTCAATTATTTATAATTATTTTCAATTATTTTCAATTATTTTCAATTATTTTCAATTATTTTCAATTATTTTCTATTATTTTCAATTATTTATAATTATTTTCAATTATTTATAATTATTTTCAATTATTTTCAATTATTTTCAATTATTTTCAATTATTTTCAATTATTTATAATTATTTTCAATTATTTTCAATTATTTTCAATTATTTTCAATTATTTTCAATTATTTTCAATTATATATAATTATTTTCAATTATTTTCAATTATTTATAATTATTTTCAATTATTTTCAATTATTTTCAATTATTTTCAATTATTTATAAATTATTTATAATTATTTTCAATTATTTATATTTATTTTCAATTATTTTCAATTATTTTCAATTATTTTCAATTATTTATAATTATTTTCAATTAGTTTCAATTATTTTAAATTTGTTTATAATTATTTTCAAATATTTATCAATTATTTTCAATTATTCATAATTAATTTCAATATTTCCAATTATTTTCAATTATTTATCAATTATTTTCAATTATTTTCAATTATTTATCAATTATTTTCAATTATTTATAATGATTTTTAATTATTTTCAATTATTTATAAATTATTTATAATTGTTTTCAATTATTTATAATTATTTTCAATTATTTTCAATTATTTTCAATTATTTTCACTTATTTATAATTATTTTCAATTATTTTCAATTATTTTCAATTATCTTCAATTATTTATCAATTATTTTCAATTATTTTCAATTATTTTTAATTATTTTCAATTATTTTCAATTATTTTCAATTATTTATCAATTATTTTCAATTATTTATAATTATTTTCAATTATTTATAATTATTTTCAATTATTTATAATTATTTTCAATTATTTATAATTCTTTTCAATTATTTTCAATTATTTTCAATTATTTTCAATTATTTATAATTATTTTCAATTATTTTCAGTTATTTTCAATTATTTTCAATTATTTATAATTATTTTCATTTATTTTCAATTATTTTCAATTATTTTCAATTATTTTCAATTATTTTCAATTATTTTCACTTATTTATAATTATTTTCAATTATTTATAATTCTTTTCAATTATTTTCAATTATTTTCAATTATTTTCAATTATTTTCAATTATTTATAATTATTTTCAATTATTTTCAGTTATTTTCAATTATTTTCAATTATTTATAATTATTTTCAATTATTTTCAATTATTTTCAATTATTTTCAATTATTTTCAATTATTTTCAAATATTTTCAATTATTTATAATTATTTTCAATTATTTTCAATTATTTTCAATTATTTATAATTATTTTCATTTATTTATAATTATTTTCAATTATTTATAATTATTTTCAATTATTTATCAATTATTTTCAATTATTTATAATTATTTTCAATCATTTATCAATTATTTTCAATTATTTATAATTCTTTTCAATTATTTATAATTCTTTTCAATTATTTATAATTCTTTTCAATTATTTTCAATTATTTTCAATTATTTTCAAGTATTTATAATTTTTTTCAATTATTTTCAATTATTTTCAATTATTTATAATTATTTTCAATTATTTTCAATTATTTTCAATTATTTATAATTATTTTCAATTATTTATCAATTATTTTCAATTATTCTCAATTATTTTCAATTATTTATCAATTATTTTCAATTATTTATAATGATTTTCAATTATTTTCAATTATTTATATATTATTTATAATTGTTTTCAATTATTTATAATTATTTTCAATTATTTTCAATTATTTTCAATTATTTATAATTATTTTCAATTATTTTCAATTCTTTTCAATTATTTATAATTATTTTCAATTTTTTATCAATTATTTATAATTATTTTCAGTTATTTATAATTATTTTCAATTATTTTCAATTATTTTCAATTATTTTCAATTATTTTCAATTATTTATCAATTATTTTCAATTATTTTCAATTATTTATAATTATTTTCAATTATTTATCAATTATTTTCAATTATTTATAATTATTTTCAAATATTTTCAATTATTTTCAAATATTTTCAATTATTTTCAATTATTTAAAATTATTTTCAATTATTTATCAATTATTTTCTATTATTTATAATTATTTTCAATTATTTTCAACTATTTTCAATTATTTTTAATTATTTTCAATTATTTATCAATTATTTTCAATTATTTATAATTATTTTCTATTATTTTCAATTATTTTCAATTATATATAATTATTTTCAATTATTTATCAATTATTTTCAATTATTTATAATTATTTTCAATTATTTTCAATTATTTTCAATTATTTATAAATTATTTATAATTATTTTCAGTTATTTATAATTATTTTCAATTATTTTCAATTATTTTCAATTATTTTCAATTATTTATAATTATTTTCAATTATTTTCAATTAATTTAAATTTGTTTATAATTATTTTCAAATATTTTCAATTCTTTTCAATTATTTATAATTATTTTCAATTTTTTATCAATTATTTATAATTATTTTCAGTTATTTATAATTATTTTCAATTATTTTCAATTATTTATAATTATTTCCAATTATTTTCAATTATTTATAATTATTTTCAATTATTTATCAATTATTTTCAATTATTTATAATCAATTTAAATTATTTTCAATTATTTTCAATTATTTTCAATTATTTAAAATTATTTTCAATTATTTATCAATTATTTTCTATTATTTATAATTATTTTCAATTATTTTCAATTATTTTCAATTATTTTTAATTATTTTCAATTATTTTCAATTCTTTTCAATTATTTATAATTATTTTCAATTTTTTATCAATTATTTATAATTATTTTCAGTTATTTATAATTATTTTCAATTATTTTCAATTATTTTCAATTATTTATCAATTATTTTCAATTATTTATAATTATTTTCTATTATTTTCAATTATTTTCAATCATATATAATTATTTTCAATTATTTATCAATTATTTTCAATTATTTATAATTATTTTCAATTATTTTCAATTATTTTCAATTATTTATAAATTATTTATAATTATTTTCAATTATTTATAATTATTTTCAATTATTTTCAATTATTTTCAATTATTTTCAATTATTTATAATTATTTTCAATTATTTTCAATTATTTTAAATTTGTTTATAATTATTTTCAAATATTTATCAATTATTTTCAATTATTCATAATTAATTTCAATATTTTCAATTATTTTCAATTATTTTCAATTATTTATCAATTATTTTCAATTATTCTCAATTATTTTCAATTATTTATCAATTATTTTCAATTATTTATAATGATTTTCAATTATTTTCAATTATTTATATATTATTTATAATTGTTTTCAATTATTTATAATTATTTTCAATTATTTTCAATTATTTTCAATTATTTTAAATTTGTTTATAATTATTTTCAAATATTTATCAATTATTTTCAATTATTCATAATTAATTTCAATATTTTCAATTATTTTCAATTATTTTCAATTATTTATCAATTATTTTCAATTATTCTCAATTATTTTCAATTATTTATCAATTATTTTCAATTATTTATAATGATTTTCAATTATTTTCAATTATTTATATATTATTTATAATTGTTTTCAATTATTTATAATTATTTTCAATTATTTTCAATTATTTTCAATTATTTATAATTATTTTCAATTATTTATCAATTATTTTCAATTATTTATAATTATTTTCAATTATTTATCAATTATTTTCAATTATTTATAATTATTTTCAATTATTTTCAATTATTTTCAATTATTTATCAATTATTTTCTATTATTTATAATTATTTTCAATTATTTTCAATTATTTTCAATTATTTTTAATTATTTTCAATTATTTATCAATTATTTTCAATTATTTATAATTATTTTCTATTATTTTCAATTATTTTCAATTATATATAATTATTTTCAATTATTTATCAATTATTTTCAATTATTTATAATTATTTTCAATTATTTTCAATTATTTTCAATTATTTATAAATTATTTATAATTATTTTCAGTTATTTATAATTATTTTCAATTATTTTCAATTATTTTCAATTATTTTCAATTATTTATAATTATTTTCAATTATTTTCAATTATTTTAAATTTGTTTATAATTATTTTCAAATATTTATCAATTATTTTCAATTATTCATAATTAATTTCAATGTTTTCAATTATTTTCAATTATTTTCAATTATTTATCAATTATTTATCAATTATTTTCAAATATTTATAATTATTTTAAATTATTTTCAATTATTTTCAATTATTTATAATTATTTTCAATTATTTATCAATTATTTTCAATTATTTATAATTATTTCCAATTATTTTCAATTATTTATAATTATTTTCAATTATTTATCAATTATTTTCAATTATTTATAATCAATTTAAATTATTTTCAATTATTTTCAATTATTTTCAATTATTTATCAATTATTTTCAATTATTCATAATTATTTTCAATTATTTATCAATTATTTTCAATTATTTTCAATTATTTATCAATTATTTTCAATTATTTATAATGATTTTCAATTATTTTCAATTATTTATAAATTATTTATAATTGTTTTCAATTATTTATAATTATTTTCAATTATTTTCAATTATTTTCAATTATTTTCAATTATTTTCAATTATTTTCACTTATTTATAATTATTTTCAATTATTTTCAATTATTTTCAATTATTTTTAATTATTTTCAATTATTTATCAATTATTTTCAATTATTTATAATTATTTTCTATTATTTTCAATTATTTTCAATCATATATAATTATTTTCAATTATTTTCAATTATTTATAATTATTTTCAATTATTTTCAATTATTTTCAATTATTTATAAATTATTTATAATTATTTTCAATTATTTATAATTATTTTCAATTATTTTCAATTATTTTCAATTATTTTCAATTATTTATAATTATTTTCAATTATTTTCAATTATTTTAAATTTGTTTATAATTATTTTCAAATATTTATCAATTATTTTCAATTATTCATAATTAATTTCAATATTTTCAATTATTTTCAATTATTTTCAATTATTTATCAATTATTTATCAATTATTTTCAAATATTTATAATTATTTTAAATTATTTTCAATTATTTTCAATTATTTTCAATTATTTATAATTATTTTCAATTATTTATCAATTATTTTCAATTATTTATAATTATTTTCAATTATTTTCAATTATTTTCAATTATTTATAATTATTTTCAATTATTTATCAATTATTTTCAATTATTTTCAATTATTTTCAATTATTTTCAATTATTTTCAATTATTTTAAATTATTTTCAATTATTTTCAATTATTTTCAATTATTTATCAATTATTTTCAATTATTTATAATGATTTTCAATTATATTCAATTATTTATAAATTATTTATAATTGTTTTCAATTATTTATAATTATTTTCAATTATTTTAAATTATTTTCAATTATTTTCAATTATTTTCAATTATTTATCAATTATTTTCAATTATTTTCAATTATTTTCAATTATTTTCAATTATTTTCAATTATTTATCAATTATTTTCAATTATTTATAATTATTTTCAATAATTTATCAATTATTTATAATTATTTTCAATTATTTATAATTCTTTTCAATTATTTTCAATTATTTTCAATTATTTTCAATTATTTTCAATTATTTATAATTATTTTCAATTATTTTCAATTATTTTCAATTATTTTCAATTATTTTCAATTATTTTCAATTATTTTCAATTATTTTCTATTATTTTCAATTATTTATAATTATTTTCAATTATTTATAATTATTTTCAATTATTTTCAATTATTTTCAATTATTTTCAATTATTTTCAATTATTTATAATTATTTTCAATTATTTTCAATTATTTTCAATTATTTTCAATTATTTTCAATTATTTTCAATTATTTATAATTATTTTCAATTAGTTTCAATTATTTTAAATTTGTTTATAATTATTTTCAAATATTTATCAATTATTTTCAATTATTCATAATTAATTTCAATATTTCCAATTATTTTCAATTATTTATCAATTATTTTCAATTATTTTCAATTATTTATCAATTATTTTCAATTATTTATAATGATTTTTAATTATTTTCAATTATTTATAAATTATTTATAATTGTTTTCAATTATTTATAATTATTTTCAATTATTTTCAATTATTTTCAATTATTTTCACTTATTTATAATTATTTTCAATTATTTTCAATTATTTTCAATTATCTTCAATTATTTATCAATTATTTTCAATTATTTTCAATTATTTTCAATTATTTTCAATTATTTTCAATTATTTTCAATTATTTATCAATTATTTTCAATTATTTATAATTATTTTCAATTATTTATAATTATTTTCAATTATTTATAATTATTTTCAATTATTTATAATTCTTTTCAATTATTTTCAATTATTTTCAATTATTTTCAATTATTTATAATTATTTTCAATTATTTTCAGTTATTTTCAATTATTTTCAATTATTTATAATTATTTTCATTTATTTTCAATTATTTTCAATTATTTTCAATTATTTTCAATTATTTTCAATTATTTTCACTTATTTATAATTATTTTCAATTATTTATAATTCTTTTCAATTATTTTCAATTATTTTCAATTATTTTCAATTATTTTCAATTATTTATAATTATTTTCAATTATTTTCAGTTATTTTCAATTATTTTCAATTATTTATAATTATTTTCAATTATTTTCAATTATTTTCAATTATTTTCAATTATTTTCAAATATTTTCAATTATTTATAATTATTTTCAATTATTTTCAATTATTTTCAATTATTTTCAATTATTTATAATTATTTTCAATTATTTATAATTATTTTCAATTATTTATAATTATTTTCAATTATTTATCAATTATTTTCAATTATTTATAATTATTTTCAATCATTTATCAATTATTTTCAATTATTTATAATTCTTTTCAATTATTTATAATTCTTTTCAATTATTTTCAATTATTTTCAATTATTTATAATTATTTTCAATTATTTTCAATTATTTTCAATTATTTATAATTATTTTCAATTATTTATCAATTATTTTCAATTATTCTCAATTATTTTCAATTATTTATCAATTATTTTCAATTATTTATAATGATTTTCAATTATTTTCAATTATTTATATATTATTTATAATTGTTTTCAATTATTTATAATTATTTTCAATTATTTTCAATTATTTTCAATTATTTATAATTATTTTCAATTATTTTCAATTCTTTTCAATTATTTATAATTATTTTCAATTTTTTATCAATTATTTATAATTATTTTCAGTTATTTATAATTATTTTCAATTATTTTCAATTATTTTCAATTATTTTCAATTATTTTCAATTATTTTCAATTATTTATCAATTATTTTCAATTATTTTCAATTATTTATAATTATTTTCAATTATTTATCAATTATTTTCAATTATTTATAATTATTTTCAAATATTTTCAATTATTTTCAATTATTTAAAATTATTTTCAATTATTTATCAATTATTTTCTATTATTTATAATTATTTTCAATTATTTTCAACTATTTTCAATTATTTTTAATTATTTTCAATTATTTATCAATTATTTTCAATTATTTATAATTATTTTCTATTATTTTCAATTATTTTCAATTATATATAATTATTTTCAATTATTTATCAATTATTTTCAATTATTTATAATTATTTTCAATTATTTTCAATTATTTTCAATTATTTATAAATTATTTATAATTATTTTCAGTTATTTATAATTATTTTCAATTATTTTCAATTATTTTCAATTATTTTCAATTATTTATAATTATTTTCAATTATTTTCAATTAATTTAAATTTGTTTATAATTATTTTCAAATATTTTCAATTCTTTTCAATTATTTATAATTATTTTCAATTTTTTATCAATTATTTATAATTATTTTCAGTTATTTATAATTATTTTCAATTATTTTCAATTATTTATAATTATTTCCAATTATTTTCAATTATTTATAATTATTTTCAATTATTTATCAATTATTTTCAATTATTTATAATCAATTTAAATTATTTTCAATTATTTTCAATTATTTTCAATTATTTAAAATTATTTTCAATTATTTATCAATTATTTTCTATTATTTATAATTATTTTCAATTATTTTCAATTATTTTCAATTATTTTTAATTATTTTCAATTATTTTCAATTCTTTTCAATTATTTATAATTATTTTCAATTTTTTATCAAATATTTATAATTATTTTCAGTTATTTATAATTATTTTCAATTATTTTCAATTATTTTCAATTATTTTCAATTATTTATAATTATTTTCAATTAGTTTCAATTATTTTAAATTTTTTTTATAATTATTTTCAAATATTTATCAATTATTTTCAATTATTCATAATTAATTTCAATATTTTCAATTATTTTCAATTATTTTATATTATTTATCAATTATTTTCAATTATTTTCAATTATTTATCAATTATTTTCAATTATTTATAATGATTTTTAATTATTTTCAATTATTTATAAATTATTTATAATTGTTTTCAATTATTTATAATTGTTTTCAATTATTTATATTTATTTTCAATTATTTTCAATTATTTTCAATTATTTTCACTTATTTTCAATTATTTATAATTATTTTCAATTATTTTCAATTATTTTCAATTATTTATAATTATTTTCAATTATTTTCAATTATTTTCAATTATTTTCAATTATTTTCAATTATTTTAAATTATTTTCAATTATTTTCAATTGTTTTCAATTATTTATAATTATTTTCAATTAGTTTCAATTATTTTAAATTTGTTTATAATTATTTTCAAATATTTATCAATTATTTTCAATTATTTTCAATTATTTATCAATTATTTTCAATTATTTATAATGATTTTTAATTATTTTCAATTATTTTCAATTATTTTCAATTATTTATCAATTATTTTCAATTATTTATAATGATTTTTAATTATTTTCAATTATTTATAAATTATTTATAATTGTTTTCAATTATTTATAATTATTTTCAATTATTTTCAATTATTTTCAATTATTTTCACTTATTTATAATTATTTTCAATTATTTTCAATTATTTTCAATTATTTTCAATTATTTATAATTATTTTCAATTATTTTCAATTATTTTCAATTCTTTTCAATTATTTTGAATTATTTTCAATTTTTTATCAATTATTTATAATTATTTTCAATTATTTATAATTATTTTCAATTATTTATAATTATTTTCAATTATTTTCAATTATTTTCAATTATTTTCAATTATTTATCAATTATTTATCAATTATTTTCAAATATTTATAATTATTTTAAATTATTTTCAATTATTTTCAATTATTTATAATTATTTTCAATTATTTTCAATTATTTTCAATTATTTATAATTATTTTCAATTATTTTCAATTATTTTCAATTATTTTCAATTATTTTCAATTATTTTCAATTATTTTCAATTATTTTCAATTATTTTCAATTATTTTCAATTATTTTCAATTATTTTGAATTATTTTCAATTTTTTATCAATTATTTATAATTATTTTCAATTATTTATAATTATTTTCAATTATTTATAATTATTTTCAATTATTTTCAATTATTTTCAATTATTTTCAATTATTTATCAATTATTTATCAATTATTTTCAATTATTTATAATTATTTTCAATTATTTTCAATTATTTTCAATTATTTTCAATTATTTTCAATTATTTATAATTATTTTCAATTATTTTCAATTATTTTCAATTATTTATAATTATTTTCAATTATTTATAATTATTTTCAATTATTTATAATTATTTTCAATTATTTATCAATTATTTTCAATTATTTATAATTTTTTTCAATCATTTATCAATTATTTTCAATTATTTATAATTCTTTTCAATTATTTATAATTCTTTTCAATTATTTTCAATTATTTTCAATTATTTTCAAGTATTTATAATTTTTTTCAATTATTTTCAATTATTTTCAATTATTTATAATTATTTTCAATTATTTTCAATTATTTTCAATTATTTATAATTATTTTCAATTATTTATCAATTATTTTCAATTATTCTCAATTATTTTCAATTATTTATCAATTATTTTCAATTATTTATAATGATTTTCAATTATTTTCAATTATTTATATATTATTTATAATTGTTTTCAATTATTTATAATTATTTTCAATTATTTTCAATTATTTTCAATTATTTATAATTATTTTCAATTATTTTCAATTCTTTTCAATTATTTATAATTATTTTCAATTTTTTATCAATTATTTATAATTATTTTCAGTTATTTATAATTATTTTCAATTATTTTCAATTATTTTCAATTATTTTCAATTATTTTCAATTATTTATCAATTATTTTCAATTATTTTCAATTATTTATAATTATTTTCAATTATTTATCAATTATTTTCAATTATTTATAATTATTTTCAATTATTTTCAATTATTTTCAATTATTTAAAATTATTTTCAATTATTTATCAATTATTTTCTATTATTTATAATTATTTTCAATAATTTTCAATTATTTTCAATTATTTTTAATTATTTTCAATTATTTATCAATTATTTTCAATTATTTATAATTATTTTCTATTATTTTCAATTATTTTCAATTATATATAATTATTTTCAATTATTTATCAATTATTTTCAATTATTTATCAATTATTTTCAATTATTTATAATTATTTTCAATTATTTTCAATTATTTTCAATTATTTATAAATTATTTATAATTATTTTCAGTTATTTATAATTATTTTCAATTATTTTCAATTATTTTCAATTATTTAAAATTATTTTCAATTATTTATCAATTATTTTCTATTATTTATAATTATTTTCAATTATTTTCAACTATTTTCAATTATTTTTAATTATTTTCAATTATTTATCAATTATTTTCAATTATTTATAATTATTTTCTATTATTTTCAATTATTTTCAATTATATATAATTATTTTCAATTATTTATCAATTATTTTCAATTATTTATAATTATTTTCAATTATTTTCAATTATTTTCAATTATTTATAAATTATTTATAATTATTTTCAGTTATTTATAATTATTTTCAATTATTTTCAATTATTTTCAATTATTTTCAATTATTTATCAATTATTTTCAATTATTTTCAATTATTCATAATTATTTTCAATTATTTATCAATTATTTTCAATTATTTTCAATTATTTATCAATTATTTTCAATTATTTATAATGATTTTCAATTATTTTCAATTATTTATAAATTATTTATAATTGTTTTCAATTATTTATAATTATTTTCAATTATTTTCAATTATTTTCAATTATTTTCACTTATTTATAATTATTTTAATTTATTTTCAATTATTTTCAATTATTTTCAATAATTTATCAATTATTTATAATTATTTTCAATTATTTTCAATTATTTTCAATTATTTTTAATTATTTTCAATTATTTATCAATTATTTTCAATTATTTATAATTATTTTATATTATTTTCAATTATTTTCAATCATATATAATTATTTTCAATTATTTATCAATTATTTTCAATTATTTATAATTATTTTCAATTATTTTCAATTATTTTCAATTATTTATCAATTATTTTCAATTATTTATAATTATTTTCAATAATTTATCAATTATTTTCAATTATTTATAATTATTTTCAATTATTTATAATTCTTTTCAATTATTTTCAATTATTTTCAATTATTTTCAATTATTTTCAATTATTTATAATTATTTTCAATTATTTTCAATTATTTTCAATTATTTTCAATTATTTTCAATTATTTTCAATTACATATAATTATTTTCAATTATTTGTCAATTATTTTCAATTATTTATAATTATTTTCAATTATTTTCAATTATTTTCAATTATTTATAAATTATTTATAATTATTTTCAATTATTTATAATTATTTTCAATTATTTTCAATTATTTTCAATTATTTTCAATTATTTATAATTATTTTCAATTAGTTTCAATTATTTTAAATTTTTTTTATAATTATTTTCAAATATTTATCAATTATTTTCAATTATTCATAATTAATTTCAATATTTTCAATTATTTTCAATTATTTTATATTATTTATCAATTATTTTCAATTATTTTCAATTATTTATCAATTATTTTCAATTATTTATAATGATTTTTAATTATTTTCAATTATTTATAAATTATTTATAATTGTTTTCAATTATTTATATTTATTTTCAATTATTTTCAATTATTTTCACTTATTTTCAATTATTTATAATTATTTTCAATTATTTTCAATTATTTTCAATTATTTATAATTATTTTCAATTATTTATAATTATTTTCAATTATTTTCAATTATTTTCAATTATTTTAAATTATTTTCAATTATTTTCAATTGTTTTCAATTATTTATAATTATTTTCAATTAGTTTCAATTATTTTAAATTTGTTTATAATTATTTTAAAATATTTATCAATTATTTTCAATTATTTTCAATTATTTATCAATTATTTTCAATTATTTATAATGATTTTTAATTATTTTCAATTATTTTCAATTATTTTCAATTATTTATCAATTATTTTCAATTATTTATAATGATTTTTAATTATTTTCAATTATTTATAAATTATTTATAATTGTTTTCAATTATTTATAATTATTTTCAATTATTTTCAATTATTTTCAATTATTTTCACTTATTTATAATTATTTTCAATTATTTTCAATTATTTTCAATTATTTTCAATTATTTATAATTATTTTCAATTATTTTCAATTATTTTCAATTCTTTTCAATTATTTTGAATTATTTTCAATTTTTTATCAATTATTTATAATTATTTTCAATTATTTATAATTATTTTCAATTATTTATAATTATTTTCAATTATTTTCAATTATTTTCAATTATTTTCAATTATTTTCAATTATTTATCAATTATTTTCAAATATTTATAATTATTTTAAATTATTTTCAATTATTTTCAATTATTTATAATTATTTTCAATTATTTTCAATTATTTTTAATTATTTATAATTATTTTCAATTATTTTCAATTATTTTCAATTATTTTCAATTATTTTCAATTATTTTCAATTATTTTCAATTATTTTCAATTATTTTCAATTATTTTCAATTCTTTTCAATTATTTTGAATTATTTTCAATTTTTTATCAATTATTTATAATTATTTTCAATTATTTATAATTATTTTCAATTATTTATAATAATTTTCAATTATTTTCAATTATTTTCAATTATTTTCAATTATTTATCAATTATTTATCAATTATTTTCAATTATTTATAATTATTTTCAATTATTTTCAATTATTTTCAATTATTTTCAATTATTTTCAATTATTTATAATTATTTTCAATTATTTTCAATTATTTTCAATTATTTATAATTATTTTCAATTATTTATAATTATTTTCAATTATTTATAATTATTTTCAATTATTTATCAATTATTTTCAATTATTTATAATTTTTTTCAATCATTTATCAATTATTTTCAATTATTTATAATTCTTTTCAATTATTTATAATTCTTTTCAATTATTTTCAATTATTTTCAATTATTTTCAAGTATTTATATTTTTTTTCAATTATTTTCAATTATTTTCAATTATTTATAATTATTTTCAATTATTTTCAATTATTTTCAATTATTTATAATTATTTTCAATTATTTATCAATTATTTTCAATTATTCTCAATTATTTTCAATTATTTATCAATTATTTTCAATTATTTATAATGATTTTCAATTATTTTCAATTATTTATATATTATTTATAATTGTTTTCAATTATTTATAATTATTTTCAATTATTTTCAATTATTTTCAATTATTTATAATTATTTTCAATTATTTTCAGTTCTTTTCAATTATTTATAATTATTTTCAATTTTTTATCAATTATTTATAATTATTTTCAGTTATTTATAATTATTTTCAATTATTTTCAATTATTTTCAATTATTTTCAATTATTTTCAATTATTTTCAATTATTTATCAATTATTTTCAATTATTTTCAATTATTTATAATTATTTTCAATTATTTATCAATTATTTTCAATTATTTATAATTATTTTCAATTATTTTCAATTATTTTCAATTATTTAAAATTATTTTCAATTATTTATCAATTATTTTCTATTATTTATAATTATTTTCAATTATTTTCAATTATTTTCAATTATTTTTAATTATTTTCAATTATTTATCAATTATTTTCAATTATTTATAATTATTTTCTATTATTTTCAATTATTTTCAATTATATATAATTATTTTCAATTATTTATCAATTATTTTCAATTATTTATAATTATTTTCAATTATTTTCAATTATTTTCAATTATTTATAAATTATTTATAATTATTTTCAGTTATTTATAATTATTTTCAATTATTTTCAATTATTTTCAATTATTTTCAATTATTTATAATTATTTTCAATTATTTTCAATTATTTTCAATTATTTTCAATTATTTTAAATTTGTTTATAATTATTTTCAAATATTTATCAATTATTTTCAATTATTCATAATTAATTTCAATATTTTCAATTATTTTCAATTATTTTCAATTATTTATCAATTATTTATCAATTATTTTCAAATATTTATAATTATTTTAAATTATTTTCAATTATTTTCAATTATTTATAATTATTTTCAATTATTTATCAATTATTTTCAATTATTTATAATTATTTCCAATTATTTTCAATTATTTATAATTATTTTCAATTATTTATCAATTATTTTCAATTATTTATAATCAATTTAAATTATTTTCAATTATTTTCAATTATTTTCAATTATTTATCAATTATTTTCAATTATTTTCAATTATTCATAATTATTTTCAATTATTTATCAATTATTTTCAATTATTTTCAATTATTTATCAATTATTTTCAATTATTTATATTGATTTTCAATTATTTTCAATTATTTATAAATTATTTATAATTGTTTTCAATTATTTATAATTATTTTCAATTATTTTCAATTATTTTCAATTATTTTCACTTATTTATAATTATTTTCATTTATTTTCAATTATTTTCAATTATTTTCAATTATTTATCAATTATTTATAATTATTTTCAATTATTTTCAATTATTTTCAATTATTTTTAATTATTTTCAATTATTTATCAATTATTTTCAATTATTTATAATTATTTTCTATTATTTTCAATTATTTTCAATCATATATAATTATTTTCAATTATTTATCAATTATTTTCAATTATTTATAATTATTTTCAATTATTTTCAATTATTTTCAATTATTTATAAATTATTTATAATTATTTTCAATTATTTATAATTATTTTCAATTATTTTCAATTATTTTCAATTATTTTCAATTATTTATAATTATTTTCAATTATTTTCAATTATTTTAAATTTGTTTATAATTATTTTCAAATATTTATCAATTATTTTCAATTATTCATAATTAATTTCAATTATTCATAATTAATTTCAATATTTTCAATTATTTTCAATTATTTTCAATTATTTATCAATTATTTATCAATTATTTTCAAATATTTATAATTATTTTAAATTATTTTCAATTATTTTCAATTATTTATAATTATTTTCAATTATTTATCAATTATTTTCAATTATTTATAATTATTTTCAATTATTTTCAATTATTTTCAATTATTTATAATTATTTTCAATTATTTATCAATTATTTTCAATTATTTTCAATTATTTTCAATTATTTTCAATTATTTTCAATTATTTTCAATTATTTTCAATTATTTTCAATTATTTATCAATTATTTTCAATTATTTATAATGATTTTCAATTATTTTCAATTATTTATAAATTATTTATAATTGTTTTCAATTATTTTCAATTATTTTAAATTATTTTCAATTATTTTCAATTATTTTCAATTATTTATCAAGTATTTTCAATTATTTTCAATTATTTTCAATTATTTATAATTATTTTCAATTATTTTCAATTATTTTCAATTATTTTCAATTATTTTCAATTATTTTCAATTATTTTCAATTACATATAATTATTTTCAATTATTTGTCAATTATTTTCAATTATTTATAATTATTTTCAATTATTTTCAATTATTTTCAATTATTTATAAATTATTTATAATTATTTTCAATTATTTATAATTATTTTCAATTATTTTCAATTATTTTCAATTATTTTCAATTATTTATAATTATTTTCAATTAGTTTCAATTATTTTAAATTTTTTTTATAATTATTTTCAAATATTTATCAATTATTTTCAATTATTCATAATTAATTTCAATATTTTAAATTATTTTAAATTATTTTATATTATTTATCAATTATTTTCAATTATTTTCAATTATTTATCAATTATTTTCAATTTTTTATAATGATTTTTAATTATTTTCAATTATTTATAAATTATTTATAATTGTTTTCAATTATTTATATTTATTTTCAATTATTTTCAATTATTTTCAATTATTTTCACTTATTTTCAATTATTTATAATTATTTTCAATTATTTTCAATTATTTTCAATTATTTATAATTATTTTCAATTATTTATAATTATTTTCAATTATTTTCAATTATTTTCAATTATTTTCAATTATTTTCAATTATTTTCAATTGTTTTCAATTATTTATAATTATTTTCAATTAGTTTCAATTATTTTAAATTTGTTTATAATTATTTTCAAATATTTATCAATTATTTTCAATTATTTTCAATTATTTATCAATTATTTTCAATTATTTATAATGATTTTTAATTATTTTCAATTATTTTCAATTATTTTCAATTATTTATCAATTATTTTCAATTATTTATAATGATTTTTAATTATTTTCAATTATTTATAAATTATTTTCAATTATTTATCAATTATTTTCAATTATTCTCAATTATTTTCAATTATTTATCAATTATTTTCAATTATTTATAATGATTTTCAATTATTTTCAATTATTTATATATTATTTATAATTGTTTTCAATTATTTATAATTATTTTCAATTATTTTCAATTATTTTCAATTATTTATAATTATTTTCAATTATTTTCAATTCTTTTCAATTATTTATAATTATTTTCAATTTTTTATCAATTATTTATAATTATTTTCAGTTATTTATAATTATTTTCAATTATTTTCAATTATTTTCAATTATTTTCAATTATTTTCAATTATTTTCAATTATTTATCAATTATTTTCAATTATTTTCAATTATTTATAATTATTTTCAATTATTTATCAATTATTTTCAATTATTTATAATTATTTTCAATTATTTTCAATTATTTTCAATTATTTAAAATTATTTTCAATTATTTATCAATTATTTTCTATTATTTATAATTATTTTCAATTATTTTCAATTATTTTCAATTATTTTTAATTATTTTCAATTATTTATCAATTATTTTCAATTATTTATAATTATTTTCTATTATTTTCAATTATTTTCAATTATATATAATTATTTTCAATTATTTATCAATTATTTTCAATTATTTATAATTATTTTCAATTATTTTCAATTATTTTCAATTATTTATAAATTATTTATAATTATTTTCAGTTATTTATAATTATTTTCAATTATTTTCAATTATTTTCAATTATTTTCAATTATTTATAATTATTTTCAATTATTTTCAATTATTTTCAATTATTTTCAATTATTTTAAATTTGTTTATAATTATTTTCAAATATTTATCAATTATTTTCAATTATTCATAATTAATTTCAATATTTTCAATTATTTTCAATTATTTTCAATTATTTATCAATTATTTATCAATTATTTTCAAATATTTATAATTATTTTAAATTATTTTCAATTATTTTCAATTATTTATAATTATTTTCAATTATTTATCAATTATTTTCAATTATTTTCAATTATTTTCAATTATTTTCAATTATTTATCAATTATTTATCAATTATTTTCAATTATTTATAATTATTTTCAATTATTTTCAATTATTTTCAATTATTTTCAATTATTTTCAATTATTTATAATTATTTTCAATTATTTTCAATTATTTTCAATTATTTATAATTATTTTCAATTATTTATAATTATTTTCAATTATTTATAATTATTTTCAATTATTTATCAATTATTTTCAATTATTTATAATTTTTTTCAATCATTTATCAATTATTTTCAATTATTTATAATTCTTTTCAATTATTTATAATTCTTTTCAATTATTTTCAATTATTTTCAATTATTTTCAAGTATTTATATTTTTTTTCAATTATTTTCAATTATTTTCAATTATTTATAATTATTTTCAATTATTTTCAATTATTTTCAATTATTTATAATTATTTTCAATTATTTATCAATTATTTTCAATTATTCTCAATTATTTTCAATTATTTATCAATTATTTTCAATTATTTATAATGATTTTCAATTATTTTCAATTATTTATATATTATTTATAATTGTTTTCAATTATTTATAATTATTTTCAATTATTTTCAATTATTTTCAATTATTTATAATTATTTTCAATTATTTTCAGTTCTTTTCAATTATTTATAATTATTTTCAATTTTTTATCAATTATTTATAATTATTTTCAGTTATTTATAATTATTTTCAATTATTTTCAATTATTTTCAATTATTTTCAATTATTTTCAATTATTTTCAATTATTTATCAATTATTTTCAATTATTTTCAATTATTTATAATTATTTTCAATTATTTATCAATTATTTTCAATTATTTATAATTATTTTCAATTATTTTCAATTATTTTCAATTATTTAAAATTATTTTCAATTATTTATCAATTATTTTCTATTATTTATAATTATTTTCAATTATTTTCAATTATTTTCAATTATTTTTAATTATTTTCAATTATTTATCAATTATTTTCAATTATTTATAATTATTTTCTATTATTTTCAATTATTTTCAATTATATATAATTATTTTCAATTATTTATCAATTATTTTCAATTATTTATAATTATTTTCAATTATTTTCAATTATTTTCAATTATTTATAAATTATTTATAATTATTTTCAGTTATTTATAATTATTTTCAATTATTTTCAATTATTTTCAATTATTTTCAATTATTTATAATTATTTTCAATTATTTTCAATTATTTTCAATTATTTTCAATTATTTTAAATTTGTTTATAATTATTTTCAAATATTTATCAATTATTTTCAATTATTCATAATTAATTTCAATATTTTCAATTATTTTCAATTATTTTCAATTATTTTCAATTATTTATCAATTATTTATCAATTATTTTCAAATATTTATAATTATTTTAAATTATTTTCAATTATTTTCAATTATTTATAATTATTTTCAATTATTTATCAATTATTTTCAATTATTTATAATTATTTCCAATTATTTTCAATTATTTATAATTATTTTCAATTATTTATCAATTATTTTCAATTATTTATAATCAATTTAAATTATTTTCAATTATTTTCAATTATTTTCAATTATTTATCAATTATTTTCAATTATTTTCAATTATTCATAATTATTTTCAATTATTTATCAATTATTTTCAATTATTTTCAATTATTTATCAATTATTTTCAATTATTTATATTGATTTTCAATTATTTTCAATTATTTATAAATTATTTATAATTGTTTTCAATTATTTATAATTATTTTCAATTATTTTCAATTATTTTCAATTATTTTCACTTATTTATAATTATTTTCATTTATTTTCAATTATTTTCAATTATTTTCAATTATTTATCAATTATTTATAATTATTTTCAATTATTTTCAATTATTTTCAATTATTTTTAATTATTTTCAATTATTTATCAATTATTTTCAATTATTTATAATTATTTTCTATTATTTTCAATTATTTTCAATCATATATAATTATTTTCAATTATTTATCAATTATTTTCAATTATTTATAATTATTTTCAATTATTTTCAATTATTTTCAATTATTTATAAATTATTTATAATTATTTTCAATTATTTATAATTATTTTCAATTATTTTCAATTATTTTCAATTATTTTCAATTATTTATAATTATTTTCAATTATTTTCAATTATTTTAAATTTGTTTATAATTATTTTCAAATATTTATCAATTATTTTCAATTATTCATAATTAATTTCAATTATTCATAATTAATTTCAATATTTTCAATTATTTTCAATTATTTTCAATTATTTATCAATTATTTATCAATTATTTTCAAATATTTATAATTATTTTAAATTATTTTCAATTATTTTCAATTATTTATAATTATTTTCAATTATTTATCAATTATTTTCAATTATTTATAATTATTTTCAATTATTTTCAATTATTTTCAATTATTTATAATTATTTTCAATTATTTATCAATTATTTTCAATTATTTTCAATTATTTTCAATTATTTTCAATTATTTTCAATTATTTTCAATTATTTTCAATTATTTTCAATTATTTATCAATTATTTTCAATTATTTATAATGATTTTCAATTATTTTCAATTATTTATAAATTATTTATAATTGTTTTCAATTATTTTCAATTATTTTAAATTATTTTCAATTATTTTCAATTATTTTCAATTATTTATCAAGTATTTTCAATTATTTTCAATTATTTTCAATTATTTATAATTATTTTCAATTATTTTCAATTATTTTCAATTATTTTCAATTATTTTCAATTATTTTCAATTATTTTCAATTACATATAATTATTTTCAATTATTTGTCAATTATTTTCAATTATTTATAATTATTTTCAATTATTTTCAATTATTTTCAATTATTTATAAATTATTTATAATTATTTTCAATTATTTATAATTATTTTCAATTATTTTCAATTATTTTCAATTATTTTCAATTATTTATAATTATTTTCAATTAGTTTCAATTATTTTAAATTTTTTTTATAATTATTTTCAAATATTTATCAATTATTTTCAATTATTCATAATTAATTTCAATATTTTAAATTATTTTAAATTATTTTATATTATTTATCAATTATTTTCAATTATTTTCAATTATTTATCAATTATTTTCAATTTTTTATAATGATTTTTAATTATTTTCAATTATTTATAAATTATTTATAATTGTTTTCAATTATTTATATTTATTTTCAATTATTTTCAATTATTTTCAATTATTTTCACTTATTTTCAATTATTTATAATTATTTTCAATTATTTTCAATTATTTTCAATTATTTATAATTATTTTCAATTATTTATAATTATTTTCAATTATTTTCAATTATTTTCAATTATTTTCAATTATTTTCAATTATTTTCAATTGTTTTCAATTATTTATAATTATTTTCAATTAGTTTCAATTATTTTAAATTTGTTTATAATTATTTTCAAATATTTATCAATTATTTTCAATTATTTTCAATTATTTATCAATTATTTTCAATTATTTATAATGATTTTTAATTATTTTCAATTATTTTCAATTATTTTCAATTATTTATCAATTATTTTCAATTATTTATAATGATTTTTAATTATTTTCAATTATTTATAAATTATTTTCAATTATTTATCAATTATTTTCAATTATTCTCAATTATTTTCAATTATTTATCAATTATTTTCAATTATTTATAATGATTTTCAATTATTTTCAATTATTTATATATTATTTATAATTGTTTTCAATTATTTATAATTATTTTCAATTATTTTCAATTATTTTCAATTATTTATAATTATTTTCAATTATTTTCAATTCTTTTCAATTATTTATAATTATTTTCAATTTTTTATCAATTATTTATAATTATTTTCAGTTATTTATAATTATTTTCAATTATTTTCAATTATTTTCAATTATTTTCAATTATTTTCAATTATTTTCAATTATTTATCAATTATTTTCAATTATTTTCAATTATTTATAATTATTTTCAATTATTTATCAATTATTTTCAATTATTTATAATTATTTTCAATTATTTTCAATTATTTTCAATTATTTAAAATTATTTTCAATTATTTATCAATTATTTTCTATTATTTATAATTATTTTCAATTATTTTCAATTATTTTCAATTATTTTTAATTATTTTCAATTATTTATCAATTATTTTCAATTATTTATAATTATTTTCTATTATTTTCAATTATTTTCAATTATATATAATTATTTTCAATTATTTATCAATTATTTTCAATTATTTATAATTATTTTCAATTATTTTCAATTATTTTCAATTATTTATAAATTATTTATAATTATTTTCAGTTATTTATAATTATTTTCAATTATTTTCAATTATTTTCAATTATTTTCAATTATTTATAATTATTTTCAATTATTTTCAATTATTTTCAATTATTTTCAATTATTTTAAATTTGTTTATAATTATTTTCAAATATTTATCAATTATTTTCAATTATTCATAATTAATTTCAATATTTTCAATTATTTTCAATTATTTTCAATTATTTATCAATTATTTATCAATTATTTTCAAATATTTATAATTATTTTAAATTATTTTCAATTATTTTCAATTATTTATAATTATTTTCAATTATTTATCAATTATTTTCAATTATTTATAATTATTTCCAATTATTTTCAATTATTTATAATTATTTTCAATTATTTATCAATTATTTTCAATTATTTATAATCAATTTAAATTATTTTCAATTATTTTCAATTATTTTCAATTATTTATCAATTATTTTAAATTATTTTCAATTATTCATAATTATTTTCAATTATTTATCAATTATTTTCAATTATTTTCAATTATTTATCAATTATTTTCAATTATTTATATTGATTTTCAATTATTTTCAATTATTTATAAATTATTTATAATTGTTTTCAATTATTTATAATTATTTTCAATTATTTTCAATTATTTTCAATTATTTTCACTTATTTATAATTATTTTCATTTATTTTCAATTATTTTCAATTATTTTCAATTATTTATCAATTATTTATAATTATTTTCAATTATTTTCAATTATTTTCAATTATTTTTAATTATTTTCAATTATTTATCAATTATTTTCAATTATTTATAATTATTTTCTATTATTTTCAATTATTTTCAATCATATATAATTATTTTCAATTATTTATCAATTATTTTCAATTATTTATAATTATTTTCAATTATTTTCAATTATTTTCAATTATTTTCAATTATTTATCAATTATTTATAATTATTTTCAATTATTTATAATTATTTTCAATTATTTTCAATTATTTTCAATTATTTTCAATTATTTATAATTATTTTCAATTATTTTCAATTATTTTAAATTTGTTTATAATTATTTTCAAATATTTATCAATTATTTTCAATTATTCATAATTAATTTCAATTATTCATAATTAATTTCAATATTTTCAATTATTTTCAATTATTTTCAATTATTTATCAATTATTTATCAATTATTTTCAAATATTTATAATTATTTTAAATTATTTTCAATTATTTTCAATTATTTATAATTATTTTCAATTATTTATCAATTATTTTCAATTATTTATAATTATTTTCAATTATTTTCAATTATTTTCAATTATTTATAATTATTTTCAATTATTTATCAATTATTTTCAATTATTTTCAATTATTTTCAATTATTTTCAATTATTTTCAATTATTTTCAATTATTTTCAATTATTTATCAATTATTTTCAATTATTTATAATGATTTTCAATTATTTTCAATTATTTATAAATTATTTATAATTGTTTTCAATTATTTTCAATTATTTTAAATTATTTTCAATTATTTTCAATTATTTTCAATTATTTATCAATTATTTTCAATTATTTTCAATTATTTTCAATTATTTTCAATTATTTTCAATTATTTATCAATTATTTTCAATTATTTATAATTATTTTCAATAATTTATCAACTATTTTCAATTATTTATAATTATTTTCAATTATTTATAATTCTTTTCAATTATTTTCAATTATTTTCAATTATTTTCAATTATTTTCAATTATTTATAATTATTTTCAATTATTTTCAATTATTTTCAATTATTTTCAATTATTTTCAATTATTTTCAATTATTTTCAATTATTTTCAATTATTTTCAATTATTTTCAATTATTTTCAATTATTTTCAATTACATATAATTATTTTCAATTATTTATCAATTATTTTCAATTATTTATAATTATTTTCAATTTTTTTCAATTATTTTCAATTATTTATAAATTATTTTCAATTATTTATAATTCTTTTCAATTATTTTCAATTATTTTCAATTATTTTCAATTATTTTCAATTATTTATAATTATTTTCAATTATTTTCAATTATTTTCAATTATTTTCAATTATTTTCAATTATTTTCAATTATTTTCAATTACATATAATTATTTTCAATTATTTGTCAATTATTTTCAATTATTTATAATTATTTTCAATTATTTTCAATTATTTTCAATTATTTATAAATTATTTATAATTATTTTCAATTATTTATAATTATTTTCAATTATTTTCAATTATTTTCAATTATTTTCAATTATTTATAATTATTTTCAATTAGTTTCAATTATTTTAAATTTTTTTTATAATTATTTTCAAATATTTATCAATTATTTTCAATTATTCATAATTAATTTCAATATTTTCAATTATTTTAAATTATTTTATATTATTTATCAATTATTTTCAATTATTTTCAATTATTTATCAATTATTTTCAATTTTTTATAATGATTTTTAATTATTTTCAATTATTTATAAATTATTTATAATTGTTTTCAATTATTTATATTTATTTTCAATTATTTTCAATTATTTTCAATTATTTTCACTTATTTTCAATTATTTATAATTATTTTCAATTATTTTCAATTATTTTCAATTATTTATAATTATTTTCAATTATTTATAATTATTTTCAATTATTTTCAATTATTTTCAATTATTTTAAATTATTTTCAATTATTTTCAATTGTTTTCAATTATTTATAATTATTTTCAATTAGTTTCAATTATTTTAAATTTGTTTATAATTATTTTCAAATATTTATCAATTATTTTCAATTATTTTCAATTATTTATCAATTATTTTCAATTATTTATAATGATTTTTAATTATTTTCAATTATTTTCAATTATTTTCAATTATTTATCAATTATTTTCAATTATTTATAATGATTTTTAATTATTTTCAATTATTTATAAATTATTTATAATTGTTTTCAATTATTTATAATTATTTTCAATTATTTTCAATTATTTTCAATTATTTTCACTTATTTATAATTATTTTCAATTATTTTCAATTATTTTCAATTATTTTCAATTATTTATAATTATTTTCAATTATTTTCAATTATTTTCAATTCTTTTCAATTATTTTGAATTATTTTCAATTTTTTATCAATTATTTATAATTATTTTCAATTATTTATAATTATTTTCAATTATTTATAATTATTTTCAATTATTTTCAATTATTTTCAATTATTTTCAATTATTTATCAATTATTTATCAATTATTTTCAAATATTTATAATTATTTTAAATTATTTTCAATTATTTTCAATTATTTATAATTATTTTCAATTATTTTCAATTATTTTCAATTATTTATAATTATTTTCAATTATTTTCAATTATTTTCAATTATTTTCAATTATTTTCAATTATTTTCAATTATTTTCAATTATTTTCAATTATTTTCAATTATTTTCAATTCTTTTCAATTATTTTGAATTATTTTCAATTTTTTATCAATTATTTATAATTATTTTCAATTATTTATAATTATTTTCAATTATTTATAATAATTTTCAATTATTTTCAATTATTTTCAATTATTTTCAATTATTTTCAATTATTTATCAATTATTTATCAATTATTTTCAATTATTTATAATTATTTTCAATTATTTTCAATTATTTTCAATTATTTTCAATTATTTTCAATTATTTATAATTATTTTCAATTATTTTCAATTATTTTCAATTATTTATAATTATTTTCAATTATTTATAATTATTTTCAATTATTTATAATTATTTTCAATTATTTATCAATTATTTTCAATTATTTATAATTTTTTTCAATCATTTATCAATTATTTTCAATTATTTATAATTCTTTTCAATTATTTATAATTCTTTTCAATTATTTTCAATTATTTTCAATTATTTTCAAGTATTTATAATTTTTTTCAATTATTTTCAATTATTTTCAATTATTTATAATTATTTTCAATTATTTTCAATTATTTTCAATTATTTATAATTATTTTCAATTATTTATCAATTATTTTCAATTATTCTCAATTATTTTCAATTATTTATCAATTATTTTCAATTATTTATAATGATTTTCAATTATTTTCAATTATTTATATATTATTTATAATTGTTTTCAATTATTTATAATTATTTTCAATTATTTTCAATTATTTTCAATTATTTATAATTATTTTCAATTATTTTCAATTCTTTTCAATTATTTATAATTATTTTCAATTTTTTATCAATTATTTATAATTATTTTCAGTTATTTATAATTATTTTCAATTATTTTCAATTATTTTCAATTATTTTCAATTATTTTCAATTATTTTCAATTATTTATCAATTATTTTCAATTATTTTCAATTATTTATAATTATTTTCAATTATTTATCAATTATTTTCAATTATTTATAATTATTTTCAATTATTTTCAATTATTTTCAATTATTTAAAATTATTTTCAATTATTTATCAATTATTTTCTATTATTTATAATTATTTTCAATTATTTTCAATTATTTTCAATTATTTTTAATTATTTTCAATTATTTATCAATTATTTTCAATTATTTATAATTATTTTCTATTATTTTCAATTATTTTCAATTATATATAATTATCTTCAATTATTTATCAATTATTTTCAATTATTTATAATTATTTTCAATTATTTTCAATTATTTTCAATTATTTATAAATTATTTATAATTATTTTCAGTTATTTATAATTATTTTCAATTATTTTCAATTATTTTCAATTATTTTCAATTATTTATAATTATTTTCAATTATTTTCAATTATTTTAAATTTGTTTATAATTATTTTCAAATATTTATCAATTATTTTCAATTATTCATAATTAATTTCAATATTTTCAATTATTTTCAATTATTTTCAATTATTTTCAAATATTTATAATTATTTTAAATTATTTTCAATTATTTTCAATTATTTATAATTATTTTCAATTATTTATCAATTATTTTCAATTATTTATAATTATTTCCAATTATTTTCAATTATTTATAATTATTTTCAATTATTTATCAATTATTTTCAATTATTTATAATCAATTTAAATTATTTTCAATTATTTTCAATTATTTTCAATTATTTATCAATTATTTTCAATTATTTTCAATTATTCATAATTATTTTCAATTATTTATCAATTATTTTCAATTATTTTCAATTATTTATCAATTATTTTCAATTATTTATATTGATTTTCAATTATTTTCAATTATTTATAAATTATTTATAATTGTTTTCAATTATTTATAATTATTTTCAATTATTTTCAATTATTTTCAATTATTTTCACTTATTTATAATTATTTTCATTTATTTTCAATTATTTTCAATTATTTTCAATTATTTATCAATTATTTATAATTATTTTCAATTATTTTCAATTATTTTCAATTATTTTCAATTATTTTCAATTATTTTCAATTATTTATAATTATTTTCAATTATTTTCAATTATTTTAAATTTGTTTATAATTATTTTCAAATATTTATCAATTATTTTCAATTATTCATAATTAATTTCAATTATTCATAATTAATTTCAATATTTTCAATTATTTTCAATTATTTTCAATTATTTATCAATTATTTATCAATTATTTTCAAATATTTATAATTATTTTAAATTATTTTCAATTATTTTCAATTATTTATAATTATTTTCAATTATTTATCAATTATTTTCAATTATTTATAATTATTTTCAATTATTTATAATTATTTTCAATTATTTTCAATTATTTTCAATTATTTTAAATTATTTTCAATTATTTATAATTATTTTCAATTATTTTCAATTATTTTCAATTATTTTCAATTATATATAATTATTTTCAATTATTTTCAATTATTTATAATTATTTTCAATTATTTTCAATTATTTATAAATTATTTATAATTATTTTCAGTTATTTATAATTATTTTCAATTATTTTCAATTATTTTCAATTATTTTCAATTATTTTCAATTATTTTCAATTATTTTCAATTATTTATAATTATTTTCAATTATTTTCAATTATTTTCAATTATTTTCAATTATTTTCAATTATATATAATTATTTTCGATTATTTGTCAATTATTTTCAATTATTTATAATTATTTTCAATTATTTTCAATTATTTTCAATTATTTATAAATTATTTATAATTATTTTCAATTATTTATAATTATTTTCAATTATTTTCAATTATTTTCAATTATTTTCAATTATTTATAATTATTTTCAATTAGTTTCAATTATTTTAAATTTTTTTTATAATTATTTTCAAATATTTATCAATTATTTTCAATTATTCATAATTAATTTCAATATTTTCAATTATTTTCAATTATTTTATATTATTTATCAATTATTTTCAATTATTTTCAATTATTTATCAATTATTTTCAATTATTTATAATTATTTCAATTATTTTCAATTATTTTCAATTATTTTCAATTATTTATAATTATTTTCTATTATTTTCAATTATTTTCAATTATTTTCAATTATTTTCAATTATTTTCAATTATTTATAATTATTTTCAATTATTTATCAATTATTTTCAATTATTTTCAATTATTTTCAATTATTTTCAATTATTTATCAATTATTTTCAATTATTTTCAATTATTTATCAATTATTTTCAATTATTTATAATGATTTTCAAATATTTTCAATTATTTATAAATTATTTATAATTGTTTTCAATTATTTATAATTGTTTTCAATTATTTATAATTGTTTTCAATTATTTATAATTATTTTCAATTATTTTCAATTATTTTCAATTATATTCACTTATTTATAATTATTTTCAATAATTTTCAATTATTTTCAGTTATTTTCAATTATTTTCAATTATTTATCAATTATTTTCAATTATTTCCAATTATTTTCAATTATTTTCAATTATTTTCAATTATTTATCAATTATTTTCAATTATTTATAATTATTTTCAATAATTTATCAATTATTTTCAATTATTTATAATTATTTTCAATTATTTATAATTCTTTTCAATTATTTTCAATTATTTTCAATTATTTTCAATTATTTTCAATTATTTTCAATTATTTTCAATTATTTTCAATTATTTTCAATTATTTATAAATTATTTATAATTATTTTCAATTATTTATAATTATTTTCAATTATTTTCAATTATTTTCAATTATTTTCAATTATTTATAATTATTTTCAATTGGTTTCAATTATTTTAAATTTTTTTTATAATTATTTTCAAATATTTATCAATTATTTTCAATTATTCATAATTAATTTCAATATTTTCAATTATTTTCAATTATTTTATATTATTTATCAATTATTTTCAATTATTTTCAATTATTTATCAATTATTTTCAATTATTTATAATGATTTTTAACTATTTTCAATTATTTATAAATTATTTATAATTGTTTTCAATTATTTATATTTATTTTCAATTATTTTCAATTATTTTCAATTATTTTCACGTATTTTCAATTATTCATAATTATTTTCAATTATTTTCAATTATTTTCAATTATTTATAATTATTTTCAATTATTTATAATTATTTTCAATTATTTTTAATTATTTTCAATTATTTTAAATTATTTTCAATTATTTTCAATTATTTTCAATTATTTATAATTATTTTCAATTAGTTTCAATTATTTTAAATTTGTTTATAATTATTTTCAAATATTTATCAATTATTTTCAATTATTTTCAATTATTTATCAATTATTTTCAATTATTTATAATGATTTTTAATTATTTTCAATTATTTTCAATTATTTTCAATTATTTATCAATTATTTTCAATTATTTATAATGATTTTTAATTATTTTCAATTATTTATAAATTATTTATAATTGTTTTCAATTATTTATAATTATTTTCAATTATTTTCAATTATTTTCAATTATTTTCACTTATTTATAATTATTTTCAATTATTTTCAATTATTATCAATTATTTTCAATTATTTATAATTATTTTCAATTATTTTCAATTATTTTCAATTCTTTTCAATTATTTTGAATTATTTTCAATTTTTTATTAATTATTTATAATTATTTTCAATTATTTATAATTATTTTCAATTATTTATAATTATTTTCAATTATTTTCAATTATTTTCAATTATTTTCAATTATTTATCAATTATTTTCAAATATTTATAATTATTTTAAATTATTTTCAATTATTTTCAATTATTTATAATTATTTTCAATTATTTTCAATTATTTTCAATTATTTATAATTATTTTCAATTATTTTCAATTATTTTCAATTATTTTCAATTATTTTCAACTATTTTCAATTATTTTCAATTATTTTCAATTATTTTCAATTATTTTCAATTATTTTCAATTATTTTCAATTAATTTAAATTATTTTCAATTATTTTCAATTATTTTCAATTATTTATCAATTATTTTCAATTATATATAATTATTTATAATAATTTATCAATTATTTTCAATTATTTATAATTATTTTCAATTATTTATAAATCTTTTCAATTATTTTCAATTATTTTCAATTATTTTCAATTATTTTCAATTATTTTCAATTATTTTCAATTATTTTCAATTATTTTCAATTATTTTCAATTATTTTCAATTATTTATAATTATTTTCAATTATTTTCAATTATTTTCAATTATTTTCAATTATTTATAATTATTTTCAATTATTTTCAATTATTTTCAATTATTTTCAATTATTTTCAATTATTTTCAATTATTTTCAATTATTTTCAATTATTTTCAATTATTTATAATTATTTTCAATTATTTTCAATTATTTTCAATTATTTTCAATTATTTTCAATTATATATAATTATTTTCAATTATTTATCAATTATTTTCAATTATTTATAATTATTTTCAATTATTTTCAATTATTTTCAATTATTTATAAATTATTTATAATTATTTTCAATTATTTATAATTATTTTCAATTATTTTCAATTATTTTCAATTATTTTCAATTATTTATAATTATTTTCAATTAGTTTCAATTATTTTAAATTTGTTTATAATTATTTTCAAATATTTATCAATTATTTTCAATTATTCATAATTAATTTCAATATTTCCAATTATTTTCAATTATTTATCAATTATTTTCAATTATTTTCAATTATTTATCAATTATTTTCAATTATTTATAATGATTTTTAATTATTTTCAATTATTTATAAATTATTTATAATTGTTTTCAATTATTTATAATTATTTTCAATTATTTTCAATTATTTTCAATTATTTTCACTTATTTATAATTATTTTCAATTATTTTCAATTATTTTCAATTATCTTCAATTATTTATCAATTATTTTCAATTATTTTCAATTATTTTCAATTATTTTCAATTATTTTCAATTATTTATCAATTATTTTCAATTATTTATAATTATTTTCAATTATTTATAATTATTTTCAATTATTTATAATTCTTTTCAATTATTTTCAATTATTTTCAATTATTTTCAATTATTTATAATTATTTTCAATTATTTTCAGTTATTTTCAATTATTTTCAATTATTTATAATTATTTTCATTTATTTTCAATTATTTTCAATTATTTTCAATTATTTTCAATTATTTTCAATTATTTTCACTTATTTATAATTATTTTCAATTATTTATAATTCTTTTCAATTATTTTCAATTATTTTCAATTATTTTCAATTATTTTCAATTATTTATAATTATTTTCAATTATTTTCAGTTATTTTCAATTATTTTCAATTATTTATAATTATTTTCAATTATTTTCAATTATTTTCAATTATTTTCAATTATTTTCAAATATTTTCAATTATTTATAATTATTTTCAATTATTTTCAATTATTTTCAATTATTTATAATTATTTTCAATTATTTATAATTATTTTCAATTATTTATAATTATTTATAATTATTTTCAATCATTTATCAATTATTTTCAATTATTTATAATTCTTTTCAATTATTTATAATTCTTTTCAATTATTTTCAATTATTTTCAATTATTTTCAAGTATTTATAATTTTTTTCAATTATTTTCAATTATTTTCAATTATTTATAATTATTTTCAATTATTTTCAAATATTTTCAATTATTTATAATTATTTTCAATTATTTTCAATTATTTTCAATTATTTTCAATTATTTTCAATTACTTATCAATTATTTTCAATTATTTTCAATTATTTTCAATTATTTTCAATTATTTTCAATTATTTTCAATTATTTATCAATTATTTTCAATTATTTCAATTATTTTCAATTATTTTCAATTATTTTCAATTATTTATCAATTATTTTCAATTATTTATAATTATTTTCAATAATTTATCAATTATTTTCAATTATTTATAATTATTTTCAATTATTTATAATTCTTTTCAATTATTTTCAATTATTTTCAATTATTTTCAATTATTTTCAATTATTTTCAATTATTTATAATTATTTTCAATTATTTTCAATTATTTTCAATTATTTTCAATTATTTTCAATTATTTTCAATTATTTTCAATTATTTTCAATTATTTATAATTATTTTCAATTAATTATAATTATTTTCAATTATTTTCAATTATTTTCAATTATTTTCAATTATTTTCAATTATTTTCAATTATTTATAATTATTTTCAATTATTTTCAATTATTTTCAATTATTTATAATTATTTTCAATTATTTATAATTATTTTCAATTATTTATAATTATTTTCAATTATTTATCAATTATTTTCAATTATTTATAATTATTTTAATCATTTATCAATTATTTTCAATTATTTATAATTATTTTCAATTATTTATAATTCTTTTCAATTATTTTCAATTATTTTCAATTATTTTCAAGTATTTATAATTTTTTTCAATTATTTTCAATTATTTTCAATTATTTATAATTATTTTCAATTATTTTCAATTATTTTCAATTATTTATAATTATTTTCAATTATTTATCAATTATTTTGAATTATTTTCAATTATTTTCAATTATTTATCAATTATTTTCAATTATTTATAATGATTTTCAATTATTTTCAATTATTTATAAATTATTTATAATTGTTTTCAATTATTTATAATTATTTTCAATTATTTTCAATTATTTTCAATTATTTTCACTTATATATAATTATTTTCAATTATTTTCAATTATTTTCAATTATTTTCAATTATTTTCAATTATTTATCAATTATTTTCAATTATTTTCAATTATTTTCAATTATTTTCAATTATTTTCAATTATTTTCAATTATTTTCAATTATTTTCAATTATTTTCAATTATTTTCAATTATTTTCAATTATTTATAATTATTTCCAATCAGTTATCAATTAATTTCTATTATTTTCAATTATTTTCAATTATTTATAATTATTTCCAATTATTTTCAATTATTTATAATTATTTTCAATTATTTATCAATTATTTTCAATTATTTATAATCAATTTAAATTATTTTCAATTATTTTCAATTATTTTCAATTATTTATCAATTATTTTCAATTATTTTCAATTATTCATAATTATTTTCAATTATTTATCAATTATTTTCAATTATTTTCAATTATTTATCAATTATTTTCAATTATTTATAATGATTTTCAATTATTTTCAATTATTTATAAATTATTTATAATTGTTTTCAATTATTTATAATTATTTTCAATTATTTTCAATTATTTTCAATTATTTTCACTTATTTATAATTATTTTCATTTATTTTCAATTATTTTCAATTATTTTCAATTATTTTCAATTATTTATCAATTATTTTCAATTATTTTCAATTATTTTCAATTATTTTCAATTATTTTCGATTATTTTCAATTATTTTCAATTATTTATAATTATTTCCAATTAGTTATCAATTAATTTCAATTATTTTCAATTATTTTCAATTATTTATAATAATTTCCAATTATTTTCATTTATTTATAATTATTTTCAATTATTTATCAATTATTTTCAATTATTTATAATTAATTTAAATTATTTTCAAATAATTTAAATTATTTTCAATTATTTTCAATTATTTTCGATTATTTATCAATTATTTTCAATTATTTATAAATCTTTTCAATTATTCTCAATTATTTTCAATTATTTTCAATTATTTTCAATTATTTTTAATTATTTTCAATTATTTTAAATTATTTTCAATTAGTTTCAATTATTTTAAATTTGTTTATAATTATTTTCAAATATTTATCAATTATTTTCAATTATTTTCAATTATTTATCAATTATTTTCAATTATTTATAATGATTTTTAATTATTTTCAATTATTTTCAATTATTTTCAATTATTTATCAATTATTTTCAATTATTTATAATGATTTTTAATTATTTTCAATTATTTATAAATTATTAATAATTGTTTTCAATTATTTATAATTATTTTCAATTATTTTCAATTATTTTCAATTATTTTCACTTATTTATAATTATTTTCAATTATTTTCAATTATTTTCAATTATTTTCAATTATTTATAATTATTTTCAATTATTTTCAATTATTTTCAATTCTTTTCAATTATTTTGAATTATTTTCAATTTTTTATTAATTATTTATAATTATTTTCAATTATTTATAATTATTTTCAATTATTTATAATTATTTTCAATTATTTTCAATTATTTTCAATTATTTTCAATTATTTATCAATTATTTATCAATTATTTTCAAATATTTATAATTATTTTAAATTATTTTCAATTATTTTCAATTATTTATAATTATTTTCAATTATTTTCAATTATTTTCAATTATTTATAATTATTTTCAATTATTTTCAATTATTTTCAATTATTTTCAATTATTTTCAACTATTTTCAATTATTTTCAATTATTTTCAATTATTTTCAATTATTTTCAATTATTTTCAATTATTTTCAATTATTTTCAATTATTTTCAATTATTTTCAATTATTTTCAATTATTTTCAATTATTTATTATTATTTCCAATTAGTTATCAATTAATTTAAATTATTTTCAATTATTTTCAATTATTTTCAATTATTTATCAATTATTTTCAATTATTTATAATTATTTATAATAATTTATCAATTATTTTCAATTATTTATAATTATTTTCAATTATTTATAAATCTTTTCAATTATTTTCAATTATTTTCAATTATTTTCAATTATTTTCAATTATTTTCAATTATTTTCAATTATTTTCAATTATTTTCAATTATTTTCAATTATTTTCAATTATTTTCAATTATTTATAATTATTTTCAATTATTTTCAATTATTTTCAATTATTTTCAATTATTTATAATTATTTTCAATTATTTTCAATTATTTTCAATTATTTTCAATTATTTTCAATTATTTTCAATTATTTTCAATTATTTTCAATTATTTTCAATTATTTATAATTATTTTCAATTATTTTCAATTATTTTCAATTATTTTCAATTATTTTCAATTATATATAATTATTTTCAATTATTTATCAATTATTTTCAATTATTTATAATTATTTTCAATTATTTTCAATTATTTTCAATTATTTATAAATTATTTATAATTATTTTCAATTATTTATAATTATTTTCAATTATTTTCTATTATTTTCAATTATTTTCAATTATTTATAATTATTTTCAATTAGTTTCAATTATTTTAAATTTGTTTATAATTATTTTCAAATATTTATCAATTATTTTCAATTATTCATAATTAATTTCAATATTTCCAATTATTTTCAATTATTTATCAATTATTTTCAATTATTTTCAATTATTTATCAATTATTTTCAATTATTTATAATGATTTTTAATTATTTTCAATTATTTATAAATTATTTATAATTGTTTTCAATTATTTATAATTATTTTCAATTATTTTCAATTATTTTCAATTATTTTCACTTATTTATAATTATTTTCAATTATTTTCAATTATTTTCAATTATCTTCAATTATTTATCAATTATTTTCAATTATTTTCAATTATTTTCAATTATTTTCAATTATTTTCAATTATTTATCAATTATTTTCAATTATTTATAATTATTTTCAATTATTTATAATTATTTTCAATTATTTATAATTCTTTTCAATTATTTTCAATTATTTTCAATTATTTTCAATTATTTATAATTATTTTCAATTATTTTCAGTTATTTTCAATTATTTTCAATTATTTATAATTATTTTCATTTATTTTCAATTATTTTCAATTATTTTCAATTATTTTCTATTATTTTCAATTATTTTCACTTATTTATAATTATTTTCAATTATTTATAATTCTTTTCAATTATTTTCAATTATTTTCAATTATTTTCAATTATTTTCAATTATTTTCAATTATTTTCAATTATTTATAATTATTTTCAATTATTTTCAGTTATTTTCAATTATTTTCAATTATTTATAATTATTTTCAATTATTTTCAATTATTTTCAATTATTTTCAATTATTTTCAAATATTTTCAATTATTTATAATTATTTTCAATTATTTTCAATTATTTTCAATTATTTATAATTATTTTCAATTATTTATAATTATTTTCAATTATTTATAATTATTTTCAATTATTTATCAATTATTTTCAATTATTTATAATTATTTTCAATCATTTATCAATTATTTTCAATTATTTATAATTCTTTTCAATTATTTATAATTCTTTTCAATTATTTTCAATTATTTTCAATTATTTTCAAGTATTTATAATTTTTTTCAATTATTTTCAATTATTTTCAATTATTTATAATTATTTTCAATTATTTTCAAATATTTTCAATTATTTATAATTATTTTCAATTATTTTCAATTATTTTCAATTATTTTAAATTATTTTCAATTACTTATCAATTATTTTCAATTATTTTCAATTATTTTAAATTATTTTCAATTATTTTCAATTATTTTCAATTATTTTCAATTATTTATAATTATTTTCAATTAATTATAATTATTTTCAATTATTTTCAATTATTTTCAATTATTTTCAATTATTTTCAATTATTTTCAATTATTTATAATTATTTTCAATTATTTTCAATTATTTTCAATTATTTATAATTATTTTCAATTATTTATAATTATTTTCAATTATTTATAATTATTTTCAATTATTTATCAATTATTTTCAATTATTTATAATTATTTTAATCATTTATCAATTATTTTCAATTATTTATAATTATTTTCAATTATTTATAATTCTTTTCAATTATTTTCAATTATTTTCAATTATTTTCAAGTATTTATAATTTTTTTCAATTATTTTCAATTATTTTCAATTATTTATAATTATTTTCAATTATTTTCAATTATTTTCAATTATTTATAATTATTTTCAATTATTTATCAATTATTTTGAATTATTTTCAATTATTTTCAATTATTTATCAATTATTTTCAATTATTTATAATGATTTTCAATTATTTTCAATTATTTATAAATTATTTATAATTGTTTTCAATTATTTATAATTATTTTCAATTATTTTCAATTATTTTCAATTATTTTCACTTATATATAATTATTTTCAATTATTTTCAATTATTTTCAATTATTTTCAATTATTTTCAATTATTTATCAATTATTTTCAATTATTTTCAATTATTTTCAATTATTTTCAATTATTTTCAATTATTTTCAATTATTTTCAATTATTTTCAATTATTTTCAATTATTTTCAATTATTTTCAATTATTTATAATTATTTCCAATCAGTTATCAATTAATTTCTATTATTTTCAATTATTTTCAATTATTTATAATTATTTCCAATTATTTTCAATTATTTATAATTATTTTCAATTATTTATCAATTATTTTCAATTATTTATAATCAATTTAAATTATTTTCAATTATTTTCAATTATTTTCAATTATTTATCAATTATTTTCAATTATTTTCAATTATTCATAATTATTTTCAATTATTTATCAATTATTTTCAATTATTTTCAATTATTTATCAATTATTTTCAATTATTTATAATGATTTTCAATTATTTTCAATTATTTATAAATTATTTATAATTGTTTTCAATTATTTATAATTATTTTCAATTATTTTCAATTATTTTCAATTATTTTCACTTATTTATAATTATTTTCATTTATTTTCAATTATTTTCAATTATTTTCAATTATTTTCAATTATTTATCAATTATTTTCAATTATTTTCAATTATTTTCAATTATTTTCAATTATTTTCGATTATTTTCAATTATTTTCAATTATTTATAATTATTTCCAATTAGTTATCAATTAATTTCAATTATTTTCAATTATTTTCAATTATTTATAATAATTTCCAATTATTTTCATTTATTTATAATTATTTTCAATTATTTATCAATTATTTTCAATTATTTATAATTAATTTAAATTATTTTCAAATAATTTAAATTATTTTCAATTATTTTCAATTATTTTCGATTATTTATCAATTATTTTCAATTATTTATAAATCTTTTCAATTATTCTCAATTATTTTCAATTATTTTCAATTATTTTCAATTATTTTTAATTATTTTCAATTATTTTAAATTATTTTCAATTAGTTTCAATTATTTTAAATTTGTTTATAATTATTTTCAAATATTTATCAATTATTTTCAATTATTTTCAATTATTTATCAATTATTTTCAATTATTTATAATGATTTTTAATTATTTTCAATTATTTTCAATTATTTTCAATTATTTATCAATTATTTTCAATTATTTATAATGATTTTTAATTATTTTCAATTATTTATAAATTATTAATAATTGTTTTCAATTATTTATAATTATTTTCAATTATTTTCAATTATTTTCAATTATTTTCACTTATTTATAATTATTTTCAATTATTTTCAATTATTTTCAATTATTTTCAATTATTTATAATTATTTTCAATTATTTTCAATTATTTTCAATTCTTTTCAATTATTTTGAATTATTTTCAATTTTTTATTAATTATTTATAATTATTTTCAATTATTTATAATTATTTTCAATTATTTATAATTATTTTCAATTATTTTCAATTATTTTCAATTATTTTCAATTATTTATCAATTATTTATCAATTATTTTCAAATATTTATAATTATTTTAAATTATTTTCAATTATTTTCAATTATTTATAATTATTTTCAATTATTTTCAATTATTTTCAATTATTTATAATTATTTTCAATTATTTTCAATTATTTTCAATTATTTTCAATTATTTTCAACTATTTTCAATTATTTTCAATTATTTTCAATTATTTTCAATTATTTTCAATTATTTTCAATTATTTTCAATTATTTTCAATTATTTTCAATTATTTTCAATTATTTTCAATTATTTTCAATTATTTATTATTATTTCCAATTAGTTATCAATTAATTTAAATTATTTTCAATTATTTTCAATTATTTTCAATTATTTATCAATTATTTTCAATTATTTATAATTATTTATAATAATTTATCAATTATTTTCAATTATTTATAATTATTTTCAATTATTTATAAATCTTTTCAATTATTTTCAATTATTTTCAATTATTTTCAATTATTTTCAATTATTTTCAATTATTTTCAATTATTTTCAATTATTTTCAATTATTTTCAATTATTTTCAATTATTTTCAATTATTTATAATTATTTTCAATTATTTTCAATTATTTTCAATTATTTTCAATTATTTATAATTATTTTCAATTATTTTCAATTATTTTCAATTATTTTCAATTATTTTCAATTATTTTCAATTATTTTCAATTATTTTCAATTATTTTCAATTATTTATAATTATTTTCAATTATTTTCAATTATTTTCAATTATTTTCAATTATTTTCAATTATATATAATTATTTTCAATTATTTATCAATTATTTTCAATTATTTATAATTATTTTCAATTATTTTCAATTATTTTCAATTATTTATAAATTATTTATAATTATTTTCAATTATTTATAATTATTTTCAATTATTTTCTATTATTTTCAATTATTTTCAATTATTTATAATTATTTTCAATTAGTTTCAATTATTTTAAATTTGTTTATAATTATTTTCAAATATTTATCAATTATTTTCAATTATTCATAATTAATTTCAATATTTCCAATTATTTTCAATTATTTATCAATTATTTTCAATTATTTTCAATTATTTATCAATTATTTTCAATTATTTATAATGATTTTTAATTATTTTCAATTATTTATAAATTATTTATAATTGTTTTCAATTATTTATAATTATTTTCAATTATTTTCAATTATTTTCAATTATTTTCACTTATTTATAATTATTTTCAATTATTTTCAATTATTTTCAATTATCTTCAATTATTTATCAATTATTTTCAATTATTTTCAATTATTTTCAATTATTTTCAATTATTTTCAATTATTTATCAATTATTTTCAATTATTTATAATTATTTTCAATTATTTATAATTATTTTCAATTATTTATAATTCTTTTCAATTATTTTCAATTATTTTCAATTATTTTCAATTATTTATAATTATTTTCAATTATTTTCAGTTATTTTCAATTATTTTCAATTATTTATAATTATTTTCATTTATTTTCAATTATTTTCAATTATTTTCAATTATTTTCTATTATTTTCAATTATTTTCACTTATTTATAATTATTTTCAATTATTTATAATTCTTTTCAATTATTTTCAATTATTTTCAATTATTTTCAATTATTTTCAATTATTTTCAATTATTTTCAATTATTTATAATTATTTTCAATTATTTTCAGTTATTTTCAATTATTTTCAATTATTTATAATTATTTTCAATTATTTTCAATTATTTTCAATTATTTTCAATTATTTTCAATTATTTTCAATTATTTATAATTATTTTCAATTATTTTCAAATATTTTCAATTATTTATAATTATTTTCAATTATTTTCAATTATTTTCAATTATTTTAAATTATTTTCAATTACTTATCAATTATTTTCAATTATTTTCAATTATTTTAAATTATTTTCAATTATTTTCAATTATTTTCAATTATTTATCAATTATTTTCAATTATTTCAATTATTTTCAATTATTTTCAATTATTTTCAATTATTTATCAATTATTTTCAATTATTTATAATTATTTTCAATAATTTATCAATTATTTTCAATTATTTATAATTATTTTCAATTATTTATAATTCTTTTCAATTATTTTCAATTATTTTCAATTATTTTCAATTATTTTCAATTATTTTCAATTATTTATAATTATTTTCAATTATTTTCAATTATTTTCAATTATTTTCAATTATTTTCAATTATTTTCAATTATTTTCAATTATTTTCAATTATTTTCAATTATTTATAATTATTTTCAATTAATTATAATTATTTTCAATTATTTTCAATTATTTTCAATTATTTTCAATTATTTTCAATTATTTTCAATTATTTTCAATTATTTATAATTATTTTCAATTATTTTCAATTATTTTCAATTATTTATAATTATTTTCAATTATTTATAATTATTTTCAATTATTTATAATTATTTTCAATTATTTATCAATTATTTTCAATTATTTATAATTATTTTAATCATTTATCAATTATTTTCAATTATTTATAATTATTTTCAATTATTTATAATTCTTTTCAATTATTTTCAATTATTTTCAATTATTTTCAAGTATTTATAATTTTTTTCAATTATTTTCAATTATTTTCAATTATTTATAATTATTTTCAATTATTTTCAATTATTTTCAATTATTTATAATTATTTTCAATTATTTATCAATTATTTTGAATTATTTTCAATTATTTTCAATTATTTATCAATTATTTTCAATTATTTATAATGATTTTCAATTATTTTCAATTATTTATAAATTATTTATAATTGTTTTCAATTATTTATAATTATTTTCAATTATTTTCAATTATTTTCAATTATTTTCACTTATTTATAATTATTTTCAATTATTTTCAATTATTTTCAATTATTTTCAATTATTTTCAATTATTTATCAATTATTTTCAATTATTTTCAATTATTTTCAATTATTTTCAATTATTTTCAATTATTTTCAATTATTTTCAATTATTTTCAATTATTTTCAATTATTTATAATTATTTCCAATCAGTTATCAATTAATTTCTATTATTTTCAATTATTTTCAATTATTTTCAATTATTTATAATCAATTTAAATTATTTTCAATTATTTTCAATTATTTTCAATTATTTATCAATTATTTTCAATTATTTTCAATTATTCATAATTATTTTCAATTATTTATCAATTATTTTCAATTATTTTCAATTATTTATCAATTATTTTCAATTATTTATAATGATTTTCAATTATTTTCAATTATTTATAAATTATTTATAATTGTTTTCAATTATTTATAATTATTTTCAATTATTTTCAATTATTTTCAATTATTTTCACTTATTTATAATTATTTTCATTTATTTTCAATTATTTTCAATTATTTTCAATTATTTTCAATTATTTATCAATTATTTTCAATTATTTTCAATTATTTTCAATTATTTTCAATTATTTTCAATTATTTTCGATTATTTTCAATTATTTTCAATTATTTATAATTATTTCCAATTAGTTATCAATTAATTTCAATTATTTTCAATTATTTTCAATTATTTATAATTATTTCCAATTATTTTCATTTATTTATAATTATTTTCAATTATTTATCAATTATTTTCAATTATTTATAATTAATTTAAATTATTTTAAAATAATTTAAATTATTTTCAATTATTTTCAATTATTTTCGATTATTTATCAATTATTTTCAATTATTTATAATTATTTTTAATAATTTATCAATTATTTTCAATTATTTATAATTATTTTCAATTATTTATAAATCTTTTCAATTATTCTCAATTATTTTCAATTATTTTCAATTATTTTCAATTATTTATAATTATTTTCAATTATTTTCAATTATTTTCAATTATTTTCAATTATTTATAATTATTTTCAATTATTTTCAATTATTTTCAATTATTTTCAATTATTTTCAATTATTTTCAATTATTTATAATTATTTTCAATTATTTTCAATTATTTTCAATTATTTTCACTTATTTATAATTATTTTCAATTATTTTCAATTATTTTCAATTATTTTCAATTATTTTCAATTATTTATCAATTATTTTCAATTATTTTCAATTATTTTCAATTATTTTCAATTATTTTCAATTATTTTCAATTATTTTCAATTATTTATCAATTATTTTCAATTGTTTATAATTATTTTCAATAATTTATCAATTATTTTCAATTATTTATAATTATTTTCAATTATTTATAATTCTTTTCAATTATTTTCAATTATTTTCAATTATTTTCCATTGTTTTCCATTATTTTCAATTATTTAAAATTATTTTCAATTATTTTCAATTATTTTCAATTATTTTCAATTATTTATAATTATTTTCAATTATTTTCAATTATTTTCAATTATTTTCAATTATTTTCAATTGTTTTCAATTATTTTCAATTATTTATAATTATTTTCAATTATTTTCAATTATTTTCAATTATTTATAATTATTTTCAATTATTTATAATTATTTTCAATTATTTATAATTATTTTCAATTATTTATAATTATTTTCAATTATTTATAATTATTTTCAATTATTTATAATTATTTTCAATTATTTATAATTATTTTCAATTATTTATCAATTATTTTCAATTATTTATAATTATTTTCAAACATTTATCAATTAATTTCAATTATTTATAATTATTTTCAATTATTTATAATTCTTTTCTATTATTTTCAATTATTTTCAATTATTTTCAATTATTTTCAATTATTTTCAATTATTTATAATTATTTTCAATTATTTTCAATAATTTTCAATTATTTATAATTATTTTCAATTATTTATAATTATTTTCAATTATTTATCAATTATTTTCAATTATTTATAATTATTTTCAATCATTTATCAATTATTTTCAATTATTTATAATTCTTTTCAATTATTTATAATTCTTTTCAATTATTTTCAATTATTTTCAATTATTTTCAAGTATTTATAATTTTTTTCAATTATTTTCAATTATTTTCAATTATTTATAATTATTTTCAATTATTTTCAATTATTTTCAATTATTTATAATTATTTTCAATTATTTATCAATTATTTTCAATTATTCTCAATTATTTTCAATTATTTATGAATTTTCAATTATTCATAATTAATTTCAATATTTTCAATTATTTTCAATTATTTTCAATTATTTATCAATTATTTATCAATTATTTTCAAATATTTATAATTATTTTAAATTATTTTCAATTATTTTCAATTATTTATAATTATTTTCAATTATTTATCAATTATTTTCAATTATTTATAATTATTTTCAATTATTTTCAATTATTTTCAATTATTTATAATTATTTTCAATTATTTATCAATTATTTTCTATTATTTATAATTAACTTCAATTATTTTCAATTATTTTCAATTATTTATAATTATTTTCAATAATTTATCAATTATTTTCAATTATTTATAATTATTTTCAATTATTTTCAATTATTTTCAATTATTTTCAATTATTTTCAATTATTTTCAATTATTTATAATTATTTTCAATTATTTTCAATTATTTTCAATAATTTATAATTATTTTCAATTATTTATAATTATTTTCAATTATTTATAATTATTTTCATTTATTTATGAATTATTTTCAATTATTTATAATGATTTTCAATTATTTTCAATTATTTATAAATTATTTATAATTGTTTTCAATTATTTATAATTATTTTCAATTATTTTCAATTATTTTCAATTATTTATAATTATTTTCAATTATTTTCAATTCTTTTCAATTATTTTGAATTATTTTCAATTTTTTATCAATTATTTATAATTATTTTCAATTATTTATAATTATTTTCAATTATTTTCAATTATTTTCAATTATTTTCAATTATTTTCAATTATTTTCAATTATTTTCAATTATTTTCAATTATTTTCAATTATTTTCAATTATTTTCAATTATTTTCAATTATTTATAATTTATTTTCAATTATTTTCAATTATTTATAATTATTTTCAATTATTTATCAATTATTTTCAATTATTTATAATTATTTTCAATTATTTTCAATTATTTTCAATTATTTAAAATTATTTTCAATTATTTATCAATTATTTTCTATTATTTATAATTATTTTCAATTATTTTCAATTATTTTCAATTATTTTTAATTATTTTCAATTATTTATCAATTATTTTCAATTATTTATAATTATTTTCTATTATTTTCAATTATTTTCAATTATATATAATTATTTTCAATTATTTATCAATTATTTTCAATTATTTATAATTATTTTCAATTATTTTCAATTATTTTCCATTATTTATAAATTATTTATAATTATTTTCAATTATTTATAATTATTTTCAATTATTTATAATTATTTTCAATTATTTTCAATTATTTTCAATTATTTTCAAATATTTATAATTATTTTCAATTATTTTCAATTATTTTAAATTTGTTTATAATTATTTTCAAATATTTATCAATTATTTTCAATTATTCATAATTAATTTCAATATTTTCAATTATTTTCAATTATTTTCAATTATTTATCAATTATTTATCAATTATTTTCAAATATTTATAATTATTTTAAATTATTTTCAATTATTTTCAATTATTTATAATTATTTTCAATTATTTATCAATTATTTTCAATTATTTATAATTATTTTCAATTATTTTCAATTATTTTCAATTATTTTCAATTATTTTCAATTATTTTCAATTATTTATAATTCTTTTCAATTATTTTCAATTATTTTCAATTATTTTCAAGTATTTATAATTTTTTTCAATTATTTTCAATTATTTTCAATTATTTATAATTATTTTCAATTATTTTCAATTATTTTCAATTATTTATAATTATTTTCAATTATTTATCAATTATTTTGAATTATTTTCAATTATTTTCAATTATTTATCAATTATTTTCAATTATTTATAATGATTTTCAATTATTTTCAATTATTTATAAATTATTTATAATTGTTTTCAATTATTTATAATTATTTTCAATTATTTTCAATTATTTTCAATTATTTTCACTTATATATAATTATTTTCAATTATTTTCAATTATTTTCAATTATTTTCAATTATTTTCAATTATTTATCAATTATTTTCAATTATTTTCAATTATTTTCAATTATTTTCAATTATTTTCAATTATTTTCAATTATTTTCAATTATTTTCAATTATTTTCAATTATTTTCAATTATTTTCAATTATTTATAATTATTTCCAATCAGTTATCAATTAATTTCTATTATTTTCAATTATTTTCAATTATTTATAATTATTTCCAATTATTTTCAATTATTTATAATTATTTTCAATTATTTATCAATTATTTTCAATTATTTATAATCAATTTAAATTATTTTCAATTATTTTCAATTATTTTCAATTATTTATCAATTATTTTCAATTATTTTCAATTATTCATAATTATTTTCAATTATTTATCAATTATTTTCAATTATTTTCAATTATTTATCAATTATTTTCAATTATTTATAATGATTTTCAATTATTTTCAATTATTTATAAATTATTTATAATTGTTTTCAATTATTTATAATTATTTTCAATTATTTTCAATTATTTTCAATTATTTTCACTTATTTATAATTATTTTCATTTATTTTCAATTATTTTCAATTATTTTCAATTATTTTCAATTATTTATCAATTATTTTCAATTATTTTCAATTATTTTCAATTATTTTCAATTATTTTCGATTATTTTCAATTATTTTCAATTATTTATAATTATTTCCAATTAGTTATCAATTAATTTCAATTATTTTCAATTATTTTCAATTATTTATAATAATTTCCAATTATTTTCATTTATTTATAATTATTTTCAATTATTTATCAATTATTTTCAATTATTTATAATTAATTTAAATTATTTTCAAATAATTTAAATTATTTTCAATTATTTTCAATTATTTTCGATTATTTATCAATTATTTTCAATTATTTATAAATCTTTTCAATTATTCTCAATTATTTTCAATTATTTTCAATTATTTTCAATTATTTTTAATTATTTTCAATTATTTTAAATTATTTTCAATTAGTTTCAATTATTTTAAATTTGTTTATAATTATTTTCAAATATTTATCAATTATTTTCAATTATTTTCAATTATTTATCAATTATTTTCAATTATTTATAATGATTTTTAATTATTTTCAATTATTTTCAATTATTTTCAATTATTTATCAATTATTTTCAATTATTTATAATGATTTTTAATTATTTTCAATTATTTATAAATTATTAATAATTGTTTTCAATTATTTATAATTATTTTCAATTATTTTCAATTATTTTCAATTATTTTCACTTATTTATAATTATTTTCAATTATTTTCAATTATTTTCAATTATTTTCAATTATTTATAATTATTTTCAATTATTTTCAATTATTTTCAATTCTTTTCAATTATTTTGAATTATTTTCAATTTTTTATTAATTATTTATAATTATTTTCAATTATTTATAATTATTTTCAATTATTTATAATTATTTTCAATTATTTTCAATTATTTTCAATTATTTTCAATTATTTATCAATTATTTATCAATTATTTTCAAATATTTATAATTATTTTAAATTATTTTCAATTATTTTCAATTATTTATAATTATTTTCAATTATTTTCAATTATTTTCAATTATTTATAATTATTTTCAATTATTTTCAATTATTTTCAATTATTTTCAATTATTTTCAACTATTTTCAATTATTTTCAATTATTTTCAATTATTTTCAATTATTTTCAATTATTTTCAATTATTTTCAATTATTTTCAATTATTTTCAATTATTTTCAATTATTTTCAATTATTTTCAATTATTTATTATTATTTCCAATTAGTTATCAATTAATTTAAATTATTTTCAATTATTTTCAATTATTTTCAATTATTTATCAATTATTTTCAATTATTTATAATTATTTATAATAATTTATCAATTATTTTCAATTATTTATAATTATTTTCAATTATTTATAAATCTTTTCAATTATTTTCAATTATTTTCAATTATTTTCAATTATTTTCAATTATTTTCAATTATTTTCAATTATTTTCAATTATTTTCAATTATTTTCAATTATTTTCAATTATTTTCAATTATTTATAATTATTTTCAATTATTTTCAATTATTTTCAATTATTTTCAATTATTTATAATTATTTTCAATTATTTTCAATTATTTTCAATTATTTTCAATTATTTTCAATTATTTTCAATTATTTTCAATTATTTTCAATTATTTTCAATTATTTATAATTATTTTCAATTATTTTCAATTATTTTCAATTATTTTCAATTATTTTCAATTATATATAATTATTTTCAATTATTTATCAATTATTTTCAATTATTTATAATTATTTTCAATTATTTTCAATTATTTTCAATTATTTATAAATTATTTATAATTATTTTCAATTATTTATAATTATTTTCAATTATTTTCTATTATTTTCAATTATTTTCAATTATTTATAATTATTTTCAATTAGTTTCAATTATTTTAAATTTGTTTATAATTATTTTCAAATATTTATCAATTATTTTCAATTATTCATAATTAATTTCAATATTTCCAATTATTTTCAATTATTTATCAATTATTTTCAATTATTTTCAATTATTTATCAATTATTTTCAATTATTTATAATGATTTTTAATTATTTTCAATTATTTATAAATTATTTATAATTGTTTTCAATTATTTATAATTATTTTCAATTATTTTCAATTATTTTCAATTATTTTCACTTATTTATAATTATTTTCAATTATTTTCAATTATTTTCAATTATCTTCAATTATTTATCAATTATTTTCAATTATTTTCAATTATTTTCAATTATTTTCAATTATTTTCAATTATTTATCAATTATTTTCAATTATTTATAATTATTTTCAATTATTTATAATTATTTTCAATTATTTATAATTCTTTTCAATTATTTTCAATTATTTTCAATTATTTTCAATTATTTATAATTATTTTCAATTATTTTCAGTTATTTTCAATTATTTTCAATTATTTATAATTATTTTCATTTATTTTCAATTATTTTCAATTATTTTCAATTATTTTCTATTATTTTCAATTATTTTCACTTATTTATAATTATTTTCAATTATTTATAATTCTTTTCAATTATTTTCAATTATTTTCAATTATTTTCAATTATTTTCAATTATTTTCAATTATTTTCAATTATTTATAATTATTTTCAATTATTTTCAGTTATTTTCAATTATTTTCAATTATTTATAATTATTTTCAATTATTTTCAATTATTTTCAATTATTTTCAATTATTTTCAAATATTTTCAATTATTTATAATTATTTTCAATTATTTTCAATTATTTTCAATTATTTATAATTATTTTCAATTATTTATAATTATTTTCAATTATTTATAATTATTTTCAATTATTTATCAATTATTTTCAATTATTTATAATTATTTTCAATCATTTATCAATTATTTTCAATTATTTATAATTCTTTTCAATTATTTATAATTCTTTTCAATTATTTTCAATTATTTTCAATTATTTTCAAGTATTTATAATTTTTTTCAATTATTTTCAATTATTTTCAATTATTTATAATTATTTTCAATTATTTTCAAATATTTTCAATTATTTATAATTATTTTCAATTATTTTCAATTATTTTCAATTATTTTAAATTATTTTCAATTACTTATCAATTATTTTCAATTATTTTCAATTATTTTAAATTATTTTCAATTATTTTCAATTATTTTCAATTATTTATCAATTATTTTCAATTATTTCAATTATTTTCAATTATTTTCAATTATTTTCAATTATTTATCAATTATTTTCAATTATTTATAATTATTTTCAATAATTTATCAATTATTTTCAATTATTTATAATTATTTTCAATTATTTATAATTCTTTTCAATTATTTTCAATTATTTTCAATTATTTTCAATTATTTTCAATTATTTTCAATTATTTATAATTATTTTCAATTATTTTCAATTATTTTCAATTATTTTCAATTATTTTCAATTATTTTCAATTATTTTCAATTATTTTCAATTATTTTCAATTATTTATAATTATTTTCAATTAATTATAATTATTTTCAATTATTTTCAATTATTTTCAATTATTTTCAATTATTTTCAATTATTTTCAATTATTTTCAATTATTTATAATTATTTTCAATTATTTTCAATTATTTTCAATTATTTATAATTATTTTCAATTATTTATAATTATTTTCAATTATTTATAATTATTTTCAATTATTTATCAATTATTTTCAATTATTTATAATTATTTTAATCATTTATCAATTATTTTCAATTATTTATAATTATTTTCAATTATTTATAATTCTTTTCAATTATTTTCAATTATTTTCAATTATTTTCAAGTATTTATAATTTTTTTCAATTATTTTCAATTATTTTCAATTATTTATAATTATTTTCAATTATTTTCAATTATTTTCAATTATTTATAATTATTTTCAATTATTTATCAATTATTTTGAATTATTTTCAATTATTTTCAATTATTTATCAATTATTTTCAATTATTTATAATGATTTTCAATTATTTTCAATTATTTATAAATTATTTATAATTGTTTTCAATTATTTATAATTATTTTCAATTATTTTCAATTATTTTCAATTATTTTCACTTATTTATAATTATTTTCAATTATTTTCAATTATTTTCAATTATTTTCAATTATTTTCAATTATTTATCAATTATTTTCAATTATTTTCAATTATTTTCAATTATTTTCAATTATTTTCAATTATTTTCAATTATTTTCAATTATTTTCAATTATTTTCAATTATTTACAATTATTTCCAATCAGTTATCAATTAATTTCTATTATTTTCAATTATTTTCAATTATTTTCAATTATTTATAATCAATTTAAATTATTTTCAATTATTTTCAATTATTTTCAATTATTTATCAATTATTTTCAATTATTTTCAATTATTCATAATTATTTTCAATTATTTATCAATTATTTTCAATTATTTTCAATTATTTATCAATTATTTTCAATTATTTATAATGATTTTCAATTATTTTCAATTATTTATAAATTATTTATAATTGTTTTCAATTATTTATAATTATTTTCAATTATTTTCAATTATTTTCAATTATTTTCACTTATTTATAATTATTTTCATTTATTTTCAATTATTTTCAATTATTTTCAATTATTTTCAATTATTTATCAATTATTTTCAATTATTTTCAATTATTTTCAATTATTTTCAATTATTTTCAATTATTTTCGATTATTTTCAATTATTTTCAATTATTTATAATTATTTCCAATTAGTTATCAATTAATTTCAATTATTTTCAATTATTTTCAATTATTTATAATTATTTCCAATTATTTTCATTTATTTATAATTATTTTCAATTATTTATCAATTATTTTCAATTATTTATAATTAATTTAAATTATTTTCAAATAATTTAAATTATTTTCAATTATTTTCAATTATTTTCGATTATTTATCAATTATTTTCAATTATTTATAATTATTTTTAATAATTTATCAATTATTTTCAATTATTTATAATTATTTTCAATTATTTATAAATCTTTTCAATTATTCTCAATTATTTTCAATTATTTTCAATTATTTTCAATTATTTATAATTATTTTCAATTATTTTCAATTATTTTCAATTATTTTCAATTATTTATAATTATTTTCAATTATTTTCAATTATTTTCAATTATTTTCAATTATTTTCAATTATTTTCAATTATTTATAATTATTTTCAATTATTTTCAATTATTTTCAATTATTTTCACTTATTTATAATTATTTTCAATTATTTTCAATTATTTTCAATTATTTTCAATTATTTTCAATTATTTATCAATTATTTTCAATTATTTTCAATTATTTTCAATTATTTTCAATTATTTTCAATTATTTTCAATTATTTTCAATTATTTATCAATTATTTTCAATTGTTTATAATTATTTTCAATAATTTATCAATTATTTTCAATTATTTATAATTATTTTCAATTATTTATAATTCTTTTCAATTATTTTCAATTATTTTCAATTATTTTCCATTGTTTTCCATTATTTTCAATTATTTAAAATTATTTTCAATTATTTTCAATTATTTTCAATTATTTTCAATTATTTATAATTATTTTCAATTATTTTCAATTATTTTCAATTATTTTCAATTATTTTCAATTGTTTTCAATTATTTTCAATTATTTATAATTATTTTCAATTATTTTCAATTATTTTCAATTATTTATAATTATTTTCAATTATTTATAATTATTTTCAATTATTTATAATTATTTTCAATTATTTATAATTATTTTCAATTATTTATAATTATTTTCAATTATTTATAATTATTTTCAATTATTTATAATTATTTTCAATTATTTATCAATTATTTTCAATTATTTATAATTATTTTCAAACATTTATCAATTAATTTCAATTATTTATAATTATTTTCAATTATTTATAATTCTTTTCTATTATTTTCAATTATTTTCAATTATTTTCAATTATTTTCAATTATTTTCAATTATTTATAATTATTTTCAATTATTTTCAATAATTTTCAATTATTTATAATTATTTTCAATTATTTATAATTATTTTCAATTATTTATCAATTATTTTCAATTATTTATAATTATTTTCAATCATTTATCAATTATTTTCAATTATTTATAATTCTTTTCAATTATTTATAATTCTTTTCAATTATTTTCAATTATTTTCAATTATTTTCAAGTATTTATAATTTTTTTCAATTATTTTCAATTATTTTCAATTATTTATAATTATTTTCAATTATTTTCAATTATTTTCAATTATTTATAATTATTTTCAATTATTTATCAATTATTTTCAATTATTCTCAATTATTTTCAATTATTTATGAATTTTCAATTATTCATAATTAATTTCAATATTTTCAATTATTTTCAATTATTTTCAATTATTTATCAATTATTTATCAATTATTTTCAAATATTTATAATTATTTTAAATTATTTTCAATTATTTTCAATTATTTATAATTATTTTCAATTATTTATCAATTATTTTCAATTATTTATAATTATTTTCAATTATTTTCAATTATTTTCAATTATTTATAATTATTTTCAATTATTTATCAATTATTTTCTATTATTTATAATTAACTTCAATTATTTTCAATTATTTTCAATTATTTATAATTATTTTCAATAATTTATCAATTATTTTCAATTATTTATAATTATTTTCAATTATTTTCAATTATTTTCAATTATTTTCAATTATTTTCAATTATTTTCAATTATTTATAATTATTTTCAATTATTTTCAATTATTTTCAATAATTTATAATTATTTTCAATTATTTATAATTATTTTCAATTATTTATAATTATTTTCATTTATTTATGAATTATTTTCAATTATTTATAATGATTTTCAATTATTTTCAATTATTTGTAAATTATTTATAATTGTTTTCAATTATTTATAATTATTTTCAATTATTTTCAATTATTTTCAATTATTTATAATTATTTTCAATTATTTTCAATTCTTTTCAATTATTTTGAATTATTTTCAATTTTTTATCAATTATTTATAATTATTTTCAATTATTTATAATTATTTTCAATTATTTTCAATTATTTTCAATTATTTTCAATTATTTTCAATTATTTTCAATTATTTTCAATTATTTTCAATTATTTTCAATTATTTTCAATTATTTTCAATTATTTTCAATTATTTATAATTTATTTTCAATTATTTTCAATTATTTATAATTATTTTCAATTATTTATCAATTATTTTCAATTATTTATAATTATTTTCAATTATTTTCAATTATTTTCAATTATTTAAAATTATTTTCAATTATTTATCAATTATTTTCTATTATTTATAATTATTTTCAATTATTTTCAATTATTTTCAATTATTTTTAATTATTTTCAATTATTTATCAATTATTTTCAATTATTTATAATTATTTTCTATTATTTTCAATTATTTTCAATTATATATAATTATTTTCAATTATTTATCAATTATTTTCAATTATTTATAATTATTTTCAATTATTTTCAATTATTTTCCATTATTTATAAATTATTTATAATTATTTTCAATTATTTATAATTATTTTCAATTATTTATAATTATTTTCAATTATTTTCAATTATTTTCAATTATTTTCAAATATTTATAATTATTTTCAATTATTTTCAATTATTTTAAATTTGTTTATAATTATTTTCAAATATTTATCAATTATTTTCAATTATTCATAATTAATTTCAATATTTTCAATTATTTTCAATTATTTTCAATTATTTATCAATTATTTATCAATTATTTTCAAATATTTATAATTATTTTAAATTATTTTCAATTATTTTCAATTATTTATAATTATTTTCAATTATTTATCAATTATTTTCAATTATTTATAATTATTTTCAATTATTTTCAATTATTTTCAATTATTTTCAATTATTTTCAATTATTTTCAATTATTTATAATTATTTTCAATTATTTTCAATTATTTTCAATTATTTTCAATTATTTATAATTATTTTCAATTATTTATAATTATTTTCAATTATTTTCAATTATTTTCAATTATTTTCAATTATTTTCAATTATTTATAATTATTTTCAATTATTTTCAATTATTTTCAATTATTTATAATTATTTTCAATTATTTATAATTATTTTCAATTAATTATAATTATTTTCAATTATTTATCAATTATTTTCAATTATTTATAATTATTTTAATCATTCATCAATTATTTTCAATTATTTATAATTATTTTCAATTATTTATAATTATTTTCAATTATTTATAATTCTTTTCAATTATTTTCAATTATTTTCAATTATTTTCAAGTATTTATAATTTTTTTCAATTATTTTCAATTATTTTCAATTATTTATAATTATTTTCAATTATTTTCAATTATTTTCAATTATTTATAATTATTTTCAATTATTTATCAATTATTTTGAATTATTTTCAATTATTTTCAATTATTTATCAATTATTTTCAATTATTTATAATGATTTTCAATTATTTTCAATTATTTATAAATTATTTATAATTGTTTTCAATTATTTATAATTATTTTCAATTATTTTCAATTATTTTCAATTATTTTCACTTATTTATAATTATTTTCAATTATTTTCCATTAGTTTCAATTATTTTCAATTATTTTCAATTATTTATCAATTATTTTCAATTATTTTCAATTATTTTCAATTATTTTCAATTATTTTCAATTATTTTCAATTATTTTCAATTATTTTCAATTATTTTCAATTATTTTCAATTATTTTCAATTATTTTCAATTATTTATAATTATTTCCAATTAGTTATCAATTAATTTCAATTATTTTCAATTATTTTCAATTATTTATAATTATTTCCAATTATTTTCATTTATTTATAATTATTTTCAATTATTTATCAATTATTTTCAATTATTTATAATTAATTTAAATTATTTTCAATTAATTTAAATTATTTTCAATTATTTTCAATTATTTTCAATTATTTATCAATTATTTTCAATTATTTATAATTATTTTTAATAATTTATCAATTATTTTCAATTATTTATAATTATTTTCAATTATTTATAAATCTTTTCAATTATTCTCAATTATTTTCAATTATTTTCAATTATTTATAAATTATTTATAATTATTTTCAATTATTTATAATTATTTTCAATTATTTATAATTATTTTCAATTATTTTCAATTATTTTCAATTATTTTCAAATATTTATAATTATTTTCAATTATTTTCAATTATTTTAAATTTGTTTATAATTATTTTCAAATATTTATCAATTATTTTCAATTATTCATAATTAATTTCAATATTTTCAATTATTTTCAATTATTTTCAATTATTTATCAATTATTTATCAATTATTTTCAAATATTTATAATTATTTTAAATTATTTTCAATTATTTTCAATTATTTATAATTATTTTCAATTATTTATCAATTATTTTCAATTATTTATAATTATTTTCAATTATTTTCAATTATTTTCAATTATTTTCAATTATTTTCAATTATTTTCAATTATTTATAATTATTTTCAATTATTTTCAATTATTTTCAATTATTTTCAATTATTTATAATTATTTTCAATTATTTATAATTATTTTCAATTATTTTCAATTATTTTCAATTATTTTCAATTATTTTCAATTATTTATAATTATTTTCAATTATTTTCAATTATTTTCAATTATTTTCAATTATTTATAATTATTTTCAATTATTTTCAATTATTTTCAATTATTTTCACTTATTTATAATTATTTTCAATTATTTTCAATTATTTTCAATTATTTTCAATTATTTTCAATTATTTATCAATTATTTTCAATTATTTTCAATTATTTTCAATTATTTTCAATTATTTTCAATTATTTTCAATTATTTTCAATTATTTATCAATTATTTTCAATTGTTTATAATTATTTTCAATAATTTATCAATTATTTTCAATTATTTATAATTATTTTCAATTATTTATAATTCTTTTCAATTATTTTCAATTATTTTCAATTATTTTCCATTGTTTTCCATTATTTTCAATTATTTAAAATTATTTTCAATTATTTTCAATTATTTTCAATTATTTTCAATTATTTATAATTATTTTCAATTATTTTCAATTATTTTCAATTATTTTCAATTATTTTCAATTGTTTTCAATTATTTTCAATTATTTATAATTATTTTCAATTATTTTCAATTATTTTCAATTATTTATAATTATTTTCAATTATTTATAATTATTTTCAATTATTTATAATTATTTTCAATTATTTATAATTATTTTCAATTATTTATAATTATTTTCAATTATTTATAATTATTTTCAATTATTTATAATTATTTTCAATTATTTATCAATTATTTTCAATTATTTATAATTATTTTCAAACATTTATCAATTAATTTCAATTATTTATAATTATTTTCAATTATTTTCAATTATTTTCAATTATTTTCAAGTATTTATAATTTTTTTCAATTATTTTCAATTATTTTCAATTATTTATAATTATTTTCAATTATTTTCAATAATTTTCAATTATTTATAATTATTTTCAATTATTTATCAATTATTTTGAATTATTTTCAATTATTTTCAATTATTTATCAATTATTTTCAATTATTTATAATGATTTTCAATTATTTTCAATTATTTATAAATTATTTATAATTGTTTTCAATTATTTATAATTATTTTCAATTATTTTCAATTATTTTCAATTATTTTCAATTATTTTCCATTAGTTTCAATTATTTTCAATTATTTTCAATTATTTATAATTATTTCCAATTAGTTATCAATTAATTTCAATTATTTTCAATTATTTTCAATTATTTATAATTATTTCCAATTATTTTCATTTATTTATAATTATTTTCAATTATTTTCAATTATTTTCCATTAGTTTCAATTATTTTCAATTATTTTCAATTATTTATAATTATTTCCAATTAGTTATCAATTAATTTCAATTATTTTCAATTATTTTCAATTATTTATAATTAATTTAAATTATTTTCAATTAATTTAAATTATTTTCAATTATTTTCAATTATTTTCAATTATTTATCAATTATTTTCAATTATTTATAATTATTTTTAATAATTTATCAATTATTTTCAATTATTTATAATTATTTTCAATTATTTATAAATCTTTTCAATTATTCTCAATTATTTTCAATTATTTTCAATTATTTTCAATTATTTTCAATTATTTTCAATTATTTATAATTATTTTCAATTATTTTCAATTATTTTCAATTATTTTCAATTATTTATAATTATTTTCAATTATTTTCAATTATTTTCAATTATTTTAAATTATTTTCAATTATTTTCAATTATTTATAATTATTTTCAATTATTTTCAATTATTTTCAATTATTTTCACTTATTTATAATTATTTTCAATTATTTTCAATTATTTTCAATTATTTTCAATTATTTATCAATTATTTTCAATTATTTTCAATTATTTTCAATTATTTTCAATTATTTTCAATTATTTATCAATTATTTTCAATTGTTTATAATTATTTTCAATAATTTATCAATTATTTTCAATTATTTATAATTATTTTCAATTATTTATAATTCTTTTCAATTATTTTCAATTATTTTCAATTATTTTCAATTATTTTCAATTATTTTCAATTATTTTCAATTATTTAAAATTATTTTCAATTATTTTCAATTATTTTCAATTATTTTCAATTATTTATAATTATTTTCAATTATTTTCAATTATTTTCAATTATTTTCAATTATTTTCAATTGTTTTCAATTATTTTCAATTATTTATAATTATTTTCAAATATTTTCAATTATTTTCAATTATTTATAATTATTTTCAATTATTTATAATTATTTTCAATTATTTATAATTATTTTCAATTATTTATAATTATTTTCAATTATTTATAATTATTTTCAATTATTTATAATTATTTTCAATTATTTATCAATTATTTTCAATTATTTACAATTATTTTCAAACATTTATCAATTAATTTCAATTATTTATAATTATTTTCAATTATTTATAATTCTTTTCTATTATTTTCAATTATTTTCAATTATATATAATTATTTTCAATTATTTATCAATTATTTTCAATTATTCATAATTATTTTCAATTATTTTAAATTATTTTCAATTATTTATAAATTATTTATAATTATTTTCAATTATTTATAATTATTTTCAATTATTTTCAATTATTTTCAATTATTTTCAATAATTTATCAATTATTTTCAATTATTTATAATTATTTTCAATTATTTATAATTCTTTTCAATTAATTTCAATTATTTTCAATTATTTTCAATTATTTTCAATTATTTTCAATTATTTATAATTATTTTCAATTATTTTCAATTATTTTCAATTATTTTCAATTATTTTCAATTATTTATAATTATTTTCAATTATTTTCAATTATTTTCAATTATTTTCAATTATTTTCAATTATTTTCAATTATTTATAATTATTTTCACTTATTTTCAATTATTTTCAATTATTTATAATTATTTTCAATTATTTATAATTATTTTCAATTATTTATAATTATTTTCAATTATTTATAATTATTTTCAATTATTTATCAATTATTTTCAATTATTTATAATTATTTTAATCATTTATCAATTATTTTCAATTATTTATAATTATTTTCTATTATTTTCAATTATTTTCAATTATATATAATTATTTTCAATTATTTATCAATTATTTTCAATTATTTATAATTATTTTCAATTATTTTCAATTATTTTCCATTATTTATAAATTATTTATAATTATTTTCAATTATTTATAATTATTTTCAATTATTTATAATTATTTTCAATTATTTTCAATTATTTTCAATTATTTTCAATTATTTATAATTATTTTCAATTATTTTCAATTATTTTAAATTTGTTTATAATTATTTTCAAATATTTATCAATTATTTTCAATTATTCATAATTAATTTCAATATTTTCAATTATTTTCAATTATTTATCAATTATTTATCAATTATTTTCAAATATTTATAATTATTTTAAATTATTTTCAATTATTTTCAATTATTTTCAATTATTTATAATTATTTTCAATTATTTATCAATTATTTTCAATTATTTATAATTATTTTCAATTATTTTCAATTATTTTCAATTATTTTCAATTATTTTCAATTATTTTCAATTATTTATAATTATTTTTAATTATTTTCAATTATTTATCAATTATTTTCAATTATTTATAATTATTTTCTATTATTTTCAATTATTTTCAATTATATATAATTATTTTCAATTATTTATCAATTATTTTCAATTATTTATAATTATTTTCAATTATTTTCAATTATTTTCAATTATTTATAAATTATTTATAATTATTTTCAGTTATTTATAATTATTTTCAATTATTTTCAATTATTTTCAATTATTTACAATTATTTATAATTATTTTCAATTATTTTCAATTATTTTAAATTTGTTTATAATTATTTTCAAATATTTATCAATTATTTTCAATTATTCATAATTAATTTCAATATTTTCAATTATTTTCAATTATTTTCAATTATTTATCAATTATTTATCAATTATTTTCAAATATTTATAATTATTTTAAATTATTTTCAATTATTTTCAATTATTTATAATTATTTTCAATTATTTATCAATTATTTTCAATTATTTATAATTATTTCCAATTATTTTCAATTATTTATAATTATTTTCAATTATTTATCAATTATTTTCAATTATTTATAATCAATTTAAATTATTTTCAATTATTTTCAATTATTTTCAATTATTTTCAATTATTTATCAATTATTTTCAATTATTTTCAATTATTCATAATTATTTTCAATTATTTATCAATTATTTTCAATTATTTTCAATTATTTATCAATTATTTTCAATTATTTATAATGATTTTCAATTATTTTCAATTATTTATAAATTATTTATAATTGTTTTCAATTATTTATAATTATTTTCAATTATTTTCAATTATTTTCAATTATTTTCACTTATTTATAATTATTTTCATTTATTTTCAATTATTTTCAATTATTTTCAATTATTTATCAATTATTTATAATTATTTTCAATTATTTTCAATTATTTTCAATTATTTTTAATTATTTTCAATTATTTATCAATTATTTTCAATTATTTATAATTATTTTCTATTATTTTCAATTATTTTCAATCATATATAATTATTTTCAATTATTTATCAATTATTTTCAATTATTTATAATTATTTTCAATTATTTTCAATTATTTTCAATTATTTTTAATTATTTTCAATTATTTATCAATTATTTTCAATTATTTATAATTATTTTCTATTATTTTCAATTATTTTCAATCATATATAATTATTTTCAATTATTTATCAATTATTTTCAATTATTTATAATTATTTTCAATTATTTTCAATTATTTTCAATTATTTATAAATTATTTATAATTATTTTCAATTATTTATAATTATTTTCAATTATTTTCAATTATTTTCAATTATTTTCTATTATTTATAATTATTTTCAATTATTTTCAATTATTTTAAATTTGTTTATAATTATTTTCAAATATTTATCAATTATTTTCAATTATTCATAATTAATTTCAATATTTTCAATTATTTTCAATTATTTTCAAATATTTATCAATTATTTATCAATTATTTTCAAATATTTATAATTATTTTAAATTATTTTCAATTATTTTCAATTATTTATAATTATTTTCAATTATTTATCAATTATTTTCAATTATTTATAATTATTTTCAATTATTTTCAATTATTTTCAATTATTTATAATTATTTTCAATTATTTATCAATTATTTTCAATTATTTTCAATTATTTTCAATTATTTTCAATTATTTTCAATTATTTTCAATTATTTTCAATTATTTTCAATTATTTATCAATTATTTTCAATTATTTATAATGATTTTCAATTATTTTCAATTATTTATAAATTATTTATAATTGTTTTCAATTATTTTCAATTATTTTAAATTATTTTCAATTATTTTCAATTATTTTCAATTATTTATCAATTATTTTCAATTATTTTCAATTATTTTCAATTATTTTCAATTATTTTCAATTATTTTCAATTATTTATCAATTATTTTCAATTATTTATAATTATTTTCAATAATTTATCAATTATTTTCAATTATTTATAATTATTTTCAATTATTTATAATTCTTTTCAATTATTTTCAATTATTTTCAATTATTTTCAATTATTTTCAATTATTTATAATTATTTTCAATTATTTTCAATTATTTTCAATTATTTTCAATTATTTTCAATTATTTTCAATTATTTTCAATTATTTTCTATTATTTTCAATTATTTATAATTATTTTCAATTATTTATAATTATTTTCAATTATTTATAATTATTTTCAATTATTTTCAATTATTTTCAATTATTTTCAATTATTTTCAATTATTTATAATTATTTTCAATTATTTTCAATTATTTTCAATTATTTTCAATTGTTTTCAATTATTTTCAATTATATATAATTATTTTCAATTATTTTCAATTATTTATAATTATTTTCAATTATTTTCAATTATTTTCAATTATTTATAAATTATTTATAATTATTTTCAGTTATTTATAATTATTTTCAATTATTTTCAATTATTTTCAATTATTTTCAATTATTTTCAATTATTTTCAATTATTTTCAATTATTTTCAATTATTTATAATTATTTTCAATTATTTTCAATTATTTTCAATTATTTTCAATTATTTTCAATTATATATAATTATTTTCGATTATTTGTCAATTATTTTCAATTATTTATAATTATTTTCAATTATTTTCAATTATTTTCAATTATTTATAAATTATTTATAATTATTTTCAATTATTTATAATTATTTTCAATTATTTTCAATTATTTTCAATTATTTTCAATTATTTATAATTATTTTCAATTAGTTTCAATTATTTTAAATTTTTTTTATAATTATTTTCAAATATTTATCAATTATTTTCAATTATTCATAATTAATTTCAATATTTTCAATTATTTTCAATTATTTTATATTATTTATCAATTATTTTCAATTATTTTCAATTATTTATCAATTATTTTCAATTATTTATAATTATTTCAATTATTTTCAATTATTTTCAATTATTTTCAATTATTTATAATTATTTTCAATTATTTTCAATTATTTTCAATTATTTTCAATTATTTTCAATTATTTTCAATTATTTATAATTATTTTCAATTATTTTCAATTATTTTCAATTATTTATAATTATTTTCAATTATTTATAATTATTTTCAATTATTTATAATTATTTTCAATTATTTATCAATTATTTTCAATTATTTATAATTATTTTCAATTATTTATCAATTATTTTCATTTATTTATAATTATTTTCAATTATTTATAATTCTCTTAAATTATTTTCAATTATTTTCAATTATTTATAATTCTTTTAAATTATTTTCAATTATTTTCAATTATTTATAATTATTTTCAATTATTTTCAATTATTTTCAATTATTTATAATTATTTTCAATTATTTTCAATTATTTTCAATTATTTATAATTATTTTCAATTATTTATCAATTATTTTCAATTATTTTCAATTATTTTCAATTATTTATCAATTATTTTCAATTATTTTCAATTATTTATCAATTATTTTCAATTATTTATAATGATTTTCAAATATTTTCAATTATTTATAAATTATTTATAATTGTTTTCAATTATTTATAATTGTTTTCAATTATTTATAATTGTTTTCAATTATTTATAATTGTTTTCAATTATTTATAATTATTTTCAATTATTTTCAATTATTTTCAATTATATTCACTTATTTATAATTATTTTCAATAATTTTCAATTATTTTCAGTTATTTTCAATTATTTTCAATTATTTATCAATTATTTTCAATTATTTCCAATTATTTTCAATTATTTTCAATTATTTTCAATTATTTATCAATTATTTTCAATTATTTATAATTATTTTCAATAATTTATCAATTATTTTCAATTATTTATAATTATTTTCAATTATTTATAATTCTTTTCAATTATTTTCAATTATTTTCAATTATTTTCAATTATTTTCAATTATTTTCAATTATTTTCAATTATTTTCAATTATTTTCAATTATTTTCAATTATTTATAAATTATTTATAATTATTTTCAATTATTTATAATTATTTTCAATTATTTTCAATTATTTTCAATTATTTTCAATTATTTATAATTATTTTCAATTGGTTTCAATTATTTTAAATTTTTTTTATAATTATTTTCAAATATTTATCAATTATTTTCAATTATTCATAATTAATTTCAATATTTTCAATTATTTTCAATTATTTTATATTATTTATCAATTATTTTCAATTATTTTCAATTATTTATCAATTATTTTCAATTATTTATAATGATTTTTAACTATTTTCAATTATTTATAAATTATTTATAATTGTTTTCAATTATTTATATTTATTTTCAATTATTTTCAATTATTTTCAATTATTTTCACGTATTTTCAATTATTCATAATTATTTTCAATTATTTTCAATTATTTTCAATTATTTATAATTATTTTCAATTATTTATAATTATTTTCAATTATTTTTAATTATTTTCAATTATTTTAAATTATTTTCAATTATTTTCAATTATTTTCAATTATTTATAATTATTTTCAATTAGTTTCAATTATTTTAAATTTGTTTATAATTATTTTCAAATATTTATCAATTATTTTCAATTATTTTCAATTATTTATCAATTATTTTCAATTATTTATAATGATTTTTAATTATTTTCAATTATTTTCAATTATTTTCAATTATTTATCAATTATTTTCAATTATTTATAATGATTTTTAATTATTTTCAATTATTTATAAATTATTTATAATTGTTTTCAATTATTTATAATTATTTTCAATTATTTTCAATTATTTTCAATTATTTTCACTTATTTATAATTATTTTCAATTATTTTCAATTATTTTCAATTCTTTTCAATTATTTATAATTATTTCCAATCAGTTATCAATTAATTTCTATTATTTTCAATTATTTTCAATTATTTATAATTATTTCCAATTATTTTCAATTATTTATAATTATTTTCAATTATTTATCAATTATTTTCAATTATTTATAATCAATTTAAATTATTTTCAATTATTTTCAATTATTTTCAATTATTTATCAATTATTTTCAATTATTTTCAATTATTCATAATTATTTTCAATTATTTATCAATTATTTTCAATTATTTTCAATTATTTATCAATTATTTTCAATTATTTATAATGATTTTCAATTATTTTCAATTATTTATAAATTATTTATAATTGTTTTCAATTATTTATAATTATTTTCAATTATTTTCAATTATTTTCAATTATTTTCACTTATTTATAATTATTTTCATTTATTTTCAATTATTTTCAATTATTTTCAATTATTTTCAATTATTTATCAATTATTTTCAATTATTTTCAATTATTTTCAATTATTTTCAATTATTTTCAATTATTTTCAATTATTTTCAATTATTTTCAATTATTTTCAATTATTTTCGATTATTTTCAATTATTTTCAATTATTTATAATTATTTCCAATTAGTTATCAATTAATTTCAATTCTTTTCAATTATTTTCAATTATTTATAATTATTTCCAATTATTTTCATTTATTTATAATTATTTTCAATTATTTATCAATTATTTTCAATTATTTATAATTAATTTAAATTATTTTTAAATAATTTAAATTATTTTCAATTATTTTCAATTATTTTCGATTATTTATCAATTATTTTCAATTATTTATAATTATTTTTAATAATTTATCAATTATTTTCAATTATTTATAATTATTTTCAATTATTTTCAGTTATTTTCAGTTATTTTCAATTATTTTCAATTATTTTCAATTATTTTCAATTATTTTCAATTATTTTCAATTATTTTCAAATATTTTCAATTATTTTCAATTATTTTCACTTATTTATAATTATTTTCAATTATTTATAATTCTTTTCAATTATTTTCAATTATTTTCAATTATTTTCAATTATTTTCAATTATTTATAATTATTTTCAATTATTTTCAGTTATTTTCAATTATTTTCAATTACTTATAATTATTTTCAATTATTTTCAATTATTTTCAATTATTTTCAATTATTTTCAAATATTTTCAATTATTTATAATTATTTTCAATTATTTTCAATTATTTTCAATTAATTATAATTATTTTCAATTATTTTCAATTATTTTCAATTATTTTCAATTATTTTCAATTATTTTCAATTATTTTCAATTATTTATAATTATTTTCAATTATTTTCAATTATTTATAATTATTTTCAATTATTTATAATTATTTTCAATTATTTATAATTATTTTCAATTATTTATCAATTATTTTCAATTATTTATAATTATTTTAATCATTTATCAATTATTTTCAATTATTTATAATTATTTTCAATTATTTATAATTCTTTTCAATTATTTTCAATTATTTTCAATTATTTTCAAGTATTTATAATTTTTTTCAATTATTTTCAATTATTTTCAATTATTTATAATTATTTTCAATTATTTTCAATTATTTTCAATTATTTATAATGATTTTCAATTATTTTCAATTATTTATAAATTATTTATAATTGTTTTCAATTATTTATAATTATTTTCAATTATTTTCAATTATTTTCAATTATTTTCACTTATTTATAATTATTTTCAATTATTTTCAATTATTTTCAAATATTTTCAATTATTTTCAATTATTTTCAATTATTTATCAATTATTTTCAATTATTTTCAATTATTTTCAATTATTTTCAATTATTTTCAATTATTTTCAATTATTTTCAATTATTTTCAATTATTTTCAATTATTTTCAATTATTTATCAATTATTTTCAATTATTTATAATGATTTTCAATTATTTTCAATTATTTATAAATTATTTATAATTGTTTTCAATTATTTTCAATTATTTTAAATTATTTTCAATTATTTTCAATTATTTTCAATTATTTATCAATTATTTTCAATTATTTTCAATTATTTTCAATTATTTTCAATTATTTTCAATTATTTTCAATTATTTATCAATTATTTTCAATTATTTATAATTATTTTCAATAATTTATCAATTATTTTCAATTATTTATAATTATTTTCAATTATTTATAATTCTTTTCAATTATTTTCAATTATTTTCAATTATTTTCAATTATTTTCAATTATTTATAATTATTTTCAATTATTTTCAATTATTTTCAATTATTTTCAATTATTTTCAATTATTTTCAATTATTTTCAATTATTTTCTATTATTTTCAATTATTTATAATTATTTTCAATTATTTATAATTATTTTCAATTATTTATAATTATTTTCAATTATTTTCAATTATTTTCAATTATTTTCAATTATTTTCAATTATTTATAATTATTTTCAATTATTTTCAATTATTTTCAATTATTTTCAATTGTTTTCAATTATTTTCAATTATATATAATTATTTTCAATTATTTTCAATTATTTATAATTATTTTCAATTATTTTCAATTATTTTCAATTATTTATAAATTATTTATAATTATTTTCAGTTATTTATAATTATTTTCAATTATTTTCAATTATTTTCAATTATTTTCAATTATTTTCAATTATTTTCAATTATTTTCAATTATTTTCAATTATTTATAATTATTTTCAATTATTTTCAATTATTTTCAATTATTTTCAATTATTTTCAATTATATATAATTATTTTCGATTATTTGTCAATTATTTTCAATTATTTATAATTATTTTCAATTATTTTCAATTATTTTCAATTATTTATAAATTATTTATAATTATTTTCAATTATTTATAATTATTTTCAATTATTTTCAATTATTTTCAATTATTTTCAATTATTTATAATTATTTTCAATTAGTTTCAATTATTTTAAATTTTTTTTATAATTATTTTCAAATATTTATCAATTATTTTCAATTATTCATAATTAATTTCAATATTTTCAATTATTTTCAATTATTTTATATTATTTATCAATTATTTTCAATTATTTTCAATTATTTATCAATTATTTTCAATTATTTATAATTATTTCAATTATTTTCAATTATTTTCAATTATTTTCAATTATTTATAATTATTTTCAATTATTTTCAATTATTTTCAATTATTTTCAATTATTTTCAATTATTTTCAATTATTTATAATTATTTTCAATTATTTTCAATTATTTTCAATTATTTATAATTATTTTCAATTATTTATAATTATTTTCAATTATTTATAATTATTTTCAATTATTTATCAATTATTTTCAATTATTTATAATTATTTTCAATTATTTATCAATTATTTTCATTTATTTATAATTATTTTCAATTATTTATAATTCTCTTAAATTATTTTCAATTATTTTCAATTATTTATAATTCTTTTAAATTATTTTCAATTATTTTCAATTATTTATAATTATTTTCAATTATTTTCAATTATTTTCAATTATTTATAATTATTTTCAATTATTTTCAATTATTTTCAATTATTTATAATTATTTTCAATTATTTATCAATTATTTTCAATTATTTTCAATTATTTTCAATTATTTATCAATTATTTTCAATTATTTTCAATTATTTATCAATTATTTTCAATTATTTATAATGATTTTCAAATATTTTCAATTATTTATAAATTATTTATAATTGTTTTCAATTATTTATAATTGTTTTCAATTATTTATAATTGTTTTCAATTATTTATAATTGTTTTCAATTATTTATAATTATTTTCAATTATTTTCAATTATTTTCAATTATATTCACTTATTTATAATTATTTTCAATAATTTTCAATTATTTTCAGTTATTTTCAATTATTTTCAATTATTTATCAATTATTTTCAATTATTTCCAATTATTTTCAATTATTTTCAATTATTTTCAATTATTTATCAATTATTTTCAATTATTTATAATTATTTTCAATAATTTATCAATTATTTTCAATTATTTATAATTATTTTCAATTATTTATAATTCTTTTCAATTATTTTCAATTATTTTCAATTATTTTCAATTATTTTCAATTATTTTCAATTATTTTCAATTATTTTCAATTATTTTCAATTATTTTCAATTATTTATAAATTATTTATAATTATTTTCAATTATTTATAATTATTTTCAATTATTTTCAATTATTTTCAATTATTTTCAATTATTTATAATTATTTTCAATTGGTTTCAATTATTTTAAATTTTTTTTATAATTATTTTCAAATATTTATCAATTATTTTCAATTATTCATAATTAATTTCAATATTTTCAATTATTTTCAATTATTTTATATTATTTATCAATTATTTTCAATTATTTTCAATTATTTATCAATTATTTTCAATTATTTATAATGATTTTTAACTATTTTCAATTATTTATAAATTATTTATAATTGTTTTCAATTATTTATATTTATTTTCAATTATTTTCAATTATTTTCAATTATTTTCACGTATTTTCAATTATTCATAATTATTTTCAATTATTTTCAATTATTTTCAATTATTTATAATTATTTTCAATTATTTATAATTATTTTCAATTATTTTTAATTATTTTCAATTATTTTAAATTATTTTCAATTATTTTCAATTATTTTCAATTATTTATAATTATTTTCAATTAGTTTCAATTATTTTAAATTTGTTTATAATTATTTTCAAATATTTATCAATTATTTTCAATTATTTTCAATTATTTATCAATTATTTTCAATTATTTATAATGATTTTTAATTATTTTCAATTATTTTCAATTATTTTCAATTATTTATCAATTATTTTCAATTATTTATAATGATTTTTAATTATTTTCAATTATTTATAAATTATTTATAATTGTTTTCAATTATTTATAATTATTTTCAATTATTTTCAATTATTTTCAATTATTTTCACTTATTTATAATTATTTTCAATTATTTTCAATTATTTTCAATTCTTTTCAATTATTTATAATTATTTCCAATCAGTTATCAATTAATTTCTATTATTTTCAATTATTTTCAATTATTTATAATTATTTCCAATTATTTTCAATTATTTATAATTATTTTCAATTATTTATCAATTATTTTCAATTATTTATAATCAATTTAAATTATTTTCAATTATTTTCAATTATTTTCAATTATTTATCAATTATTTTCAATTATTTTCAATTATTCATAATTATTTTCAATTATTTATCAATTATTTTCAATTATTTTCAATTATTTATCAATTATTTTCAATTATTTATAATGATTTTCAATTATTTTCAATTATTTATAAATTATTTATAATTGTTTTCAATTATTTATAATTATTTTCAATTATTTTCAATTATTTTCAATTATTTTCACTTATTTATAATTATTTTCATTTATTTTCAATTATTTTCAATTATTTTCAATTATTTTCAATTATTTATCAATTATTTTCAATTATTTTCAATTATTTTCAATTATTTTCAATTATTTTCAATTATTTTCAATTATTTTCAATTATTTTCAATTATTTTCAATTATTTTCGATTATTTTCAATTATTTTCAATTATTTATAATTATTTCCAATTAGTTATCAATTAATTTCAATTATTTTCAATTATTTTCAATTATTTATAATTATTTCCAATTATTTTCATTTATTTATAATTATTTTCAATTATTTATCAATTATTTTCAATTATTTATAATTAATTTAAATTATTTTTAAATAATTTAAATTATTTTCAATTATTTTCAATTATTTTCGATTATTTATCAATTATTTTCAATTATTTATAATTATTTTTAATAATTTATCAATTATTTTCAATTATTTATAATTATTTTCAATTATTTTCAGTTATTTTCAGTTATTTTCAATTATTTTCAATTATTTTCAATTATTTTCAATTATTTTCAATTATTTTCAATTATTTTCAAATATTTTCAATTATTTTCAATTATTTTCACTTATTTATAATTATTTTCAATTATTTATAATTCTTTTCAATTATTTTCAATTATTTTCAATTATTTTCAATTATTTTCAATTATTTATAATTATTTTCAATTATTTTCAGTTATTTTCAATTATTTTCAATTACTTATAATTATTTTCAATTATTTTCAATTATTTTCAATTATTTTCAATTATTTTCAAATATTTTCAATTATTTATAATTATTTTCAATTATTTTCAATTATTTTCAATTAATTATAATTATTTTCAATTATTTTCAATTATTTTCAATTATTTTCAATTATTTTCAATTATTTTCAATTATTTTCAATTATTTTCAATTATTTATAATTATTTTCAATTATTTTCAATTATTTATAATTATTTTCAATTATTTATAATTATTTTCAATTATTTATAATTATTTTCAATTATTTATCAATTATTTTCAATTATTTATAATTATTTTAATCATTTATCAATTATTTTCAATTATTTATAATTATTTTCAATTATTTATAATTCTTTTCAATTATTTTCAATTATTTTCAATTATTTTCAAGTATTTATAATTTTTTTCAATTATTTTCAATTATTTTCAATTATTTATAATTATTTTCAATTATTTTCAATTATTTTCAATTATTTATAATGATTTTCAATTATTTTCAATTATTTATAAATTATTTATAATTGTTTTCAATTATTTATAATTATTTTCAATTATTTTCAATTATTTTCAATTATTTTCACTTATTTATAATTATTTTCAATTATTTTCAATTATTTTCAAATATTTTCAATTATTTTCAATTATTTTCAATTATTTATCAATTATTTTCAATTATTTTCAATTATTTTCAATTATTTTCAATTATTTTCAATTATTTTCAATTATTTTCAATTATTTTCAATTATTTTCAATTATTTATAATTATTTCCAATCAGTTATCAATTAATTTCTATTATTTTCAATTATTTTCAATTATTTATAATTATTTCCAATTATTTTCAATTATTTATAATTATTTTCAATTATTTATCAATTATTTTCAATTATTTATAATCAATTTAAATTATTTTCAATTATTTTCAATTATTTTCAATTATTTATCAATTATTTTCAATTATTTTCAATTATTCATAATTATTTTCAATTATTTATCAATTATTTTCAATTATTTTCAATTATTTATCAATTATTTTCAATTATTTATAATGATTTTCAATTATTTTCAATTATTTATAAATTATTTATAATTGTTTTCAATTATTTATAATTATTTTCAATTATTTTCAATTATTTTCAATTATTTTCACTTATTTATAATTATTTTCATTTATTTTCAATTATTTTCAATTATTTTCAATTATTTATCAATTATTTTCAATTATTTTCAATTATTTTCAATTATTTTCAATTATTTTCAATTATTTTCAATTATTTTCAATTATTTTCGATTATTTTCAATTATTTTCAATTATTTATAATTATTTCCAATTAGTTATCAATTAATTTCAATTATTTTCAATTATTTTCAATTATTTATAATTATTTCCAATTATTTTCATTTATTTATAATTATTTTCAATTATTTATCAATTATTTATAATTAATTTAAATTATTTTTAAATAATTTAAATTATTTTCAATTATTTTCAATTATTTTCGATTATTTATCAATTATTTTCAATTATTTATAATTATTTTTAATAATTTATCAATTATTTTCAATTATTTATAATTATTTTCAATTATTTATAAATCTTTTCAATTATTCTCAATTATTTTCAATTATTTTCAATTATTTTCAATTATTTTTAATTATTTTCAATTATTTTAAATTATTTTCAATTATTTTCAATTATTTTCAATTATTTATAATTATTTTCAATTAGTTTCAATTATTTTAAATTTGTTTATAATTATTTTCAAATATTTATCAATTATTTTCAATTATTTTCAATTATTTATAATTATTTTCAATTATTTATCAATTATTTTCAATTATTTATAATCAATTTAAATTATTTTCAATTATTTTCAATTATTTTCAATTATTTATCAATTATTTTCAATTATTTTCAATTATTCATAATTATTTTCAATTATTTATCAATTATTTTCAATTATTTTCAATTATTTATCAATTATTTTCAATTATTTATAATGATTTTCAATTATTTTCAATTATTTATAAATTATTTATAATTGTTTTCAATTATTTATAATTATTTTCAATTATTTTCAATTATTTTCAATTATTTTCACTTATTTATAATTATTTTCATTTATTTTCAATTATTTTCAATTATTTTCAATTATTTTCAATTATTTATCAATTATTTTCAATTATTTTCAATTATTTTCAATTATTTTCAATTATTTTCAATTATTTTCAATTATTTTCAATTATTTTCAATTATTTTCAATTATTTTCGATTATTTTCAATTATTTTCAATTATTTATAATTATTTCCAATTAGTTATCAATTAATTTCAATTATTTTCAATTATTTTCAATTATTTATAATTATTTCCAATTATTTTCATTTATTTATAATTATTTTCAATTATTTATCAATTATTTTCAATTATTTATAATTAATTTAAATTATTTTTAAATAATTTAAATTATTTTCAATTATTTTCAATTATTTTCGATTATTTATCAATTATTTTCAATTATTTATAATTATTTTTAATAATTTATCAATTATTTTCAATTATTTATAATTATTTTCAATTATTTTCAGTTATTTTCAGTTATTTTCAATTATTTTCAATTATTTTCAATTATTTTCAATTATTTTCAATTATTTTCAATTATTTTCAAATATTTTCAATTATTTTCAATTATTTTCACTTATTTATAATTATTTTCAATTATTTATAATTCTTTTCAATTATTTTCAATTATTTTCAATTATTTTCAATTATTTTCAATTATTTATAATTATTTTCAATTATTTTCAGTTATTTTCAATTATTTTCAATTACTTATAATTATTTTCAATTATTTTCAATTATTTTCAATTATTTTCAATTATTTTCAAATATTTTCAATTATTTATAATTATTTTCAATTATTTTCAATTATTTTCAATTAATTATAATTATTTTCAATTATTTTCAATTATTTTCAATTATTTTCAATTATTTTCAATTATTTATAATTATTTTCAATTATTTTCAATTATTTATAATTATTTTCAATTATTTATAATTATTTTCAATTATTTATAATTATTTTCAATTATTTATCAATTATTTTCAATTATTTATAATTATTTTAATCATTTATCAATTATTTTCAATTATTTATAATTATTTTCAATTATTTATAATTCTTTTCAATTATTTTCAATTATTTTCAATTATTTTCAAGTATTTATAATTTTTTTCAATTATTTTCAATTATTTTCAATTATTTATAATTATTTTCAATTATTTTCAATTATTTTCAATTATTTATAATGATTTTCAATTATTTTCAAATATTTATAAATTATTTATAATTGTTTTCAATTATTTATAATTATTTTCAATTATTTTCAATTATTTTCAATTATTTTCACTTATTTATAATTATTTTCAATTATTTTCAATTATTTTCAAATATTTTCAATTATTTTCAATTATTTTCAATTATTTATCAATTATTTTCAATTATTTTCAATTATTTTCAATTATTTTCAATTATTTTCAATTATTTTCAATTATTTTCAATTATTTTCAATTATTTTCAATTATTTATAATTATTTCCAATCAGTTATCAATTAATTTCTATTATTTTCAATTATTTTCAATTATTTATAATTATTTCCAATTATTTTCAATTATTTATAATTATTTTCAATTATTTATCAATTATTTTCAATTATTTATAATCAATTTAAATTATTTTCAATTATTTTCAATTATTTTCAATTATTTATCAATTATTTTCAATTATTTTCAATTATTCATAATTATTTTCAATTATTTATCAATTATTTTCAATTATTTTCAATTATTTATCAATTATTTTCAATTATTTATAATGATTTTCAATTATTTTCAATTATTTATAAATTATTTATAATTGTTTTCAATTATTTATAATTATTTTCAATTATTTTCAATTATTTTCAATTATTTTCACTTATTTATAATTATTTTCATTTATTTTCAATTATTTTCAATTATTTTCAATTATTTTCAATTATTTATCAATTATTTTCAATTATTTTCAATTATTTTCAATTATTTTCAATTATTTTCAATTATTTTCAATTATTTTCAATTATTTTCGATTATTTTCAATTATTTTCAATTATTTATAATTATTTCCAATTAGTTATCAATTAATTTCAATTATTTTCAATTATTTTCAATTATTTATAATTATTTCCAATTATTTTCATTTATTTATAATTATTTTCAATTATTTATCAATTATTTATAATTAATTTAAATTATTTTTAAATAATTTAAATTATTTTCAATTATTTTCAATTATTTTCGATTATTTATCAATTATTTTCAATTATTTATAATTATTTTTAATAATTTATCAATTATTTTCAATTATTTATAATTATTTTCAATTATTTATAAATCTTTTCAATTATTCTCAATTATTTTCAATTATTTTCAATTATTTTCAATTATTTTTAATTATTTTCAATTATTTTAAATTATTTTCAATTATTTTCAATTATTTTCAATTATTTATAATTATTTTCAATTAGTTTCAATTATTTTAAATTTGTTTATAATTATTTTCAAATATTTATCAATTATTTTCAATTATTTTCAATTATTTTCAATTATTTTCAATTATTTATCAATTATTTTCAATTATTTATAATTATTTTCAATTATTTATAATTATTTTCAATTATTTATAATTCTTTTCAATTATTTTCAATTATTTTCAATTATTTTCAATTATTTATAATTATTTTCAATTATTTTCAGTTATTTTCAAGTATTTTCAATTATTTATAATTATTTTCATTTATTTTCAATTATTTTCAATTATTTTCAATTATTTTCAATTATTTTCAATTATTTTCACTTATTTATAATTATTTTCAATTATTTATAATTCTTTTCAATTATTTTCAATTATTTTCAATTATTTTCAATTATTTTCAATTATTTATAATTATTTTCAATTATTTTCAGTTATTTTCAATTATTTTCAATTATTTATAATTATTTTCAATTATTTTCAATTATTTTCAATTATTTTCAATTATTTTCAAATATTTTCAATTATTTATAATTATTTTCAATTATTTTCAATTATTTTCAATTATTTATAATTATTTTCAATTATTTATAATTATTTTCAATTATTTATAATTATTTTCAATTATTTATCAATTATTTTCAATTATTTATAATTATTTTCAATCATTTATCAATTATTTTCAATTATTTATAATTCTTTTCAATTATTTATAATTCTTTTCAATTATTTTCAATTATTTTCAATTATTTTCAAGTATTTATAATTTTTTTCAATTATTTTCAATTATTTTCAATTATTTATAATTATTTTCAATTATTTTCAAATATTTTCAATTATTTATAATTATTTTCAATTATTTTCAATTATTTTCAATTATTTTCAATTATTTTCAATTACTTATCAATTATTTTCAATTATTTTCAATTATTTTAAATTATTTTCAATTATTTTCAATTATTTTCAATTATTTATCAATTATTTTCAATTATTTCAATTATTTTCAATTATTTTCAATTATTTTCAATTATTTTCAATTATTTTCAATTATTTTCAATTATTTTCAATTATTTATAATTATTTTCAATTAATTATAATTATTTTCAATTATTTTCAATTATTTTCAATTATTTTCAATTATTTTCAATTATTTTCAATTATTTTCAATTATTTATAATTATTTTCAATTATTTTCAATTATTTTCAATTATTTATAATTATTTTCAATTATTTATAATTATTTTCAATTATTTATCAATTATTTTCAATTATTTATAATTATTTTAATCATTTATCAATTATTTTCAATTATTTATAATTATTTTCAATTATTTATAATTCTTTTCAATTATTTTCAATTATTTTCAATTATTTTCAAGTATTTATAATTTTTTTCAATTATTTTCAATTATTTTCAATTATTTATAATTATTTTCAATTATTTTCAATTATTTTCAATTATTTATAATGATTTTCAATTATTTTCAATTATTTATAAATTATTTATAATTGTTTTCAATTATTTATAATTATTTTCAATTATTTTCAATTATTTTCAATTATTTTCACTTATTTATAATTATTTTCAATTATTTTCAATTATTTTCAAATATTTTCAATTATTTTCAATTATTTTCAATTATTTATCAATTATTTTCAATTATTTTCAATTATTTTCAATTATTTTCAATTATTTTCAATTATTTTCAATTATTTTCAATTATTTATAATTATTTCCAATCAGTTATCAATTAATTTCTATTATTTTCAATTATTTTCAATTATTTATAATTATTTCCAATTATTTTCAATTATTTATAATTATTTTCAATTATTTATCAATTATTTTCAATTATTTATAATCAATTTAAATTATTTTCAATTATTTTCAATTATTTTCAATTATTTATCAATTATTTTCAATTATTTTCAATTATTCATAATTATTTTCAATTATTTATCAATTATTTTCAATTATTTTCAATTATTTATCAATTATTTTCAATTATTTATAATGATTTTCAATTATTTTCAATTATTTATAAATTATTTATAATTGTTTTCAATTATTTATAATTATTTTCAATTATTTTCAATTATTTTCAATTATTTTCACTTATTTATAATTATTTTCATTTATTTTCAATTATTTTCAATTATTTTCAATTATTTTCAATTATTTATCAATTATTTTCAATTATTTTCAATTATTTTCAATTATTTTCAATTATTTTCAATTATTTTCAATTATTTTCAATTATTTTCGATTATTTTCAATTATTTTCAATTATTTATAATTATTTCCAATTAGTTATCAATTAATTTCAATTATTTTCAATTATTTTCAATTATTTATAATTATTTCCAATTATTTTCATTTATTTATAATTATTTTCAATTATTTATCAATTATTTTCAATTATTTATAATTAATTTAAATTATTTTCAAATAATTTAAATTATTTTCAATTATTTTCGATTATTTATCAATTATTTTCAATTATTTATAATTATTTTTAATAATTTATCAATTATTTTCAATTATTTATAATTATTTTCAATTATTTATAAATCTTTTCAATTATTCTCAATTATTTTCAATTATTTTCAATTATTTTCAATTATTTTTAATTATTTTCAATTATTTTAAATTATTTTCAATTATTTTCAATTATTTTCAATTATTTATAATTATTTTCAATTAGTTTCAATTATTTTAAATTTGTTTATAATTATTTTCAAATATTTATCAATTATTTTCAATTATTTTCAATTATTTATCAATTATTTTCAATTATTTATAATGATTTTTAATTATTTTCAATTATTTTCAATTATTTTCAATTATTTATCAATTATTTTCAATTATTTATAATGATTTTTAATTATTTTCAATTATTTATAAATTATTTATAATTGTTTTCAATTATTTATAATTATTTTCAATTATTTTCAATTATTTTCAATTATTTTCACTTATTTATAATTATTTCCAATTATTTTCAATTATTTTCAATTATTTTCAATTATTTATAATTATTTTCAATTATTTTCAATTATTTTCAATTCTTTTCAATTATTTTGAATTATTTTCAATTTTTTATTAATTATTTATAATTATTTTCAATTATTTATAATTATTTTCAATTATTTATAATTATTTTCAATTATTTTCAATTATTTTCAATTATTTTCAATTATTTATCAATTATTTATCAATTATTTTCAAATATTTATAATTATTTTAAATTATTTTCAATTATTTTCAATTATTTATAATTATTTTCAATTATTTTCAATTATTTTCAATTATTTATAATTATTTTCAATTATTTTCAATTATTTTCAATTATTTTCAATTATTTTCAACTATTTTCAATTATTTTCAATTATTTTCAATTATTTTCAATTATTTTCAATTATTTTCAATTATTTTCAATTATTTTCAATTATTTTCACTTATTTATAATTATTTTCATTTATTTTCAATTATTTTCAATTATTTTCAATTATTTTCAATTATTTATCAATTAATTTAAATTATTTTCAATTATTTTCAATTATTTTCAATTATTTATCAATTATTTTCAATTATTTATAATTATTTATAATAATTTATCAATTATTTTCAATTATTTATAATTATTTTCAATTATTTATAAATCTTTTCAATTATTTTCAATTATTTTCAATTATTTTCAATTATTTTCAATTATTTTCAATTATTTTCAATTATTTTCAATTATTTTCAATTATTTTCAATTATTTTCAATTATTTTCAATTATTTATAATTATTTTCAATTATTTTCAATTATTTTCAATTATTTTCAATTATTTATAATTATTTTCAATTATTTTCAATTATTTTCAATTATTTTCAATTATTTTCAATTATTTTCAATTATTTTCAATTATTTATAATTATTTTCAATTATTTTCAATTATTTTCAATTATTTTCAATTATTTTCAATTATATATAATTATTTTCAATTATTTATCAATTATTTTCAATTATTTATAATTATTTTCAATTATTTTCAATTATTTTCAATTATTTATAAATTATTTATAATTATTTTCAATTATTTATAATTATTTTCAATTATTTTCAATTATTTTCAATTATTTTCAATTATTTATAATTATTTTCAATTAGTTTCAATTATTTTAAATTTGTTTATAATTATTTTCAAATATTTATCAATTATTTTCAATTATTCATAATTAATTTCAATATTTCCAATTATTTTCAATTATTTATCAATTATTTTCAATTATTTTCAATTATTTATCAATTATTTTCAATTATTTATAATGATTTTTAATTATTTTCAATTATTTATAAATTATTTATAATTGTTTTCAATTATTTATAATTATTTTCAATTATTTTCAATTATTTTCAATTATTTTCACTTATTTATAATTATTTTCAATTATTTTCAATTATTTTCAATTATCTTCAATTATTTATCAATTATTTTCAATTATTTTCAATTATTTTCAATTATTTTCAATTATTTTCAATTATTTATCAATTATTTTCAATTATTTATAATTATTTTCAATTATTTATAATTATTTTCAATTATTTATAATTCTTTTCAATTATTTTCAATTATTTTCAATTATTTTCAATTATTTATAATTATTTTCAATTATTTTCAGTTATTTTCAATTATTTTCAATTATTTATAATTATTTTC